>JARHVA010001516.1:635000-835000 GCA_037957365.1 Torreya grandis
AGTGTTATATAAATATATATATATATATATATATATATATATATATATATATATATATATATATATATATATATTGTGTGTGTGTGTGTCTATATATATATATATAGACACACACACACACACACACACACACACACACTATATATATATATATATATATATATATATATATATATATATATATATATATATATATATATATATATATATAGAGAGAGAGAGAGAGAGAGAGAGAGAGAGAATTGACCAACTTAGTCAATTTGTATTGAAATAAATTACATATATATACCTTTACACAATCAATAGCTTGTAAAACATATAACTTATTTCTCCCAAAATAAATCCCAACCCAGTGTAATACCATAGACTTCCATGTAACCCATATATGATTTTATTTAAGTGGATAACTATAGCTTAGGTTTTAGACTGCTTCAACACCAAAACCCAAATCATAAGACCCTATCCATTTTCCCTTACAATGTAATAAACAATCAATGCATTCATTATTTTTTTTGAATTTATAAAGGGTTGAATTCAAATCTTTCATATAGGTGTATATATACATGGTGAAAACCTACAGCCTTACCCCCTTCCCTTTGGGTTATGGGGTTAGATGTAGGATTCTGTGGAGGTTGAACCTTCCATAGGGCCCTACATACAACCCCTATTATTTTTGTAATTCATTTCAAAACAAGTGAAAACCATTAACCCAAATCAATTTTTTTCACGAATCTACCAAAAATTATCACACATGAATCTAAGTATAATAACAACTTGAAACAAATATTCAATTTTCTAAGAAATTTAAATCCATTCCTTCCTTAGTTTGGATTCCTTCTTATTTTTCTCTTTTTGTTTTTTACTCCCTATATTCATGTCTCCTAGTCCTCCTTCCTCTTTATTTTATTCATTTCCATCACCTCACTCTCAACCACTTTCTCCTTCATTCACGATAGACTAAACTAACTAAAAATTTGCGTGTCAAAATAGCTCAACAGAACCCCCACTAAGATAAATTTTGATAGCATGCAACCAATACCCAAACTGTCATCATGAATTTTGAAATAATGATGGTTAACTCAGAGTCAATGAGTGATTATAAACCATAATCATCTCAAAACTTCCAATGATTCAATAATATAATCATTATATATCCTTTATAAAATATTTCCATGCCTTTGACTTAAAATAATTCCAACATCAACTTCATAAACTGACTAAATAACAAGTCACAATATCAAATGTTATTGCATGCAATGTTGACCATCAAAAATTCAATAATCACTATAGTTCCATGAAATAATATAGACTAATTAAAATAATGACTATATAGCATGATGAAACAAATATGGCTTTAAAAGACTACTGTTAATTGTCACCATGTCATCCACAAGAAACACTATGCATTTAATCTCTATTATAAGTTAACCCTCTAGGTTTTAAATAATAACCCATAGGTTTTAAAAAACACTTCAATAAGCACATTGATTTTTATAGAACTACTTCATAATGATATTATTTTATAACACCTTGCATTACATTAATACTAAACAAAAATATTATAATTCATTATGTCTTTTACAAGTTTATAGTACTATTAAAATTGATAATAGTAACCTTTTAAACATAAATATTTACTAACAAACTAACTCAATTATGTAACAACATACATTTATTATTTATAACAAATAATCCAGGCAAGCATTTTTTAATGAATATTTAATTATGTACAACACCATAGTGAATCATGTTAATTAGTTAGATATAGATTTATCAAATCAGCTAATCTAATAACATCTAAAACAACTAGATTATTGAAATCACATAATCATATAAAATAATCTAAGAACACAAAATATCATACTAGACACTCAAATAGAAAACAAAACATACTACAACTATCTACTTAGATAAAAAAAATCAAAAAATATGAAATACTATTGTGGTGCATGTATGGGTTTTTAGTTTCTCTCTCTATCATCTCCCAAAGTCTCTACCTAAATCACCCTCTCTGATAATTCTCTCCATTTATCACACTCTAATCAATGGATATATCCTACATCCACCTCATAATAATGAAGGTAGTAAGCTTGAAACATAATATATCCATAAAATAATGTTGTATAATTAACAAACATGATAATGATGTACATAGTATAAAATTAAAGCTATCTCATAGTAAACCAATCATGTAAATTAAGCAACACATAATTGTCCCATAATCAACATATGACATAAATCTTAATCAAACATTAGTTAATAAACTAAACACCCATAATAATCCATAGATCAAATAGTTTATTCAGCTTAGATATAAATCAAGATGTGACATCTATTCACCATAAAGTTGATCATCATCCCAATGACATTAATTCATCACACATTTTAAATTTAAAACATTATTGATCAAAAAATAATATAATATGGATCAAAAAATCAAGTAAACAAATGTGAAAGAAACCTATAAAACTCATCATTATCCTCCCAAGTGACAGTATCTTTAGGATATTAGTCCCACTAGACCTTTCACTATGACACTTATATATTATGCAAACTGAGTTAACAAGTGCCAATTATTTTAATTGGTTCTACCATGACCACCATAATATCTAAAACCTACAAAGCATTCCAATTCAACACATGAATGATCAACAATAGACTTTTTAATCTAAGACACATGGAGACATTATGAAAAATAGCTAGAGATGGTGGTAATGTAAGCCTATACACTATATGATTGACCACTTATAAAACTTTAAAGGGTCATTCATATCTTAATGAATTTTTTACACAATTCTCACATTTAATTGAGCTTTTCTAAGGCTTAACCTATAAAAATACTTTATCACCAATAGAAAATTACCTAGTTGTTCTCTTTAGATCAATATAAATTTTATATCTATCATTGTCCTACTCCAACTTTTGCATGATTATCCTAAGTTTCTCGTCCATTTATGAAATCATCTCAGGTCTAAAGACTACCTTATCTTTTAGCCTCTCCTAACTGATTGGTGTTCTATACCTCCTTCTATATAATGTCTCAAATGAAACCATGTTCAATTCTGATTGGTATGAGTTACTCTGAGCAAACTCAACCAATGGAAGGTACTCCTCCCACTTGTATTTCTAGTCCATGCAAAACATATGATGGATATTTTCCAGAAACTAGTTAACTCACTTTGTTTGTTCATCATTTTGTGGGTGATAAGAGGTGTTTAACTTCAATTACATACCTAGAGCTAAATTAAGAGTTGACCAAAACCTAGAATTCATCCTTAGATCTCAATCCAAAATGATCCTATTTATAAAACCATGTAATTGATGCACTTATTTTATGAATCTCTTCCTAATCATAGGTGCATCCTCTATCAAGTTACACGGTATGATGTGGGTAACTTGGTTAGTTTTTAAACTATAGTCAAGATCATATCATGTCGATTTCATGATAATGAAAAACCTTGTACAAAGTATTTATTAATAACTTTCCACTTTCATTCTAGTATATGATGTGGATATAAAAATCCAATTAGATGTAGATGTTCATCTTTCAAATGCTGACATTCTAGACAACAAGACATAAAATTCATTGTATCTCTTTTGATTAATATCTATAAATAAAGTGTTATGAGCTCAACCATGAGCTTCGTTCCTCCTAGATGTCCTAAATATGGGGCATTGTGTAGTTCATTTAGAATTATGCTCTTTATATTCTCTCTATTAAGCACATACATCATATCATTGTACCACAAAATATCATCATTATTTATCTTGAATCCCTTATACCTAGGATTCTTAGCATTCTCAGATAATGCTTTCTTGATTTGATTGTAGAATTAATTTCCTAAAGAGAATTTGATTACCTTATCTCATAAATTACTCTTGATAGTAGCTACAATTTCTATGTACCTTTCATTTCTTAGAGCATCAACTACTCTATTATCCTTGCCTTTGATATAGTTAATATCAAAATCATAATTTAGTAATAATGCCAACCATTATCTTTGACAAGAATTCAGGTTCATTTGGGTGAAAATGTACTTGAGTCCTAAGTTATTAGTATTGAGCTCAAATAGTTTCTCCCAAAGATAATGCCTCCAAAAATTAAAGCATACATAATTACTAAATGTTATAAGTCATGAGGGGCGTAATGACCATCATATGGCTTTAGTTTCCTAGACTCATAGGCTACTAATGAGCCATGCTACATAATAAATCCTCCAAGTCCACACCTAAATGCATCAATAATCATTGATAATTAACCATTAGGATTCGGAACTCTTAGCACTGGTGCTGAAGTAAGCCTCTTTTTTAGTTCCTGAAAGGATACATCACACTTTTATTACCAGATAAATCTTTGATTCTCTCACTAAATAGAAGTAATTGGATTAGCTATTTTAGAGAAATTCAAAACAAATTTTATATAATAGCCTACTAATCCAATGAAACTTATTACCTCATGAACATGATTTGGTGCTAACCACTCCATTACAGATCTTATCTTTATTGGATCCTTTGAAATACCATTTACAAATATAATATGTCCCAAATACTATACTATATTTTTAGAAAATGCACAATTAGAAAACTTATCATACAACTTGTGCTTCCAAAAATGCTATAAAACTAGTTCCAGATGTTGCAAGTGTCTTACTCATCCTTGGAATAAATGAGAATGCCATTAATACAGACCAAAATAAAATGATCTAGGTAATCTCTAAAAACATTATTCATAATATCCATAAATGTTGCTAGAGAATTTATCAATCCAAATTGTAACACTGTGAACTTATAGTTCCCATATGAAGTTTTGAACATGGTTTTTAGAATATACTTTTCATGAATTCTTAACTGATGATAACCTGATCTAAGATCAATCTTAAAAAATATTTTTGCTCCTTGCATTTGATAAAAGTGATCATCAATGTGTGGAAATAGATATTTTTTCTTGATTGTTGCTTTATTCAACATTGTGTAATCTATACATGGGCAAAGAGTGTCATACTTATTCTTAACAAAGACAACTAATACACCCCAATGTGACACACTTGGTTGAATCAAAATTTTTGATATCAAATCCTAAATTTATGCCTTTAATTCAAATAATTTAGTGGTTAACATTATGTGTGGTGCCTTAGACTATAATTTAGATCTGGGTATAATATCAATCAAGAAATCAAACTCATGCTTGGGTGGTAATCCTGGTAATTCTTATGGAAACATGTAATGAAAGTTTATTATAAAAGGGTAATATTCACTAGATGGTTAGTTATATTCCTCCATCTCATTTATCTTAATGATAAATTCCTAGCATCCCTCTTGAGATTTCTTTAGTTGAATTGCAAAAATGTGCTTTAGTTTCAACTCTTTTTTCTCAACTTGAAGTTATGTCTAATTTATAAAATCATCTTAACACTCAACCTTCTTCAGATAATAGTCAACATCAGATTTATGCTTCCAATCTAAATGAATCCTAGGATCACATAATATGACCCCAATGGTGATACAAAAATATCTATTATTGTAGCAAACTCAAGCAACCTAATCTCTACTTTGACTAAACCCTTATCAACTTTGACTTTAAACTCATTCCCATAATGTACCAATAATAAATTTTTCAATGAATCCATCTTTTGTAGATAATTTACTAAGCCATATAAGAGTAATGAAATAGTTTATAGCTCCTGCATCAATCAAAATATAAACTAAATGATCAAACAAAATATGTGATAATTCTATAGGTGAAGCTTGATACTCAACCTGATGATTATCAATAGCTACATGAATATACTAATTGAATGTACCTTGTTGATAATTAGAACCCTTTTTCTTCAAATTATTTTGAGAAAATTCTATATCATAATGGTCACATCCACATATGAAGCAACCTCAAACTAGTCCTTTCTTGTCAAACTATTGGTTTCCCTTGAAACCACCCTTGAAACCATTACAATATTTCATGTTCCCTAAAATACTATTAAACTTGGAATTCTAATTCTTGAACCGACCCTTGGAATCTCCACTCCTCTTCTTCTAGTTATTCTTGAAAGTGGGCTCATAACTTCCTAACTTATTTTTGAACTTATCTCTGACTTGGGCAAGAGATTCTAGTTTCTATTCCTACTTGACCACCTTTTCAAACACTTGATCCATGGTAGATGGACCATGCACATCGAATTCATAACCAATTTGGGGTTTTAATTTCATGATGAATTTTCCAATTTTTAACCTTTCATTTCCCTGATATTGAGGTACATACTTAAGGAGCTTGGTGAATTTATCCAAATATTCATTCATTGATAAAACCCCTTGATTAATATTTTGAAAATCCATAAGATTTTGATCAAATTATATTTTCAGAAGCCATTTATACCAAAATAGTCTCACAAATTGATCTCAAGTGGTGGTGGTTAAGTCAAGATTGATCTTGATCTTGTTATTTTCCCATCAAGTTGATGCTTCACTAGCAAGCAAATAAACTTTATAGACTACTTTTTTGACTTTATAATAATTTTGAGTCTCAAAATATTTCTCCATTTCTATCAGCCATGATTTAGCTCTATCTCCTAATACATTTCCATCAAACTTTTGTGCATTTACCTTTTTCATATCCCATGCCAACTATATAACTACTTGAGCTCTCACATCCTGTGGCACTTCCTCATGCCTATGATCTTGAGGATGTTCCTTCTCAGCAAGATGCTCTTCAGGATCCTCCTAAGAATTCTCCTCTTCATTATGATATACATCCTATTCTAGGGACACGATTTGATCCATAGTCTCTTGTATGGTTTTAATAATTTATTCCAACTTTATAGCTTGCTCAGTGACAAACTAGTTTGGATTAAAAGGGGGTTTAGTATTCAAAGTGCCATCACCTCATAGTCTAGTGTGTATCAATGTTATTCATGCTTAACAAGAGAATAAGTTTGCATTAGATAACACTTTAATTACTATATTTTGAGACTCAGCTCTAATACCACAATGTAATAACCACACTAGGTTTTACCATTAAATTGATTACATATATTCATCTTACAGATTTGACCATGAGAAATCTAATTAATGATCTTTAACTAATTTCATTAATTTAGTTAACCATAAGGTTTATATATAATCCACTTAGATAGGGATCACTATGAATAGATGTAATAATCATGAACAAAGATGATTAAATAATAAATATTAAAGTTTAAATAAAGGTTCTCTAGTATCCAAGTGTGATCTTGTTCTAATTTTGGGCAAATCTAGATTGAAATTTGAGGATCCTACCTAAAATACAATGTATCAAGTGAAATTTTATAAATAACAAGAGTTAGACCTATACATTGAGCTTATTTTTCAAAGGTGGTATGGCAAGCTACAAGGGATGTTGATATTTGACTAAATTAGCTCAAAGATGCATTCAATTACCTGAATATGATCTATCTTTACAAGTCTAAGCCAAAAGGAACTTAGATATATGTAACATATGCCCACCTTTGATCAAAATGAGCCATACTAACCTTAGATACTATGGATATTCAAAGCTTAAGCTTAATTTACAAAAAAATAACCATCAATGCCGAAAGAACTTCAAAGGAAGCACAAAGATGTGATGAACATAGTAAAGATTGATGATCCTTATACTTTTAATCAAATAATTCACTCAAAAACACAAATATATATTAATCCTTAGATAAATCAAACTAAGATCATCAAATATTTAAATCATTCAGATTCTCCTTCTAGTGCTAGTAGAACTTCCCCTGTTTATGCTTCTAAATGAACCACATGTGTTTTTAGTGCTTAAAGAACACTTCTCATTTTAGAATTTGAAAATTCAAGGTATGATTTGTAGGTTTTAACAATATAGTTGCATGTTGTAAAATATCACTAGTAAAAGATAAGCTATTCCATATGATTTATATAATTTGGTGGTTAGGAACCACCTTGGTCCATTCTTCATGAATTGTTAAGAATCTATGATAATGCTTAGTGAATTATACTCTAGATTTAAACTATAGGATAATATAAATGTATATTTATAATGAAGCTAAAGCTAAAATGATATTGGGGTGAAAAAGGAGCAAAGAGAAGAGTAAAGCAGAAAAGGAAAAAGTGATTACCAATTTTAACCTTAAACATTATGACAAAGCATCCATTTCAACTGAGTACATATTCAAACTGATATATAATTTAAAATAGCCTGAGGTCAAATTCCACTATATACCATGCCAATTTCAAAGGGTAGTGTGAAGAATCACATGTAATATCCAGTTCTTCTTTAAATATTTACTACTATTTATTAGATAGCACATGCATATCTAAAAACAAAGTAAAATAAAAATGAAGGAGAACAAAAGATGTTTTAGCTAATCTAGTAGATTTCAAAAATTAAAAACCCTATGATTACTAGGATATAACTTAGAATTCCAAGACACCATTGAAATTCAAGACATTAACTAACAATTGATAGAAAATCTAAAAAATGACAATTAACACATCAAACATGGACAATATTAGCAAAATTATTTTGATTTTATTAATATCTTCAAATTGTACAAAGTTTCTCAAAAATATCTCCCTTTCAAAAATGGTAATACATGCCTTAATAAGAATATTAGGCAGTATACTGATCAATAACAAGATATAGGTGTAAAAAGATAAGGATAGATGTCCTTATAAGTTCTAAAATACATGTGATTTTCATAATCATATTGACCTAGAGGAAAATATGCTAAAAAACTAGCATATGCATTTATAATGGAATATTCTATTTCAAAATTTTATGAAATTATACAAAATAAAATGTTGCCTAATTTCCTGGTCGATCCTCTGATTGTCCTTGTTAGAGGATATTCATGGCTTTCTCATGTTGCTAATTAATTATCTCCAGATCTACAATAGTATTCATGATCTACTCTTCCTCTTGATCTACCAAGTCATCAAATTCTCTATCATTTCTATCCATGGCCTCTTTGATGCTCCTCACTTCATTTTTCCTTTCTTGTGGATTGAATATCATGCCCAGGATTTTGCTATTATCAGCCTCATATTTCACTTGGCCTTTTCCGTTGATTTCTTGGGTTACCAAAGTAGCCCTATGTTTGAATTCTTCATCACTTATGATCCCACAGGTGTTGGGTTGTGAAACCTTTGTAAGCATGGTCCAAAGAAGTTGTTCAATGCTTGTAATTAGTTACTTATCCTTTTTAGGACCCTTTCCACACCATTATGCCATGCACTTAAACATTGAAACTTTTTAATAATAATCCCTAGAATTGTACTCAAATGTCCCATAATTACAGTCTTGAAGTTTAGTATCTATTTCTTTTCTTGAATATTGAAGAGTTGGGTTATTTTGTCTTATGAGGCCTGACACTGGGTGACTATTCTCTTAGCTAGTGTACACTTCCCTTCTATTGCACTTTGCCTTAGTTTATTTAACTTAATTGCCTCAAACATGTCATAAAATGACTCACCAAGCATTTTTATCATTTCATCTAACACTGATATAATTACCTATATTTGTAAGTTTTATTTCTCCTTTTGCAAATTTTGGATCATCTACTTCAAACCATGGACTCGAGCTTTGTCTTTTGTTGATTGGGTCTCAATCAGACTTTCCACATCTTCCTCATGAATGGTAGCCTCACCTAGTTTTTGTCCTCCCATAGGAGTTAATCCTACAAATGGTTCCACCTTCTAAAAGGTGAATTCTTATATCCCAACCATAATTCTCCTATTTATTATTCTCTCCAACCTAACTATTTTAGGGTTTCAATGGATGGTAATAACTGGCTCTTTGAATTTGGGAGGTTATGGGACCTCCACACCTGAGCTACTAGATGCTCCTAGAGCATCATTTTTATTGCCTTTTGTTCCTTAAATGGCCACAATTATCCTTTCTTCCTACTCCTTCACTATAGTCGTTATCTAAGGCTTCATATCATCTTGTATTTAAACATTAGTAACCCTTGTCATGGCCCAAAAATGAGAGATAAGGGATCTTTTGCAATTTTCCATAAATGAACTAGTCAGGAATGGCTGGTCCATGAATTGAGAATGCGCCATTGAATAGATTGACTTCTCTAGTGGGATGAGTGAAGGTCAATCTTGGTCTCTTCTTTGGTCCTATAGGGACCAGTGCTAGATCTAGATTCCTCTTCTCATGGGATGATATTTGGATAAGTTATTTTCCTATATCTTCTTTGGGCTTCCCTTCCTTAATAGATTCATAGGCTTATATAAGTTCCTTGAGGGCACCCTCAAGTGTCTCTCTTAGTTTTAAGGCTATCATTTCTATGTATTGAATTGGGGAAGGTGTCCTTTGTGGGAGTGTTGAAGATGGGGTCCCCTCTTTAGGCCTCTCTTCCAATTTCACCTCTCCCATTTTTTTCCTTTCCCTTGCTTTATTCACCTTAAACATGCTCAACCTAGTATTGGGGATGTGGTTTCTCTGCTTGACGCTACTAATGGGTTGTTCTAGATGGCCCAGTTAGTAAGTGATATTTCAAAGGATGCATTTTCCATGTTTCCCTAGATGGTTGTTATCCTTGATCAGCTTGTGTTCAAGATTAACGTTGTTTGCTTGGACCCTAGCAAATACCTCCCAATAATTCTTAGCTTTAATATATATGGTGTCATGGACACTGAGTTGATGCACATATTCTAGATTTGGAATCTTCTTATCCCTTAGATGTTAACCTACTATGTTCTTTAGATCCCACATCTGGAGTTCATATAGCTAGAAGCCAAATGAATCTCTATGTGTGGACATGATCTCCACCTATTTCTAGTCTTTTATTATGGTTTTCCCAATATTTAAGGGGATGGGGTGTAGACCCTTCCTCTTATCTTTGCAAGTTATATCAATGCCATGGATGAGCTAGGAAACAATTTCCTACTTTACAAGCTTATTTAGAACATATACTAGCAACTTATAAGGTTAGGCCATGATTCCTTATATCCTAATGACTATACAATTAGGGTAATACCATACATACCATATCATTTAAACATACCTATTGATGAGGGGGTGGACCCTAGGCATGAGAACACCTATGATGGCCTCCACTATAGCTTGATAAATTCAGTCCCAAATAAACTGCATGTGATACCTATACTTAAAGATGTGCAATTTAGAATATTAATCTGAAACGGTTGTCTTACCCTCTAGTGACCAATTCCAAATCCCAAGGAAGGTAATTAAAGAAAGAAGGGCATCAATTAGGTATGCCATCATAAAGAATTTCTTTGAGGTCTTTTTTTTTATGGTGTTGAATTTTTTGGCTAGGAAAACATTGATTAAGTCTCCAATTTGGGGGTTAAGCTTCTCCTTCACCATGTAGTGCATGTATGGGACCTAGATCTTATTCACATAAGTAGTTGAAGGGGCACCAAAGGCTCAATTCAATAGGGCCATTATCAACATAATACCCTCTCTAAATTGGATGATAGGTATCTTGCCCTCAATGTTTCTAAAGATAAGAGGTCCTTAGTGTAAGTAGGATCTAGGGATAGAGTCTAGATCATGGTTTTTGGTCCACTCTTTGATTTTGGAAAGGTCCACATGGAGGAGAGGGAGCTTGTAATACTTCTAAAAATCAATAGTGGAAATGTAGGCTACCCTTTTCAATTCTGCTCCCTAATGATCCATTCATTATCTATTCTACAATCAATAAATATGGTGGAAAGGACTTTAATACAATATAATACCTTTAGTTTACCATGGTATGGTGAAGGCCAACCGTTTGGACTTCAACCAAGTCATAGTGTTGCTTGCTTATGGTGGCATTCCTTTGTTCCTCCCATGAAATGGGTTACAATTCTTCTTTCATGAATAAGAGGTCAAACCATTTCCTAATGCCCTAGATGTTTAATCTTGTGAGGTCTAATTTGATATCTTTGAATATCTTACCCTCATTATCTATTGTCAAATAAAGATTGATTTCTTACTTCAATTACTGCCTGCTAGCTACCATGGTCTCTATCTTTGCTAATTACTCACACCAAATTATAGATGATCTTTGTGAAATCTTTATTGTGCCTAAAAAACATAATTAAGTTCCCTTTTGATCAAATTGTAATAAATTGATTCCATTCAGGTCACTTCTATGTAGGGTTTAGGGTTTTAGAGATTTAATGGTGGATTATATCCAAGATTCAACTTATACATGTCTTGGATTTGATTTGGATCTTTACCTTTAGACCTTTGTGTTATCAATCCCACAAGATCTCAAATTTTATTCTTTTATACATGCATGGTGCTTATGTGGCATTAGTCTAGATCTTTCATGGCATTTTTCATAAACGTCATTTGAAGACTAGCCATTGGTATTTAAAATAATTTCTTCATTTCACACCGTAGGATCAAAATCCTTGATTAGTGAGAGCCATTTATTATAATCTGGGCCCTTGGCCATGATTGCATCTTTCTATTGCAAACCCCATGGTCATGACTCTTGATGCTTTATGTGCCTTCTCTATGATCCAATTATTTTAGTCAGTCACTCATCTAATGAGTATTAACCACATGGTGAGCTCACAGGCCTTCAAAAATTAATTGGCACCTTTGCACTATTGGATCAAATTTAGCAATGGGGATCAAATCATTGATGTTCAAACATTCATGAATGTTAAGTCAGTACATTATTAAATTCATCATTTAGGCTTAAGTTCCTTAGGTTAAGGTTTGTTTCATGTTTATTAAGCATGAAATAAACATTAGGCTAAGGAATTTATGCCTAATTTTCCTAATTTATAACAAAGGTGTGAGGCTCTAAATAGTCTAGGCCACCATATATGAAAACCTTTGGTGAGCTTATACTTTGTGTAATAATGACCTCCCTTTTAAAGTAAGACTTAGCATAAGCTTATAGTTTAAGGTCACTAAGGTCACTATATATTTTTTTTAAATGCCATGAGGACCCTTTCATAGAAATTTAGACTAAGTATTAAGATCATAAGACCATTTCCATATTTTGGAGGTCGAAGACTCCCATTTTTTAGCACCTTTTGACCATTTTCTTTAAATTGTAAATCCATTTCTGAGTTATTAAAATAAGATTTTAGAATGCCATTTGTCCCTGAGTAAGATATTTTAATAGATTAAAATTGATGGTCTCGCAGATGTCAAATAGACCATAGCATGCAACAATTGATGGTCATGTGGACGTCAAGTTTAAACCAGTGAAACTTTCATTTTAATGGGCATAATGTTGATGGTCTCATGAGCATCAAGTTCATCTTTTCATATGTTTGAATGATGATCATTCAAATGCCAAATTTAAGTTAATTAAAATATTTAGGGCAAAATGTGAGGGTGCCACTTGGCATTTTTGTATGGCTTCCTAGGTTCTTGATGTGAATTCACTCCATTGGATTAAAAGTCGTAATAAAGAAATAGTCATAGGATATTGATATGGGGACTTGATTTTGATTAGATATTATGTCAGGTGGGCCCATTTTTATTTTTAATCCTCAAATGCAATAACACCATATGTCCATCTTTTAGGCCTCTTATATCCCTTTGACTTTTCAATTATGTTTCACTCTGTCTGATAGGGTCCTAATGAGTAAGCACAGACTGTTAGATCACCAAAGATGTATGTTATTTAAGTCAAAGCTCAGGTTATCCTCAATCCATTGGATCAAATGACATGATAAAGTGATAGTCGTAGGATCTTACAGGATGTAAGGAATTTAAGCTAGGACTGCAGAGACATAAAAGAGTTAGGCTTAAGGTGTTAAGACTAAGGTCATGATTGTATTAATGAATACATTGGGGCCTTAGTATTAAAACCTTAGGCTAAGTTGGGAAATATTAAAAGGACCTTGAAAGATGACATTAGTTAGGGCATAAGGAACTTTGGAAAATGGGGGAAATAACAAAGGGGACAAAGTTTCCTAGTTAAGTTTTGTTAAAAACACGACTAAGCCTAAAATATGCATTTTATACTCAAGTCCATAAATGAATTTTAAAATGGTTACCACTAATTTGGTTCCTATCTTTATTTAAATTTAAATTGAGGGTTTGTTATGGTTTTAGAATATATAATTCTTGGGAACACATGCCATGGAACCTATAGCTAAAATCCAAATGAATCTCATTAGCATTGTTAGTCTAAATTAAAGCAAATCAAAATCATATAAGCCTACCTTTGAACCAAGTGGATGATCTTCAAATTCTATAAAAGACCTTGACATGTTGAAGTTTCCATTTTTTATTTGGAGGGTTTATCAAGGGTCCTAATTCAAAAAATGGGGGTATGTTGGTCCCAACACATGCTTCCTTCTCTCTCTCACTCCTTGTACATGGTCCCAACACATGCTTATACATATCTTATATCTAGAAAACATAAAAATAATATAACATTTAAAAATACTAAAACATTCAAATATTACTCAAGAAACACAAAATTTATAAATTGTATGCATTGTTATGTTTACATTCTACTAATTTATATATATTACATATTGTTAGCTATCTTAGTATAGCTAGTTTTATCATACACATATGAATTCACTTATTCTTGTTGAGTGCTTATAGATTACATACATGACCCTGATACACTGTACTAATCCAAACTTACTATCATATATCCACTGGGGGAATATACACTAGTCCATGTTTATTCATTTGATACATCTATCCATTTGAGGACATGTCCTACACAATTGCTACTATCAGGATTTATCCTTACATTCTATTTTATGCATTGATATATCTTGATATGGATTATTTCCACTCATTACTTAGACTTTTTGCTAACTATAACAAGTTAAACTTAGCATATGTACATCCTCTCATTTATATAGATTTATACTACATAATTATACATGCTTTCATTTCTAGCTTTCCTAGTTTGGACTTGGTTGTGTTTCTTATGCTTATTCCATTGTGAGGGAATTTGAATATGTCATTATTCTTTAGATCTACATCACTTCTATGTTTTTATGCCTTGGACATGTGCTCATGTCCCTTGTGTGTGCTTTCTTGATTATTTATGTAGACATTTTAACATGTCCTATGTGGCTCTAAGCTAAATTGATTTTTGCTTGCATATGTGGACACTAGAACAAGTCCTTGTAAATATTTGTTTTTAGGTTTAGTGACAAGTACCCATGTCCCTTATATTATCACCCTTTGGCCTAATTTTATGTGCCTCATATGTTTATATGTATGATTATTTATGTGTTCATTTAGCATGACACTTGTCTTTGCTTGTTACACACACCAATTTTTGATTCCATGATGGACCTCATGCATCTACCCTTCCTACTTGGGTGTTGTGATGGATATCATGCCCCATACCCTTAGGTAGCTACTGAGATTTTACTATTATACACATTGATTACATCTATCTTGACACCCTTGTCTAATGATATCTTAAAACATGCATCTTACATTACCTATTTATGCTAAGATACTTTTACATTCTGATGTTTTATTTCTCAATTGTATTAAAATATCACATAGTTATCATATATATGTTATATATAACACATTTTATATATATACTTATTTTGAGGATAATTATTACATAGGTTCCAAAAAAATCCTCAAAATAAGGGGCATTCATTGGGGTTTGTCATAGAGATCAGGATCCTACATTATCATTCATAGATTATTTTCACCACATGGGCTCTTTTTTAGAAATCAGACACATGTTAGACATAAAAAAATTAGGGACTTAGAAAATAGTTCAATCACACAAATTTTAGACCAGAAAGACATTAGCCCCCACATTATGACACTAATGTCATAGGGATTTACTGTCTACTATAGGGTGATACTATTTAGTAGCCCTAGCTTCAAGATAATCCAAATTAGTTAGACTAGTACACCATGTATAATACATATTTTCATAGATACATTCATAGTTTGATAGTTATTTTTAGATATTTCTCAAATACACTCATTTTAGCTTAGATTCATACTGGTTACTCAAATTTGGGGGCATCATGTGTGTCATAATTACTCCCACATTTAGTTCAAATAGATAGATTCATTTATTACATACTCAATTTAGAATCAATATACACAAATATTATATGGTGGCATGTATACAACATATAGTTTCCATATGCTCAATTACACACAGGTTGATCAAATGGAATGATAAACTCCATGTCATTATATATGCTATATACACTTATTATCATATTCTAGGTTGTCACCATTTTCATGCCTCACTCTATTTACAGTGGTTGGCATTTTTAAGTGGCCCAGAGTTGCCTAATGTACTTGAGTGGCCATGGATCTAACATACATAGATAGATATACCCAGTTAGATACTTTTATCATTTTGTGTAGTATAATTTTAGATGCAACTAGTTCAAACTATTGGGAAGTGATGGAGTCATGACCTACTTGAGTTCTTTAGCCACCCACATGAGAGGGTTAAAGGCACTTATAGTCTTATCCAAGTTATTCACAAATCATGATCCATTAAGTAGAGGTGGGCAGTGATGGATTCAAACCTAGATTAAGTTATTTAGCTAGCCATATGAGGATTGAGCAAGATTTTAACTCAGTCCAAGCTATTCAATGATCTAATCACTATATGCACACACACACACACACATGTTGTCACTAGGTTCATGTATTGGTTCACCTACCCTATAAGGTGTATTCATTCTTTTCCTCTCTCTTTACTCAACTTTACTCAGTTACTTTATTTAGCATAGTCTTTTACTTTTGATAATCTCTTAATTAAGGACTTGTTTTTTCATTCTTCATTGTAGGTCATTACTTTAGATCATGTTGCACATATTTAGGCCTATATTCACATACTTGGGCTCAATTACATAGAATTCACTTCTTAGGTAAGTCTAGGTATGATTCTTTTTACTTTATACTGGTCATTTCACTTTGTTTCATTTCTAGCATAAAGGGGGTGGAGGCAAATCTAATCACCTAAAATTGGCAATTGGATGCTAAGAGAGTTTCTTGAGATAACCTATTCTTATCTTAGTCCTAGACCTATAATGGAGCCTTTACCACACTTTTACAACCATTATGCAAACCAAAAACATCTTCTATCAGCCCAAACATAGTCTTAGGATAGCTTTCTTAGATCCCAACCTAGTTTGCCTAGTAGTCTACCAAGTGGACATTAATGCCACACTAAGGACACTACAACCACATAGCGCTAGTGTTCCAAGCTGGTCACTAGTGTCCCTTACCATAACTCTCCCAAATAGATAATTTTTAAAATTTGTGCCTCTCTTACGATTTTCCTACGTAAATTTTGTCATTTTTACAAGCTATAAATCTCTATAAATACAAGACTATTTGACCCATATTGACTAGATGGAAAATAGATGCAAAACCCTATCCACATAAGAAACAAGTTGAGATAAATTAAGTTATTTGATCCTTATTATACCCTAATTCTACATACTAACATATACTAGATCCCTAATCCTATATTTCAAAAAAATTAAATCTCAAGCACACTCAAGGCATCCAACTACACTCTCATTATATCATTCACTTGCACTTGCACTAAACACTAGGTGGGAGAACTACATCAGGATTGATCCCTCCTCAAAGTATTGGTATGTAGGAAACTTTCTTCACAATAGCATATTGAGGATGTATGACGTATCTTACTAATGAAAATTCATTTATTACTCATGCCATAATATTAGTGAGGAATATGGTTTACACACTATATTAGTTTTTCTAGGCATAACATAGAGTTCCAAATTTCATGTATATAGGAACATAACTCAAAAACACAAGTGCAGGTGCTCCCAAAAAATAGGAACAACTTCACAAATAGGAAACTAACACTAATTTAAGGACACTACATAAGTATGACACTACTGTCCAAGTGGGGTGCTATTATCTAGTTATTAAATATATCCTATGACCCTATTGATGATATTTAGATTTGTCCAAAACCCAATTTTTTTAATCTAGGTCTTCTATGATAGTCATTTTCTAGAAAGGAAAAATAAGTTAAAATATGTATCAAATTAGTGTTTAATTATTGCATATTATTTAACTAATTTATACACCTCATCCCTTCAATCTAGCTTAGGATTTACACATGTAAAACTCTAAAAGGTTAAATCATAGGGGATAGGAATGGTAAATATAATTCAATATTTTTGAATTATTATGTATAAACATCTAATATTATGATTTAATATTATCATTATACATATTTAAAGGAAGTATGATCAGAGGAATGAAAGGAAGGCTTGAGGTTAGTCGCATGATTGTGAAAAGGACATGCACAATGAAGATGTATGATTGCATAGGGAAGTACATGTGAAATAATTTTGCAAGGAAGTATGTGCCAAGAGGAGTTATATTTTAATGATGCAATATGGTAGGGAATTTAATTGGGTCACATAAGGTATGCAATTAAGATTCAATGTGGATAGGAAGAAATGATTTGGTAGAGTATTTAAATAAGTTGACTAAAGGATACATGGTTAATTGGCCAGCTAATTTTGACATCAATTTACACGTAGGAAAATAAAAAAGAGATTTAAATAAAATTTAGATGATATGCCTAATAATTAGTTGAATAATCATTTGAAGACTAACATTAAGAACTAGAAACTCAAATTTGAATGATAGAGGGAACCAATGAAGTGTAGAGTGCAGGAGTCCCTTAGGGGGAAAAATAAGAGGGTGATCCTAGTCCTTAATCAAGGAACTAGAGAGGGAGAGAGGCCTTTGAAAATTCATTTATACTGACATGGAAGTTAATCTAGGCCATAAGCTAAGCATCTACCATAATTATCTTCATTCAATTTATAGAAAATGTGTTAGAGTTAGAAGAGAGAAGTAAGAGTAAACTTAGAGATTAGAGATTTCATAATCTTAAGTGTGTTTAGAAGTCTGAAAAGAATACATTATTTTATAATAGCCTATGTAATTTTATTTATAATCAAATAAATTCACTACTCACTCTTCCTCATAGTATTCTAGTCATTATGTTATGATGTAAAATGAATGTCATTTATTTGTATGATCTATGCATTTCTTCATTAGACTTACAAGGATTGTGACTATGTCATTTTGTATTATAATTAGGTTAAATCCTACTAGCAGTATGGTCCTAAAAAGTGTGAAAGCACTAGTGGAGTGCTAAATGAGAGGTAGCTAATTGAGTGTTGTTCTCCACTAAAAGATAATGGTGGGTATAAAATATAGGAGTGAGAACTTTATAAAGGAAACCTACATAATATTGTGAGAAGATTATTCATAAAAATATTACTTTTTCAAAAAAGAGGAGCAAGGTGTTACCCATAAGATTTAGAGGGGGCACAATTATGTTCAATGTAGCCAAAAGGTTAGGTGAAGTATTAGATGTGTTGTGAATCATGTAGAATTGACTAGATGTCATAGAGGAAGATAGGTAGTGTGGATTCACATAAAGAAATGAGAATAAGGATGTTGAGGATAAAAAACATGTATAAGGCATAAATAGAAAGAATTATATTGAAGAGGCTCAACTATATTTAGGTGAGAGAAATATGCTAAAGGATATTTCATGAATTGGAAGATTTATAAAAGTGGGTGTGCCATATTTTTCAAGGTTGTTGAATATAGAAGAGCTCATCAACCGGATCATAGATATGGATGAGCGTTTTGAATTTTAAGAGGTGAGAGACACATAACATGTGAAGGTGGCATATAAAAAATTGAAGGGTCATTCAAGGTTATGGTGGAAAGAAGTATATAATGAGATGAAAAGGAAATTCAAGGAAAATAAAAGCCCATGGGACTAGATGGTTATAAAGATGAAGAGATTTTTGATCCTAGAGATTACTAAATGAAACTCTTTAATAGGTTGCATAATCTATTTAAAAAGGATTGGAGTGCCAAGGAATACATTGAGGATTTATATAAATTCACCTTTAGGTTGGGTCATAATGAGTTTGACCAAGATAAGGTTGTAAGGTACCTAAATAGATTACAACTTGGGATCTAAGAAGAGCTAAGCCTAACTCAAATATTGACATTGAAGGAGGCCTATTAGTTTACACTAAAGTCTAAGGAATTTTTTTCATGTAGATAACATGGTAACACACATAATAATGAAAGTTTTTGTGAGGAGGTAGAGGTAACTTATGAAAACATGGAAAAACATGGAGGAAGAAACACAACACACAATATGAACACATAATAATAGGGTAAAAGACACATGGATGGGTAATATAACATGTGAGAAAGCACAACTTAATCATAAAGGCAAAGAGTAAGGCATGTTTAAGGGAGAGGAAGAGGATTTATTGGAACTTTTTAAATATTTTTATAGTTTTGAGAACAAATCATTTAAATTCCTGCAAGCAAAAAATGAAGGAAACATGAGGACATATGTAGGTGCACATGTTACATATGAGGAGACAAAATTAGTTGGATTGATTAGATAGTCAGAGGAATATGATAATGGATAAAATTCGGTGATGAAGAGGATATTGTTGAAGTTACCAAAGAATAAAGTTCAACCCACATGGAGAATAAACCTCTTTTGAACTATGTGCAAGTTAAGAGGGAAGTGTTTCAAGGTGATTATGGATAGTGAAAACATAAAAAACCTAGTTTCATGTGAAATCTAGTGGATAAGTTAGGTTTGAAGAAGGCAAAATACCCAGATCCATAGAAGGTGTCATGGATATAGAAGGTCCAATAGGTATTAGTTAATGAGAGTTGCTTTGTAAAGTCTCACATAGGCCGGTATGAGGATGAGGTCTACTGTCAAGTGATGCCAATCGATGTCTATGATTTTCTCTTGGTGAGGCCTTGTAAATATTATAAAGGGTCATGTGTGATGGGAGAGTGAACACTGTTCACTTTAATAAGGATGTCAAAAAGCTTAAGATATCTCTAGTGGAAAATAAGGAGGAAAAAAGGTGCTAAATGGCATATTCATAATAAAATTGATGGTGCCATGAAAGTAATTCTTGAGGGATATGGGAAAGGACAAGGCATGATTTGAATGTATACCTAGACCAACATAGGAGGAGTGCACAAAGGTGGAAAGGGGAGAGAGTGGAACATTTATGTGTGAAGTATAGGAGATATTAGAAGAGTTCATAGATATAGTTTCAAATAATGTGCGTAAGGGATTGCTACTAATATGAAGCATCAACCAAAACATGGAGATAATCCTTAGAGTGAGTTTACTAAATAAGGAAACACATAGGATGACACCTTAGGATAATGAGGAAGTGTAGAGATAAGTTAACAAAGTATTGATATTGGACTTAATCTAAGAAATTTTTAGCCTATGCACAATACCTACAATAGTGGTGCCAAAAAAATTGGATAGTGGCACATGTGCACATAATCAAGAGCCATTAACAAGATCAATATACAATACAAATTTCTATTTCCATGCATTGATGATCATATCGATTGCCAGAGTGGTGGAAGATATTTATTCAAAATTGATCTGAAGAGTGGCTACCACTATATCTAAATCAAATAAGGTGATGCATGGAAAATAACCTTCAAGACAAAGGAAGGATGATATTAATTAATGGTAATGCCATTTGGGTTGAAAAATGCACCAAAAATGTTGATGAGGTTTATGAATGAAGTGTTCAATATTTTTTTTAGAAAGTATACATCATCATATATGTGGATGATATTCTCACGTTCAACAAGATAAATGAGGAATACCTAACAAATATATGGAATGTGTTACATATGTTATGTAAATATAAAATTTTAATTAATTTAAATAATTTAATATTATTTAATATAAAACTCAAGGGGTTTTTGATATCCAAATAAGGTCTAAAAATGGACCTAGAAAAGGCGTGAGAAATAATGGAGTGGGCATCACTATGAATTGCATTCAAGGCACAAAGTTTCCATGGTATCATAAGATTTTATTAAAATTTCATTAGGAACTTCAAAGCAACATGCATAATGATCATAAAAATGATAATGGGAGGTCACATGGCATTTTTTTGGACATAAGTGATAGAGCATAGTTTGTAGGAGTTGAAGAAAATGGTAACAAAATGGCCATATTTGGCATTGTTAGGCTTTAACAAGATATTTTAAGTAGACTATGATGCAAGTGGCATGGTAAATATAAAATTGTTAAGGATGAAAAGGAGACCCATGATACATACTTTAGTGAGAATCTAAATTATTCGAAGATAAAATTCTTAGTCTATGATTAGGAATTGTATGCTATTATATAATTGTTGAAGAAGTGGAAGCATTACCTATTGAAAAAAAAAATTCTATACATAGACCATCAAGTGCTAAAATATATCACTATCCAATAAAATATAAACTGGTGACACATTAAGTGGGATGAATTCCTATAGATCTACATGTTTGTGCTTAAGAATTGAAGCTGGAAATAAAATAAGGTTGTTGATGTGCTAAGTAGTAGAGTGTTCATTCTCAAGGAGAAGTGACTAGAATTCATTAGATTTGAATACATCAAGGAACTACATGTAGAGGGAAACTATTTCCATGATTCATAAAGGTCATGTGTATAACCAACATTCATAGATAGGATATCATGGGTAGACTACATTATACAAGATAATATGTTATTTAAGGACACATAGTTGTGCAGACCTAAGGGGTCGGTGCTTGATAAATTAATCAAGGAAAAGCATAGTGGGGGAAAAATAGGAAATTTTGGTTGTGATAATAAATTATCATAGTTGGTATAAGGTTTTTTTTCCAATAATGGGTGCATGCATGCAAGAATATGTGTGAAGATGTCAAGTTTTTCAGATGGCTAAGGGAAGAAGTTAGGTAGGGTTATATAAACCCGTACCCATTACAAAGAAACTATGGAACAACATAAGCATGGATTTCATCCTATGTTTTCCTAAGATGCAAAGGGGAAATAATTCCATCTTTATAATGGTGGATTGGATCTTAAATATGACACACTTTATTTCATGAAATGAAATTTAATTATAATGAATATCACCAACTTTTTCTTTAGAAAAGTAGTAAGGATTCATGGCCTACTTGCAACATAGTGTCTAGTTGATATACAAAATGTTTGGTCCATTTTTTGAATATGTAGTGGAAGAGTATGAGTACATGTCTAAATTTAAGTTTAGGATACCATCCACATACCAATAGAGAAATTGAAGTGATAAACAAAATACTTTGGAATTTATTATGATGTTTGGCTAGGGACAGGTCAAAATAATGGGATATGGTGTTGGTGAAAGCTAAGTTTGCATAAAAAATTCAATTAATTGATACACAAGGAAAACACCTATTCAAGTGATGTATCAAGCCATAGGGTAGTCAAAAAATTGTGTGACATAATAATGACACATAAAATAAGTGCAAACTTACAAGACTTCACTAAGTATATACACATGTTACACTCAAAAGTGTGCAGTAAGCTAGAGCAAAGTGACAAAAAATATAAGGCACATACATATAGGAATTTTAGGTAGGAGTTCAAAGTGGGAGCTATAATGATGGTACATTTTTTCAAGGAGATGTTCTAGAGAGGGACATATAACAAATTGAAGATAAATAAAATTAGGTCATGATAGAATTTGTGCAAGTTTTCATAAAATGTATTTTAATTCAAGTTACTGAAAGAGATAGATATATCTCCCATATTCAACATGCAAATATGCCCCAAAAAATATTTACTTTTCTATTAGATAATAAAGATAAGTAAAAATAAATATGTGAGAGATATATAATGCATTGTTTTACATATCAAATGTTTCGTTTAGTGGTTGTTTAGCTACAATTTCATATGACAAATAATTTTAAAGTGAAACATATCAACCCATATAATTATACATATCACCCTATATCAATTCTAGGAAGTGTAATAAGATGGATAAAAAAGGAATAAGAAATGACACAAGTACCTGACTTGAAGGCACATATACCAAAGAATGAGAAAGATCAAATATAAATCATATTAGACCACAAAGTGGTAAATAAGACATAATTAAATGAGTAAAATAAGTATTTGGTTAAGTGAAGCAACCATGTATTAGAATAATAAACATAGATTAAACTCACAGAGATAGGTTGATATGGCCATACACTCAAAAATCTCAACTTGTGATTAGGTGATCATGTTTCTAATTACATAGGGTGTTTGATGCACAATCATCCTACATTATGAAGAAGTTATGAAATTTTACATATAATTTTTTTAAGTATGCATGAATAAATGAAAGGAATACTTGATTTCAATTACATGATTATGGAAGGAAGGATGTACATAGTGAATTTTAATGATTGTACAAGGAAGGTCATACACAATGGAGTCACATAATTATGAAAGGAAAGATGTACACAATGGAGTTAGAATCAAATGAAAAAATAAGGGAGGTATATTTCTTAGGTTTTATAATATATAGTCATGATCTATTGGGGATAATAACAAATCACATGGTAGAGTAGTTGAAACAAGTTGAGTTAAGGATACATGTTTACATAATGAACTACTTTTGACATCAACTAACACACGGGTAAACTAAAAAAATATTTAAATAAAAATTTAGATGATATGCCTAACATGTAGTTGGAGAATCCTATGAAGAGTAATTTTAAGAGCTAATAATCCAAATTTGAATTTAGGAGGGAATATGTGTGGCTAACGTTAATGGTAGAAGTTTGACTAATAGAACACCAAGTGTAGGAGTCCTTTAGAGGGCACCCTAAGAGGGAAATACAATTCCTTAGTCAAGGTGATCGACAAAGAGAAAGGCCTTAATAAATTCATTCAATCTAAAAAAGAATTTTTAGACCATAAGTCAAGCATTTGCTAAAATTAGCTTGATTTAGGTTCTATAAACTCTGCTAAAGTTAGAAGAGAGAGTTAAGAATAAAATAATAATAATAATAAGAAGATCCTATAAATTTAAGTGTGTTTAAAAGTCTAAAATTACTCCATAATTACAATGGTAGCATGTGCAATGAAATTTAGAATCTAACAAATTCACTACTTACTCTTAGTCACAGTATTGTAATCATTATGTTGTGGTGTATAATGAATGTCATTTATCTACGTGGTCTATAAAATTATTCATTGGACTCTTAGGGATCACAAATATGTAACATTATCACCCTCTATCCTCTTTCCCCATTATAAAATATGTTAGTGAGTTTAGTACCTAATAAATCACATTTGTTTCATAATTATTACAAATATGGGATTAACTCAATCATAACCCAATCAAGTATTTTTAATGTTAAGTTGAAGGATTCCATGAGAAATTTTAATTATATGTTAATTTTTGAGATATTTTTAATCATGTATGTTTTAGTAATTGCCCAAATGACCTCCATGAGTATTCATTATACAATCAATTTTTTTACTCATGTATTTATGGTAATAATCACAAGGGAAGGGGACCTACTTTAGTATGCAACCACTATAAGCCTTTGTTATTAGGTTCAAGAATTGTGAATGTAATTTAAAACTATGGACATCTCACCCTCTAGATTATTTTCCCATTGGAAAATATTTTGGTGAGTGTAATTCTTAATAAATCATAATTTTTTTACAGTTATTACCAATGTGGGATTGACCCAAGTATAACCCAATCATGTATTTTTAATGTTAAGTTAAAGGCTTGCATGATCAATTTTAATTAGATATTAATTTTTATGGGTTTTTTACTTGTATATGTTGTAGTCATTACCCAAATGACCTACAATAGTAATCATTATCTAAATGAATTTTTTTCTCATGTATTTTTGGTAAAATTAAAAGGTAAGGGGAAATACTTTAACACACTACAACCATAAGCATTTATTTGTATGGGAGAGGAATTGGTGAATGTAATTCACCACTTCACCCTCTAGCCTCTTTCCCCATTGGAAAATATTTTTGTGAGTTTAATGCCTAAAAATTCACCATTCTCTCACAATAAGTACCAAAGTGGGATTAACCTAATTACAACATAATAATTTATTTTTAGTGTTAAGTTGAAGGCTTCCATGAGAAATTTTAATTAAATATTAATTTTGTTGGGATTTTTACATGCAGATGTTTTAGTCATTACCTAAATAACCTCTATGAGTAGTTATTATCCAAATGATCTAAATGACATTTTCCCTCATACTCAATTTAGCACATCCATCATCACTTTAGCACATCCATAGGCATTTGTTAGTAAGGGGGAGGAATGGTTAATTTGATTTACAACTTTGGGATTTTCACCCTTTATCTCCTTTAACCATTGAAAAAGATTTTGGTGAGTGTAGTGAATAATAAATTATCATTGTCTCACAATTATCACTAATGTGGGATTAACCCAATTACAACCCAATCATATATGTGTAACATTAAGTTGAAGGCTTCCACAAGAAATTTTTATTAGATATTAAGTTCTATGGGATTTATATTCATGTATTTTTTATCACGTTTTAGTAGGGGGAGTAATGGTGAATGTCGTTCATCACTTTGGGCTAATCGATAATGAATAAAACATACATGAGTAAAAATCCCATAGAAAATAATATCTAATAAAAATTGCTTATGGAAGCCTTCAAATTAACATTAATAATACATGGTTGGGTTTTAGTTGAGTTAATCCTACATTGATAATAATTGTGAGATAAGGGTGATTTATTATGTTATACACTCACCAAAATCTTTGCAAATGGGCAATGAGGCTAGAGGGTGAGAAGCCTAAAGTAGTGAATTACAATCACCATTCATCCACCTACCAAGCCTCTCTATCTTGTGATTATCACCCAAAATACATGAGGAATAATATTTCATTTGGATAATGACTACTCATAGAGGTCATTTGGGTAATGACTAAAACATACACCAGTAAAAATTTCACAAAAAATTAAACTCTAATTAAAATATCTTGTGGAAGCCTTTAACTTAACATTGAAAATACATTATTGGGTGAGAAGTCTAAAGTGGTGAATTACATTCACCTTTCCTATCCCCAATAAAAAATGATTACATGTGTTGTTTGTTAAAGTGGGTCCCTTACCTTATGGTCATTACCACAAATACACAAGGAAATAAATATTTCATTTGTATAATGACTACTCGTGGGTGTCATTTGGGTAATGACTAAAGCATACACTAGTGAAAATACACAAAAAATTAATATCTAATTAAATTTTTATCATGGAAGCCTTCAACTTAAAATAAAAAATACATGATTAGGTTAAAATTGGGTAAATCCCTTATTGGTAATAATTGTGAGATAAGCGTGATTTATAAGTCACTACACTCACCAAAATCTTTAGAAGTGGAGAAAGAGGCTAGATGGTGAGAATCCCAAAGTGGTGAATTACATTCAACATTCATTCCTACTAGTAACAAATACTTACAATGGTTATGTGCTAAAGTGGCTCTCCTTTCCTTTTGATTATTACCAAAAATATATGAGGTAAAAATAATGTCGTTTGGATAATGACTACTCCTAGAGGTCATTTGGGTAATGACTAAACATACATGATTAAAAATTCCATAAAATTTAAGATCTTACTAAAATTGCCTATGGGAGCCTTCAAAATGATATTAAAAATACATGATAGGGTTTTAATTTGGTTAATTCCATATTAGTATTAATTATGAGACAAGGGTGATTTGTTAAGCACTACACTCACCAACAACTTTGCCAATGAGAAAAGAGCTTAGAGGGAAAGAAGCTCAAAGTGGTGAATTAAATTGACCATTCCTCCCCCATAATAAAAATTAATTATGGTGACTATGTGCTAAAGTTAGTCCCTTTATCTTGTGATTATTACCAATAATAAATGATAAAAAAATGTCATTCACATAATGGTTACTCACATAGTAAAAATAACACAAAACTCATATCTAATGGAAGCCTTCAACTTAACATTAATAACATGTGATAGAGTTTGTTATAACCATTAAATGATCTTAATATTGGTCCCTTATCAAATGGAATAACTATTTTAATTATTAGCCTGAATCAAAGTCTCCGAATTCTAAAATATTGTTATATTTCCCCTAAAAGTTGCCATTTCTTGAGGTCAACATACCCCCATTTCTGAAAAAATGGGGATTCATGTGTCAAATTGTGTAAATTTATGCATTGAAATTTATAATCCACTTTTAAGAGTATAATTATCATGATTCCACATTATTGTTATTTTAATATCATTCACATCATGGTCTAACTGACATATTTGTTCATGGTTTTTATTTAATCCTACCTAAAGTGTCAACGTCAGATATTTGTGTTTCAAGTTACAGGTTTAATGGAGCCCATTTAAGGATAAGAATGCTTAGGGTTTTAGTGTTTAAATGATTAAATTAATCATTTATTAACCTTGACCTATAATTTATTAATTAAATTCATGTTTTGAAACCTTAAACTAATGTTTTAGCTAAACTTTTTAATTCCAATTTAAATTTAGTGGGAACCTTTTATTTAAGTTTAAGCAGGAACAAATTAATAATACCATGGTCTTCATTTAGTTTTTATCCTAATGCTTGGTCATGTTTCTCAACAAAACCAAACCTTAGGCTAAAAATCCTATGCTTGGTCTATTTTATATCACACGGTCCATTTTATCTTAGCATGGTCCAACTGAAAATACAAGGTCATTTTTATTACTTAGCCTAAGGCCTTATCCCAAATTTTCATCATATTTATTTATACAATAAAACCTTAGGTTAAGACCTTACGCAAAGTCATCTTATGTAGGGTCCTTTTTTATGTTTATCCCAGCTTAAAAAGCTTAGGCTAAAATCTTTATGCTAAGTCCCTTTTAAATTCATGGGGTCCTATTGTTATATGTTTATAACCTTGGTCTAAGGTCCTTATGCTAAGTATAATTTAAATTTTTGTGGTCTCATATCATTTGTTTAAGCCTAAATTAATCTGTTATAAAGTGTAGGGATCAGTCATGTTTGACTTCTCAGATCCCAATCAAACGAATCATAATTAATTACTTAAAATTCAAGTAGTGGACCCCATTTTAAAGACCAAGCACCTTTTTCAAATCAATGGCTAGCATTGATTCATACCATCTCAATCAAATGGAGTGAGACTATGTTGAATAGTCAAAAGGCCAGTCAGATCAATATGTGGTATCACCACGAAGCCCAGTATAAAGATCCAAAAAGAACTGAGCAATCAACATGTGGTATACACAAAATACAGTGTGAATCAAAGGATGAAAAGTAGCAGGCTTAGTTGATATTATCCATAACTATGTTAAAATTGACAGTCACATGATTGTCAAAGACATACCCATGAACTTCAAATACCAATTGTGAAGATGTCAATATTAACATAATAAAAATCCTATATCATGTGTTTAAAATGTATGGTCACACAACCATCAAAGATGTTCCTATGGATGTTAAATGACAATCATGAGGATATCAATTTTAAAAAAATAGTGAAACTTGATCATGTGGTTAAAATTGACAGTCACGTGACTGTCAAAGAAATTCCTACAGAAGTCAAATGATGATTTTGAGGATGTCAATATTAAAATAGTAAAATTTGATTCAAAATTTAAAGGGAAATGGCCATTTTTGGATAGTAGTGCATAGAAAAACTTAGGACACCATGTAATTGCCACATTAAAGCTATATAAGTGTAACAAGCCAAATCAAAAACCCTATAGACCTGGTAATGCAAAGGAGAGCCTGAGTTACCATCTATGTAAAGCAGTCAAGCTATTATCCATTGGAGTGTTATTTTTATTCAAGTATCTTGAAAATGGGACCGTGCTTGTATGGGTTAGCATTCGAGAATAATGAAAACCCTACAACAATTATAGAGCACATTATTAGCCAGTAAGTCTTACGTCAAGGGAAATAGGAATATTCCTATTGTAACCACCATTGTATGATATTTCAAAATAGGATATTCTTTTATATAAACATGTACAATCTATAAGAGCACATATTGTCTATAGGTCAGCTCACTAGAAAAGATCATTTTCTCTAAAACATTTGAAAGGACACTTGTCCTTTACACATGTTCAAATTCAATTGGATTAGGATTGACTAACATGCTTCCTTACATCTTATAAAAGGAGCATTGTCAATTGTAAAAATAGAGGGAGTTCTTGGAACCAAATTACTTTGTAAACTTTGAGCATTTAATATAAGCAAGGAATTTTACAAAGATTGTCTAGTATTTTCCCATAGGAAGTGATATATAGTTTATCTCTCAATTTTTTGGTTTCACATTTAGATTTGAATGGTTCTTATGAATTATTGGTGTGTACATTTTATTTCAGAGTTATTAACTTCTATTCATGCTAGATTAACTGAAGGTTGCTTAGTTTGATTCATTTTATTTTCTCTACATTTATAGATGTGCATTAGTTATCTACTTGTAGGGGTAAATATTTAAAGTAATATTGATTTTGATTTGCATTATTTCTCATAGTCCTTACAAGTATGCATGATGCATGATGTGATTTGGGCTTAGTATGTTTCAAGTTACACATTAGTTTTGTGCATGCCAAGATGAAATCTTAACTTTTTCATAATGTTTGAAACAAGACCAACAATATATTTCTTTCTACCCTACCCTTCCTTTTGCTTCTTTTTTTAACTTAATCACCTTAGTTTAATGGTCATTTTGAATATCCATTTTAGATTAGTTTCTAGATTAGTTCTTGATCATAATTCACGATTCTTGGCATAGTATACTACTTATTTTACATAGATATGTGATTTTACCATGGTGGTTCCCAACCACCACTTAATATAAATATTGTGAAATATTCACTTGTTTTACCTCAATTTCACCAATAGATAATAAGGCTATCATAACCCACAACTCATGCACTAAATTCCTATAATTATAAAATGAGAAGTGTTTCTTAAAAACTCTAGGCACTTGTGGTATACATTTAGTCATCAATAGGAGTTTTTCTAGTGCTAGGAGGGCCTTTGCTTAGATCTTTGTGAATTTGTATAATCTTGCTCAGTTTGATGAATTATGTCTAAATATTGGTGTATTCTTTGCATACTCATGTTCTTTTGAGCATAATTATGCAAAGATCATCAATATTTATGGTTTTAGACTAGTCTTTGGGCTTAATTTATCTAAATATCAATATTATTTGAATATCCCTACATATTTGTGGTAAATATAGCTTAAATCTAAGGAATTTGAGGTTAGTAACAATTTTTTTGTTCAAATTTTGACTAATTCTTTGTAAATTTGAGATTATTTGAGCTTAAACATGTAAATATCATTTATATTGACATATTAGGCATATATTTAAGCTAATTTAGTTAAAGATTGATGTCATTTGTTGTTCTTTATACATATTTGTACACAAATTGATTAATGTGTGAGTTTGACCATTATTATTTGTAAAGATGAAACTTACACATCATATTTCTAATAGGATTTAGGGATGGAAGTACCAAAATTAAGATCCTCATCAAAATATGGCATGGTTAGGTGGATCTTCTATCGACATGCCTAGTCAGGTACATGACTTACAAAGAAATCCAAAAATTTATTTACCTTCTTTCTATCCTAATGGCATTGTCACTATTGAAGAACATGTTAGATATTTCAAAGCTGATTTAAGACTCTTAAATGTTATCTATGATGTATCATGTAGATTTCTCCCATTTACATTCAAATATGCCGCATAGGAATGGTTCTTAACCTTTTAGAGGATTCTATTGTTAGCTGGGATGATTTTAACAAGATCTTTATTGATGAATTTGGTAAAATCATTAGTCCATGTATTCTATATCATTAATTCACCACTATCAAAAGAGACTCAAATGAGCCCATTATATCCTTTAATGCTAGGTTCCATAAGATGTTTAGTAGAACTATAGTCCTTTTTAGACTTGAAGAGACTTTAGCCTTAGAGATCTACAAGGATGCTTTGGATCCCATGACATTTGTGTTCCTTAAAAGGCCTATTAGAGTCATAAACACCTTGACATTAGCTTATACTAAAGTAGTAATAATCAATGATCAAATACAGCCTAAAGATTAACCTGGATATGTTATCCCAAATGCCAACCTCAATTTCCTAGTACTAAATGTCATTCCAAATGCCAGTCAAAGTATGTCTACCTTAAATCAAACACAATAATTCCACCAATTGCCCTTAAGCCATGCCTATCCTAGCTAAAATTTTGGGTTCTTCACCAATGATACAAATGGATTTCAGTCACAAGGATAGAGAGCTTTAGTGCCCACTAGTAATGATAGTCAAGTTCATAACTCGAAATCACTAGAGAATGAGAATGAGTCCATACTTAAAATGGTTTAATAACTAAGCACTAACTTTATTTAGTTTTAAAATCAAGTGGACAATTATGGGGAAGGCTCCAACAAAGGCTATGTTTCTCGAAGGTTCAATAGGTTTCATGATAAAAATTATAATGAGTCATTTGAGGACATACATGAAATGAATATTTGTGATATTGGTCTAGCTGATCATTATAATTTATTAGATGTATTTAAAAATGAAAGGGATACATTTTAACATGTACTTAATCAAGACTTTTTTTAAGGTACATTTGGATTTGTAAGGACTTTTAAATACTTCATGCAGACTTTCGATTTTCCATTTGAATAAGAAATCAAATAAGAAGATGATCTAAGAGATGAAATAGATGTTTAAAATGAGTAGCCCCATGAACAAGATTAGATATAGGTTGACTTCTCTTCATAAAATAAATGTGAAGGTAATTTGTATGAGGTCATTGGTGAAATTGAGGATATCCCCAAGGAAGAAGACCAGTGGCAACATTTTTGCCAAGATTTTTTGAAGGAAATTGAGGTTTTCCAAGACAATAATATCATTCTACAGATCCCAAAGTAGAATGAGTTGGGACTCAATTAGGTAGCTGAGATGGAACTCTACATGAAAGATGAGGATGAAGCAAGTGAACTAGATCAATATTTTCATATGACACGTTCAAAAGGGTGGAAGTATGTGATCAACTTGATTTTAATGGTATGGTTTCAGAGGAATTTCATGCTTTTTTTTCTGATTAGGATAAAGAAACCTTTTAGGATGACTTGGAAAGTTTTAGCACAAAGATAGATACTCCATCTAACCTCAAGCTAAGATTAATTAATATTTTAAGACAAGGATAATAGATGAGTTGACATCATTGAATGAGGATGATACAAGTCACTATTTTTTTATGACTAAAGGATGATTAACACTATTGATGCAAGACATAAGAATTTTGGAAGAAGATGCTTGGGTCCTAGATTCATACCTCTGACCTATACATTTGATATTATTGATAGGGGGACAAGATACATCACTTGAAAGATGTAAGAACATGAGTAATCCTAACCACAAAAAGAGTCTATTAAATTAAAGTGATCATGCTTTAAGGTTCTGTATTAGATTAAATAAATTTCCATTTGATCTTGGAGGTAAGTGCCTTATGTAGTTAGTGTAGGGGTTAGGTTAGTTTCTTTCTTATTCTTCATTTCTTGCTTTTTTTATTCTTGTCTCTTGTTTGTATATAATGCTTGTATATATTTGTTTGTTTTATCCTAGTTTGTTCCTTTCTTTTAAATAAGTCATTTGGACCATTATCAACTCAAGTTTTATCTAGAATGCTCAAGAACTTCATAGTTTAGAAATTCAGGTATGATTTCTCAACAATGGTTGATCATGGATTGTTGAAATATGAGCTTGATGTTATAGTTTAGAGAATCTAGAAAAGATTGATGGATAAGTTAATTTTTCTTAGATATTGTAAACCCTATTATGATCTAATCTTGGATTTAATAATGATTTCCCATATATAATGAAAACTTAAATTATTGAAGCACAATCATGCTTACATTTAAGAAACATTAATTTCCTCAAACAAATTTTATAGCCAAGGATGATTGTTTAAAAATAAAACACTTGACTGAATCCCTAAACCTATCTACCCTAACTCCCAACCTTTGTTATAAATTCAAAATAATCTAAAAATACAAAATAAGATATTATTGAAAAATCAAAAGCTTTCCAAGTAAATGTTATTTTGGTAATCTCCATTGGGGTGATAGATTCCTAGATGGCAATGGAGTAAGGTCTTGAGTGGATCCAAAGGCATCTCTAATGGAGCTATGGATGCCTAGCTGGAAGTACAACAATGACCAAGCCTTCCTTGAGCTAAAACATGGTTCTTAATCAATATTCAAACATGTTGAAATCCAAAGTGAATGATCAAAGCCATGAACCTAGAATTTGTTCTCTAAATCTATTGGCAATCAGTAAGTGGAATAAAAGCACACACATAGCATGATTGAGTTTTGATGATTGATATTAATTCTATATATGCAATATTTGTTTTAACCATGAACTAATCTTAATAATGGTGCCTGATCAAATGGAATAAGTAGCTTAATTACTAGTCTAAACCAAAGTATCTGAATTCTAACATAGTGTTATGTTTCATCCAAAAGTCTCCATTTGTTGAGGTCAACATACCCCAATTTCTTAAAATTGGGGACCCATGTGTCAAATTGTGTAAATTTATGCATTGAAATTTATAATCTACTTGGTCAAAGTATCATTATCATGATTTCACATTATTCTTATTTGAAAATCATCCACACCATGGTCTGACTAAATTATTTGTTCACGATTTTGATTTAATCTTATCTAAAGTGCTAACATTAGATATTTATATTTCAAGTTGTAGGTTTAATAGAGCCCATTTGGGGCTGATCCTGCTTAGGGTTTTTATGCTTAAATGATTAAATTGATCATTTATTAACCTTGATCTATAATTGATTAAATAAATTCATGTTTTGAAACCCTAAACTAATGTTTCACTTGAACCTTTTAATTCCAATTAAAATTTGGCAGGAACCTTTTATTTAAGTTTAAGCAGGAACAAAATAATAATACCATGGTCTTAGTTTAATTTTTATCCTAAAGCTTGGTCGTGTTTCCAACACAACCAAACCTTAGTCTAAAAATCCTACACTTGGTCTATTTTATATCACATGGTCCCTTTTATCTAAGCATGGTCCAACTAAAAATGCAGGGTCACTTTTATTACTTAGCCTAAGGCCTTATCCCAGAGTTTCATCATATTTATATAATGAAACCTTAGGTTAAGACGTTATGCTAAGTCATATTCTATAGGGTCATTTTCTATGTTTAGCCTAGCTTAAAAATTTTAGGCTAAAATCTTTATGCTAGGTCCCTTTTAAATTAATGGGGTCATATTGTTCTATGTTTATAGTCTTGGTCCAAGGTCCTTATGCTGACTCTGTTATTAAATTCATGGGGTCCCATATCATTTTTTTAATACTTAGCTTAGTCCTTTTATACTAAGTCTTGAGTCTATCTTAATCTTTTATAAAATTCAAGAACCAATCATGTTCGACTACTCAGATCTTAATCTATGACTCACATTTCAACGGAGGACCCAAATCGAATAGAGCAAAATCAATGACTTAAAATTTATGAAGTGGACCCCATTTTAAATATTGAGCACCTTTTAAAAATTAATGGCTAGCACTAATTCATACCATATCGATCAAACAAAATGAGAATACATTGAATAGTCAAAAGGCTAGTAGGATTAACACATGGTATAACTTAAAACCCATTACAAAGAGCCTAGAAGTATCGAGCAATCAACATGTGGCATACATACAATGTATAATGAATCAAAGGATATAAAGTGGTAGGCTTGGTGGACATTCTCCATAACTATGTTAAAATTGATGATCATGTGATTATCAAAGACGTTATCATGGACATCAAATGATAGTCATGAGGATGTCAATCTTAACATAATAAAAAGCCTAGATCATGTTTTTACAATTGACAATCATGTGACTATCAAACATGTTCTTATCGATATTAAATGATAGTCTTGAAAATGCCAATTTAACAAAATAATGAGACTTGATCATGTGGTTAAAATTAACAGTCATGTGACCATCAAAGACACTCATGAATATGTCAAATGACAAACACAAGGACATCAATTTTAACATAATAAACTTGGATCCAAATTTTAAAGATAAATGGCCATTTTTAGAGAGTAATCAACATAATGACTTAGGATGCCATGGAATTGCCACATTAAATCTATATGAGTGTAATAGGTTAAAATAAAATCCTTCAGACTTGGTTATGCAAAGGAGAGCCTAAGTTTCCATTTGTATAATGTAGTTGAGTTATTATCCATTGGAACACTACTTATCTTTGATCATCTTGAAGATGGGACCAATATTGTATGGTGTAGCATCTGAGAACAATGAATACCCTATAATAATTACAGAGCACATCATCATCTAGTAGGTCCTAAGTTAAGTGAAATAGGAATATTCTTATTGTAACCAACATTGTATTTTATTTTGAAATAGGATATTCTTGTCTATAAACATGTGAAATTTTTAAGAGAACAATTTATATATAGGTTAGTTCACTATAAAATATCATTTTTCTAAAGCATTTGAAAGGACACCTATCCTATACACATGTTCAATTATAATTGGATTAGGACTAATCGACATGCTTCCTTACATCCTATAAAAGGAACATTATTAAATGTTAAAAATGAGGGAATTAGTAGAACCAAATTAATTTGTAAACTTTGAGCATTTAATATAAGCAAGGAATTATGCAAATATTGTCTAGTATTTACTTGTAGAAAGTGTTATATGGTTTCTCCCTTAGTTGTCTAGTTTCACTTTCAAATGGTTCTTATGAATTATTGGTGTGTACATTTGATTAAAAATTTTCTAACTTGAGTTCATGCTAGGTTAATTTAAGGTTCTTTAGTTTACTTCATTTTGTTTGTTCTATATTTGTACATGTGCATTAGCTATCTACTTGGAGGAGTAAATCTTTAAATTAAGCTTGGTTCTAATTTTCATTATTTCTCATAGTCTTTAAAAGTCTACTTAGTGCATCATGTGATTTGGGATTAAGTTATTTCATGTTACACATTGGTTTATTTCATGCCTAGATGAAATCTGAACTTTGTCATAATGTCTGAAACAAGACCAACATCATCTTTCTTTCTACCCTACCCTTCCTTTTGCTTCTTTTTTAACCTGATCACCTTAGTTTAATGGTCATTGTGAATATCCATTTTAGATTAGTTCTTAGATTATTTTTTGATCATAATTAATTGTTCTTAGCATAGTATACTTATTATTTTACATATTCCTCTTATTTGGCCACAGTTGCTCCCAACCACTACTTAATATAAATATTGTGAAATAGTCACTTATTCTACCTCTATTCCACCAACAAATAATAGGATAATCATAACCCACAACTCATGCACTGAATTTCTAGAATTCTAAAATGAGAAGTTTTTTTAAACACTCTGGGCACCTGTGGTACATATTTAAGCATCAACAAGATTGTAATTAGGTTAATCCCACATTGGAAATAATTATGAGACCAAGGTGATTTATTGTCACTATACTCACCAAAAGATTTTCCAATGGTGGAAAATGCTAGAAGGGGAAAATCCCAAAGTGGTGAATTAAATTCACCATTCTTCCCTCCTACTATTAATTGCTTATGGTGGTTGTGTGCTAATTGCTCATGGAAAACTTCAATTTCACATTAGAATGATGCTGGTTTTAGTATCTAAAAAAATAAAAAATAAAAACATAGTAATTCATAAAAGTGTGAGGCAAATTATAAATACATTAAAAGAATCAAAATAAATTGGATAAGATAACATAATGGATTAAGAAAACATAATTTCTTAAGTATCTATCTATTTGAGTCTCCATTAGAGGAGCTACAAATTGAATTTGTTTTCACTTGGTTAATATAATCTCATTTGCATAGGTTTGAACATGTCTAGACCATATTATCATCACTCTCTAAAAATTTCAATTATACATTAAATTAGTGCATCATACTGATTTTGTAGTTCTATAATTTCTATATAATGGTGAGAATTATTCTTGAGAAGTTTCAAGGTTTCCTTATTGACTTTTTGAATTATATGTGTTAAATTGTTTTTGGATATATCTCAATTTCCATTGTTTCTTCATATCCAATCTATTCAAGCTCTTTATTACATATCACAATATTATAGAACATGAATAGTGTGAGAACACACTTTACCATTGTTATCACAAATTGAACTACAACCCTTTTGATATATTTTTTTATTTATGTTTTGATACTAAGTACATAAAAATCACATGCATTAGTTAATACTAGGTGATTGGAATTCAAATGCAATTTATCTATGTTCAAATACCACACATGTCACATTATATGTGTATAAATTTTACAAACTCCACTAAAGAGAGGCTATAATGAATAAATAACTTGTAAATACCTTATCAAGCACTCATGTTTGATGTTTTGGTGTGGATTTATAGTTACACATGATTTGATTTGTGATCAAATCCCACAAATGGCATGTTTTATGCAAAGCAAGATTAAAAATTCCACTTGAGAGAAGATACATTAAAACAAATTAGCTTTTACTTTAAAAAATCTATAATAATGACATGTTTTACAGCAAGCAAATTTAAACTATAGGTGCCTATTTTGTATTTGTGATGTCAATTTACATTTACAAGTTTTTATGTTTATGTATTTCCGTATAAAAGTAAAACTTTCACTTGATAAATGATATAATAATTTATGAATATGTAAGTTCCTTACCAATCACCATGGTGTGGTGTTGATTTACATTTACAAGTAAATTTATTTATGTTTAAATCCCATGATAAATGCCAAGTAATCTTAAAACCTCTGCCTGAGAGAGGTAAAATAAATTAAAAAAATGTCTAAGTACCTTACTAAGAACTATATTTTGGTGTTTTGGTGATCCATGTTCCAAACATATGAATCTAAAACAAGCAAGCTTAAAACCTAGACTTCAGAGAGAATATAATAATATTTGGTGATCTGTGTTTAATGCCCACAAATCTATAACAAGATAAGCTATAAACCTCCACTTAAAAGAGTGCCTTACCAAACACCTTGATTTGATGTTTTGATGTGTATTTCCATTTACAAGTAGATTGATCTATGTTAAAATCTCAAGAACCTAAGAAATATTAAACTCTCCTACAACAAATCAAAGAATATTAAACACTTTGGATCGATCAAAAAATATTTTAGCTCTATGAATATATATCTATTTTTTCACTATGCTCATATGCTTGACGATCTTGGTAAGCTATGAGATGCAATTATTTTTTTAATCATTTTTTTATCATTTTTAATCACATTACTTGGATATGATATTAGGTATGTCTATTAGCATTATATTTCTTTATTTTTTCAAATTCAACACTTTACATCCAAATTGTTATATCACTAGAAGATATAATCATATATTATTAATAAGATCTAGTGTACTTTAGCTTAGGATTTACTGATTACAATAACTTTTATTAATTTATTTTACTGGTTCAATGCATTTTTTGATTGAAAGTATTTTCCATATATATTAATATAATACTATGTTACAAAGTTAATTGAGTGGAAATATCACATTCTAAGGTCACATCAGTCTAGATCAAAAAATGTATAACAAACTATATTAAAAATAATATCTCTCATTATATATTAATACAATGATTTCAAGTTAAAAAAATATAATTTATCTTGGTATAATATGACTTATTTATTTCTTTAACAATCTCAATGGATTTTAATTTTTTTTTCTTATTTCCCCCTTCCATTTGTGCAATATGTCTATGTTAGTATTATGTGAAATATTTATGCAATTGACATGTTTCCTTTCAATTTGGTTATTATGTGATTGAATACATGTTATAATATACCTTCAACATCTATGAAAGGAAAAGTCATATATTTTTACTTGTTCATCTTGAAATTAAAAATAATCAAATTTATCAACATAAAAAAATATGAAATTGAAATCATAAGTAATTGTATGTATCTATTTCCAAACATTTAAAAAAATACATAAATTGATTCTATTTAAAAATAACTAAATCCATCAATAATGGTAATATCAATAATTATATTGTGCAAGACAACTTTAGATGACCCATAGTCATCTAGTAGTCATTAAATTGCATTATTATAATCTACTTATATGTACTTGTTTATTATTATTCATACTAGATTTTATTAACATATTTTATGGTCATTTTTTTCATGTCCCTCTCTTTATTCTCTCTCCCTTGATATTATCTCTATTTTCTCTCTCTTTCTCTATGTTTCTAGTGGATTCTCCAAAACATATAACATATGTTTCTAAGGATGCATGGTATTTTTCATAGTTAGGTTCCCTCTACATTTTCAGCTTTGATTTTTTCTCTTTTTTATCTATTTGATGTCTACTTAGGAATAAAATTTATCCTCTCTCTTTTCTCTCTCTTCCCCTATGTTTCCAATGGCTTCCCCAAAACATATATGTATATGTTTCTAGAGATGTAGGGTATTTTTGCTAGTTAGGCTTCCCTCGAGTTTGTGTCATTGATTTTTTACCCTTTTAAAGTATTTGATGTCTTATTGGACACCAAATTGATTATAATTTGAATTTAATTAGAATAAGTACAAAAAAATCCTAATGCATCTAAATTAATGTAGAGAAATCAAGAGAAGACATTTTAAAGTAAAGGAATTTATTATTGTTTACAAAAAATTGTAAGCATTCTAAAGAAATCAATAAATTATATTGAGTATTAATTAAATCATGGAGATTCATGTTAATGACAAATACATCACATTATTTTATCATGTTGAAGCTACATTACATTTAATTGGTGTATTGTCTTCGATATTATACATTGTTTTAGGGTCTACTAAGTAATTGATGTTTGAAATCCTTGCAACCCAAAACATAGGCCCCAAAATAAATCCTTTATCATTTACACATTCAAATAACCTATTATGGATTTGAATCAAATGTAACTTCCTAGTGATTGATGTGAAGTTTCCAAAAAATGAGCTTATATTTTGGGCCCTAAATCTAAAAAATGAGTCATCAAAATAGTTTTTACATATTTGTCATTTATTACGCCAAAATGCATTCCTAAAATGGCATCCGAGGGGCAGTGTAGGGATGTAATGTTTATGAGTTGGTTCAATTTTAATGGTCTAAATATTTAAAAATAATCATAAAATATGCATAAACAATTTATGACCGATAAGGAAATAATTAACTAACTACAATATAATCAATGAAAAACATATATAAAATAAATTTTATTAGATATTAAATTATAAATACATTACACTCCATCTACTTATTATAGGCTAATTTCCTTTCAAATTTTGACTTCCCTTCCTTCTACTTACACTACCCAGTTTATTTTTCCTTGTTCCATAGACTAGTAGACCCATTTGTTGTGGGAAACTCGAATTCTAGGCATAATTAATGCCAATATAATTAACCGTCATTAAAGCAGCCTAAATTCAAATGTTAATATAATCTAAGTTGTTATTGTGTTAGAGGATGTTACCCTGAAAAGATAGGAGATATTTTAAGCAACATGATGTATCAATCAAATGCCAAGATAGAAAACCAAGCATATAAATTTTTAGGCACAATATGTCAACTAGAAGTTCATGTGTTATACCTACAATCAATACTAGTGACCACATAAGCAATGCATGAGAAAAAATTGGTTACTCTAGTGTATATTATGATTATATGTCATAATATAGGAGATAAATAATTAGGAAATATGTTTGGTGTTATCAAGACATATTCCATCAAAATAATGCCCATATTCATGATTTAATGGTCTTAAAATGTTATATGTATCCATTAAATTTATGGGATCTTCAATGAACTTAAAATTTTGAATAAATATTGTATATTTTCCAAATTATTTACTATTTTAGCTTGTCAAATAATTACCAAGGTGGTAATATGTTGCTTTATGGTAATAGATTAATAATTAAAGGGTTTACTATTTATAAAAAAGGTTGGGTTCATTTATATATATATATATATATATATATATATATATATATATATATATATATAAACAATTATAAATTACAATGATAATCATTCAAAAAAAGAGTGGAAAGGTTACACCCCACGAACAAAGTCATACTAAGGATAAACAATCCTCAGGAAAAGGCATAGTCCAACAAAGGGTCAATAAAGACAACTCATAAAACATCAAATCAAAATTACATAAAAAATATGAGATAAAATAAAAGACCACATATCACTAAAGATAATATTTAATATACCATAAAAACATGGTGACTGGAGGAGGTAGTGGAGAATGTGGATCTCACAACTTATCTCCCCATCCTCCTTGAGTAGGAGGATTAGCATCCATAGGCAGAGGCTCTCAACCATAATTTTTTTGCTCAACATTATTTTCATCCTTGTTTCTATCTGGACAAATTTCAAAAGTGATTTGAGGAAACTTACTTTGGGGAGGAGAAACCCAACCCCTGTTATCATCTCCATAACTTTGAGTGGGAAGGCCCCATCCCCTACCATTGCCTCCACTTCTAGAAGATCCAATTAGTCTACCACATTATGGGGAAAACCAATGAGGTAGTGATATATGAGAAGGGATATTGTGTTGTTTCTAAGAACTTTGTCTTTGTGGACCACATCTTTTCCCATAAGGAGGTGAAGGTAAATGTGGTAGCTCTAGAGGTTATTGGCTAACTACATAGAGGGCATTTCCCTAGTGGTCAGGTAGATGTTGAACATGTTTGCTTTCTAGGTGAAATTTGTTAGTATGTATTTTAATATGAAGATTGACATTAGATATAACAATTTTTTTTAGTAACATAAAAATTATGTTCTATTTATTCATGATTAAAATAAGCAAAGTTCATAACTTTCTAGATTTGAAATAACATGTCAACATGAAAAATCTAACAAAATCTATTTTATTATGTAGAAAGTAGATCAGAGTCTCATAATAGACTCATATTCCACATAAAAATTGAGGTCTAAATGGTTCAAGGAGGGAATGAATCTAGCATAATGCAACCTAAACATGGATGTAAAACTGAAAAAAGGTGTTTGATAATCTTAAGTTAATGGCAAGCTAGGTAAATGAGATTTAAAACCCCCATATACTTTATACATTCACCCATAGGTAAACCTTGATAGATAACACACCAAATAAATTTGCTTTCTTATGCTCAATGAGATTAGTCCACACATTGTGAAATCTTTTATACTAAACCTTATAGTTGGAATGGAGTTTACATCTATGGTTGAGAGTCACATTTGGAATATGCTAAAGAGCTAGTAGATTATATCCCAACTATAGAGAATATTGAGTGAAATTAGTGTCCATAGTCCAATTCTAATATTTTCATTAAGGAGTAAGAGATTTGACCATAATCATATGAATATATTATCAGATATGAAACCTTGTGTTTTTGTAATAGCTTTAATATTTGAATTATTTAAATGATTTTTTTTCTAAACTTGATAGAAAGAAATCTAAGACTAAATTACTCTGTAAAAAATATCCCCGATAGTTTGCACAACTTTATTAAACAATCTTATCCATTTAATTTAAGGGACCAAGGCAAATGGAACATTGTTTAAGTTCAAACAAGGAGACCACCAAAGGGAATGAGAATTAAGAGAAAGACCACTCTTCAAACCCTCCCCTATCCAAAAAAATGGGGTTTGATATTCTCTCAGGCTTTCCAAAAACATTTAATAACAAAGGTACCCTTAATTTTAATTGGTACCAAGTTTATGATAAGGGAAAGTGAATCTGATCTATAAATCAAATCTAGCTTAGAGAAGATAAATCACACTAACCCTTCCACTTGTTGGTACATTTAGAAAATCAAGGTCATGACCAATAAGGATATGATAGACCTAAATAAGGGTTATCTTACCATAAAATATCACTAGAGAGGGTTCCAAAACCTCTACTCAATCAATACCACACAATGACCCTAGCTAATTCCTATGTTTTCTAACACAATAAATTAAATATAAACTAGTGCTCACCAAAGCTTATAGTATAAATGGGGATAATAAACACCAAATTAAACATGCAAAGAATAAATATAATAAAGTTAATACATAGGTAATATTAATTCATGGAGAGATAAATACATTCATAAGCCATTACTTATGCTACTTTTATCTACCAAAATAGAGGAAAAAAAGTTTGGAATACTTACCTTAAAAACAAACTAGTCAAGGCTCAATCTCTCCCTCAGCCAATGGTGATTTGGAAGAGGTTGTTTTAGTTTGTAATTATCACAAATATAGACCATTTATATTATATATGAATTCTCCTATGCATCTAAGACTTTTACATAAGACAACATTCTTCTCTCCTAGTGTAAACCCAAAGTAATGATTCCTCAAGTATAATGGTGGAAGAGCCTATTGTAAATAAGTGCAAATGAATGACTATCTTTATCTCCCTCTAAGGAAAATGGAAAAAATATGTGTTTATATAAATGGATATAATTATAAACCCTTCAAAAAACTTTATCCAATAGAGTCAACCTAGTCAACCAATTTCTTTGGTAAATAAAGAAGTTAAGTCCGAGACTAAGTCAATAGGGATAGATTAGTCCCATAATGTGCTCATTATTAATAACAAGGTTAGTCCATTCAAATTTTCTATGTGGGTGAAAATAATATGTTTGTGTTGGTTTTAAGTGGTGGTATAGGGAAAAACAATCTTGTGAAGCACCAATGGTCTGCCCACACCTTTACCAATGCACCCTTTTAGGTGTGCACTCAAAGAGATTGAGTCTTGATGGGTTCTTACAAGAGATAAATCATAAATAATTGATAAAGTTTAAAAATATGGGATATTATTTTGGGAAAAGAACAGAACAATAGAAAATGCTGAGCTAAGTAAATTGTAATATTTTAAAGCATAAAATAAATTAAAGTAAATGACTGAAAGAAAATAAATGAAATAAATAAATAATGTATGTGTACCTTGAATTACCTTTATCACTGAATGGTAATTTTTTGTGTTTGTAGTTGTGATCATGGAGGGCATAAATACTACTTTGGATAAACCCTAAGGATATAAAAGTTAAAGATAAAAAACAAACAAATGTAGGAAGGTCAAGATAATTGAAATGTGTAGGTATGATTTACTTATAAATTTGGTAAGCTAGGGTGATAAATGTTAAGTTGGAATGAAATGACCAAGCCAAATTTAGATTCAATCAGGTAACAAAAAATTTAAGGCTACTAAATGACCAAAAAAACTCAAACAAGTACACCTTAAGTAAGAAATAATAAAAAACCAAATGAAACTAAGGATACAATAAAAATTGAAATCTAACATCAATTTGAAAGCATTAACAATCTTTACTTTAAAAAAGATTAGTTAGAAATTGTAAAACAATAATGATGAGTGAGTAATAAGAATCCTTACTCAATCATCAATAGAAAAAATACATGAAAGGGAAAAAAACATTGGTTAGTGAGAATTATCAATTCAAACTCACTCATTAATGGAATAATTACAAAAATATAGAAACAAATGTAGTTGTCTAAAAAAATGAGTGATAACATTTTTTTCAAATGAAACCAAGGCAATTCTAGAAATGTAAATCAATGGTGTAAAGAAAATAATTCATAGTCACTCAAACACACTATTTTGTTCTAAATATAGATAAAACTAAAATAAAGTAGTAATATCATGTTTTAAGATGTGGAGAAGAGGGAATATAGAAGTGGGAAAATATATTTAAAATCAAACTTTCCTATCAAGGGGGGAGTGAAATGGGTGATGTGGGATATATAGGAAAAATAAAGGTAGAGAAAAATTATTATCAAAGTCAAGACACTTAGAATTAGGTTTGTCAATATAAGATGACTTTCAACATTAAGGACTCTAAATAACTTCTCCTAACAACACAAATTTTGTGTTATCAAGTGAAGTATGAATATCATCCCATGAAGGTCATATCCATTAAACTTTAAATGGACCTATATTCCCACAATGTGTTCCCCATTCTTGAAGACCCCTTATAGAGTCATCAGTCTACTGTGAAGATTGGGTACTTACATGATAGAGTATGTAGCACTACATATTATCATATCCCAATCTACTGGTCTACTGTACCTTGATGGAGTTTGAGATTATATTGGGGATAGGAGATGTGTTATGAATCAAAGATTTTAGTGTGATGTTGAATTTTGGATTTATGTACTATCTTTTGATCATTGCCTTTCGTAAATAATTTGGATTTTATAATTTTGATGGATTTTTCTATTCCTCCTCCATATGGATTCAGAGAACCAAACATGCGTGCTAAAAATGACTATCATTTAAAAACTTTGGAATATTTTGATAAGAAAGAGGATTGAGAGAGCATGGTGTCTACGTGTCTTATTTATTCATGTTAAATAAAAATTATATCTTGATTTTGACATTATTTTATCCAAAATGGAATGAAAGGACATGAATTTTTTTGAATTACTTCAAATCAAAGAAAATGTGAAAAGGGGTACGATGACAAGAAAGCATGATTATTTATCATAAAAATGTATGTAAGTGTATGGAAACATACTAACATAGTTTTTTGTGTAAGTTTTATCTATAAAATAAACAAAAGTTGAGGCTAAATTTATGGGATCATAAACTTCTCACCATGTTTTAACATTCTATAAAGAACAAGGTTTGGTAAAAATGTTTGAGATAATATGTGGAATTTATGAGGAGAACCTAGTCCTATCCATGGTCTTACATTAAAACTCATAAAATAGAAACCTAAGTGGGTGAAAAATGATATTTTTGAGGAGAGCCTAGTCTTGTCCATGGTCTTATATTACAACTCAAAAAATAAAAACCCAAGTGTGTGTAAAATGTCATGAAAAAATGCTATTTATGAGGAGAGCTTGGTCCTATCCATGGTTTTACATTGAAAATCACAAAATAAAAACCCAAGTGGGTGTAAAATGCTTTGGAAAATAACAAACTTATGATTAAAAGATGAAAATATGAAAAAGTGATGCATGAAATAAAAAGGTATTCATGAGGAAAATTGTGTCCTATCCATGGTATTACAATGCAACTCACAAATTAAATAAACAATAGGGCCAAATAAATTGACTAAGGTTTATGTATAAGATAAAATTATTAAAAGGTGAGAACATTGGAAAAAATCCTATAAGAAGTGTTAGTAGGATAGTACATAGAATTATGAAAAAGAAGGGAGATAGTCAAGTAAAATATTTGTTCAAAAATTGGGTATTAGTGAGTTCTTTGTAAACATGGAAAACATTATTTTATAGATGGTAAGTGATAGGACCATTAATGTATTTTAATAAATAAGGTCCCCACATTTTTTGGGCATGCTTTCCTTATTTATCATGTGTGTAGTCTAGTTTGAGGACTAGATCACCAACATTAAATATGAGGACTTTGACTTTTTTATTATGTTGTTTGGCAATGCAAGCCTTGTATTGATGGTTATGTGGAAATGTGGCTAAATGGTGTTCATCAAGAAGGTCTAAGGCATGAAGTCAAGCTTCACATAATTCTTCATTAGGAATGATACCATGAAGAGATATATGTAAATATGGGAGTTCTAATTCTAATGGTATGACTAATCAAAACCATATACTAGTGAGAATGGTGTTACCCCATTGGTGGTACATATGTTAGTACAGTAGGCCTAAAATGTGGGATATAAATGAAGATTATAATAACTATGAGTTTATAGGATGGTACTTTTTAATATTTTATTATTGGATTTAGCTTGGCCATTGCATTGTGGATGGTAAGGTGTGGAAAATTTGTGGATAATTTTCAATTTAGCACATAATTGTTTCATGTCCTTGTTTTTTAAATTGTCACCATTATTAGAGATGATAATATGGGGAATTCAGAAGTGACATATGATCTAGTTAAGGATAAATTTATAAATAGTGGCTCTTGTGATAGTGATAAGAGGCATGACTTATACAAATTTGGTAAAATATTTAGTAGCGGTAATGATAAAAACATGATGATCTTGTGACTAAGGTAATTTAACAATAAGATATAATCCCCACATAGAGAATGGCCAAGGAGACTTAATGTTTTGGAGCTCATCTAGTAGTGAGTGGATTAGATCATCATGAAGTCGGCAAGGATTTAACTATTTGGAAAATTTGATAGAATATTTTCTAAAGTATGACAAAAGTAACCCATACATAAGAATTTGTGTGTTGTAGTATGTCCGCTATGGTGACCACCAAAAATGCCCCCATGTGCTTATTCAAGTAGACTAGAAACCTCTTCTTACAACACACAATGGAGTAGGGTACCTTATGTATTACAATATCAATGGGTATTGTATTTAAATACATACTTAAAGTCTTTTTTATGTATTCTAATCTTTTCATTATTTTTTGTGTTTGGAGGTTAGGTTTGATGTTCAAGGAATTCGATTATGTTTTTGTAACATGGGTTTTGTTGAATAGTGATAGCCTTGATGTAACAAATGAGTGAATCATTTTTTTGGAGAAAATAAGATAACATTATTATTTGGATAATAGAATTGGAATCATTAATTACTTGATGAGGATGAAATAAATATGTTTAATAATCAAGAGAATTAGTTATGGCATTTTGATGTCTAAGAATTGGCTCAATGGTAAAAGAATCAAATTCTTTTGAAAGTGTGGTAGAAATTTGATGATATGCAATTAGTTTTTTGATTTTACATTGATAATCACCTTTGACTTAGTGGCATATAAGTTTTGAGTCACCCAAAGTATGTAGTTATGGGATATATAAATTGAGGGTTGCTTTCATGCCTAAGATTAGATATTTATATTTTACCATGTTATTAATGACATCAAAGGTTAATCTAAATGAAAAATGGATGATATTACCATGTGGGTTTATTACAATACAACCTTAACTAAATCCTTGGAGGAATTTGGTGTCATCAAATTTGAGTGTCTAAGTGTCTATGTAAATCAATGGTAATTTCTTGGAGCTATTCAATAACTACTTTAGATTTAGTAATATCAAGAAGGATATTGGTATCTTCTTGATTATTTGAATCTAAATAAATATTGAAATTATAGAAATAATATTTAAGTGAGATACCTTAGTTAAGACATTCAATATAAAAAATGTTGTCATCAAGGAGATTATCTTGAATGTGACTCGTAGATGGTATAGATGTCGTCACAAGTTGGTCAGCAATGACTTGCCTTTTGACAAATTTTTGTGTGATAATTAGAAGGTTAAATTCCATCAAGATTACCATCCATTAGAAAATTCTAACTCCAGGTAGAAATGATTTGAAAAATAAATGAATAAGTGGATCAGAGTGGGAAATGACATAGGTGATTTGATAAATCATATAGTGATAATGTTTTTCAGTATGAAGTAGATAGCAAGGCAATCATATTATACTTTAGTATAAAATTTTTCATAGTCAATGAGGCCTTGAATAATGTAACATATAACATACTCTCTACCGATATCATCTTTTTGGGAAAGCATTAACCCAACTGATATGGGGGTAGAGGAGGTATATAAGATTAAAGGATGGTCATTTGAAGATGGTCAAAGAGTGTGAAGATGGATTAAAGATTATTTCATATTATCCAAAGATTTTTGGAATGAATATATCTATTCTATAGAATTACCTTTTTGAGAATGGAATAAATAGAGTAATTATGACAAGCCATTTATAAGATGAACCATCAAATCTCACCAATCACTTCGAGGTAAGTGTGAATGTCAAGAATGGAACGAGGTGTGGGCATGTTGAATATAACATTAATTTTATCCAAACCGATAATAATGCCTCAAAGAGAGACTAAGAAACCTAAAATTTTACCAGATGTGACTCTAAATACACATTTATATGGGTTAAGTCTAACTTTGTATTTAATTAGTCGACCATAAATGATATATAGATTAGTGAGGTGTGTTTTACAAATATTAGATTTCAAAATGAGGTAATAAATATAGGTTTCCACTATCTTATGTATAATCTCATAAAGAAATTATTAAACATTTGGAACAATGTTTAATAATGACATAAGGTGGAGATTTATGTTGTTTTTATCAAATGGGTTTTACATCTAGTTAAGTGATGATGTTATATACAATGCTACTAGGATCAATACCTATAATATCCTCATATGACCAAAAAAAGGTTTCACAATACTTATCAAATAATATGCAAAAGTTATCATGGTCTATTGGCATGAGCTTTTTAGAGACATTAATGGTTTTAGGACATGATGGTGTATCATATTATATTATTATTATTTCTTCAATGAGCATAAAATTTAAGTCTTAGAAATTATATGGAGGCATTAGGAATATAATAAATAGGATTTGTTTTAGGATCCACACAATAAATGAAATTATTAAAATGAGGAGATTTTCCTTTGATGTTTCCAAGTTTATGATGTTGCCTTGGAAGTTGAGGTTTTCCAACATGGAGTAACTCAAGTATGACTTCATCAGTAGGGATCATGGGAAAAGGTCCACAGTATTCCATTTTTACTTTGAGTTCAATGATTTTATTACCATGGTGATCATATTTAGAATGCATTTGTTGTATATATGTGGCTTTAACATCAAGGGTAATTTTAGGTGTAGGTGGGATTACAGATTGGGGTTGAGTGGAGTCAACCAAATTGTTAATAGGTGTGTTAAGTTATGTTTTATATGGAGGTTCAATTTAAATAAGGTGGTTAGTCTTAGGTATCTATAGGATAATGGAAAGGAATGAAATTTGGTAGATTTTTTGGTGGTGTAAAAGGTATAAATGGTTCTAAAATTTCTAAATTTTTTATAGGTAATATTTTTTAAACTAATCATGGGGTATCTAGAAGTGGAGTATTAATGGGAGATACATGACCTTCAATTTATGATTCACTTTCAATTGATATATGAATGACATGGATATCACAGTTGAAGGCATGTATTTTGGATAATGTTTGTTGATAGTTTTGTACATCCAAGTCTCGTGATTGAGTTTGAGCCATGATATAGTTGTCATCACATGTGTAGAAAATTATGCATGCATTTGTCTCTAAGGGAGAATCATAAGTGGATACACCTAAATCACTAAAGTTTTTGGTGATAAATTACTAAATGATCTTGAAATAATCTTGGCACTCCATTTTCATTACATGTGAAGTCATCTTCTATTTAATAAGTTTCATCTCAATTAAATCGAGGAGGAATTTCATTGATATCATCAACTATAAGGATGATATGATCACATGGAAGAAAAGAGGTATGAAGCCACTCATAAATGTAAGGAGGTAACTTGGTGGTATTATAAGTGTGTTGTAAGTTATTTGGTTCATCATCATTGGAATTGTCAAGAGTGACCTATAAATATGGATTCATGTTAATGAATTTAGGTAGAGCTATACTATTAGTTCATGGAATAGTTGGAATCTGATATTAATATTTGGAGTTGGCTAGTTGAAAAATCCATGAATTAGAATCAACCTCATATTTATAAAGTTTTCCATTATGGATAAATTTGATACATTGACTACTCGAGGAGGCTATAGACCTCATACAATGTGTCCATGGGTGATCTAAGTGTATATTGTAAGATAGTGGTAAGTCAAGGACCATGAGCTTTGTACATATGTTCTTGGGTCTAATAGTGAAGGGAAGATAAATATAACCAAGTAGTTTTTCATTTGTTTTATTAGATCTTTGACATGTGATATTAGTTCATTTAAGGCAATCTTTGGTATACCCATGTTGTCGAATTAACGAAAGGGAGGTAACATTAATTTCCAACCCTTCATATATTAAGAATTTTTTTATTAAGGGTGGTATTACTTGCATTTTTAATGAAAAGAGGTGGATCATTTTATCAAAAAATAATCTCATCATTAATCATATCTGCTTCAATGAATTTTATTAAAGGTTTGGAAGAATTACAAATAGTTTTGATAGTATGTACTTCTATTGGTGAAGGGTTTTCAGGAGGTTGTTCCATTTCAAGGGAAGGTGGTTCTTCAATGTCTTGTAATTGTTGAAGTAATAATTTATGGTGATATGGAAAAGTATAAACTAACTCCATAAGATTTATTTTACAAGTCATTGAATTCAGATCTTCTAAGAAATTCTAATGAGATTTAGAAGATGAAGAACTAACATGAGGCTTGGGAGGTTAAATGTTTTTGGTATGAAGAGAATTAGTTTAAGTTCTAGTTGTGGAAGCGATTCGTCATTTGTTTGATAAGGTATGCTAGTAGTAGTGGTGTCTTTGAGAAGTTGTTCATCAAGTGATGGCTTTTTTGGCTTAGTGACTAGATCTTTGTGGGAAGGTTTACGTCGATAATTGACATTATCTACATTCACATATTGATAATTGGTATAATATTATTCATAGTCAGCATCAATTTCACATATATTTTTGTTTGAGTGTTGTGGGTTGGAAGTAGAAAAAGTTTTTGGATGTTTAGAGGAGGAAGTCTTGGTAACTTGTTTCTTTTGAGAGCTATTAACATAATCATGATGACGTATTTTGATCATAGTGTCATGATTGAATGTATCTCGTAGCATAAAATAAATAAAAAATTTGGTAATCCCATGGCATGTTTCATGGGAATGACCCATATCAACATGAATAAACAAAAATAATTAGGATCATACCATGTAGTTGTATTATTAGTGTAAGTGAAAAGTATCAAAGGAGCTAACAATTGCTTCATTTGTTAAATAGTTAAGGATGCACAAGAAGATTGTGGGTTATCCACTTTGGCTACTCCTATTTTTGTGTGAGGAGGATTGTAAATGATGGAATTAGTGAAGCTTTGGAAGGATCCCTTTATGGTTTTAAGTTTGGGTTCAAATTGTTTCATAAGAAAGTCTTATATTTTAACTTGATCAATTGCATCATTTATATTTTAAGGAGAAAAAGTTTAGAACTTATATTAAGAGGAAGGTGTTAATGTGGTTATAATTAGTTTAAATAAGTTATCATCAATCATATTATGATTAAATTTGTGATCCAAATATTTCCATCATTTAATGAAATCATGAGTGGATTCAAAAGGGGATTGTTTAGCATTGATAAAATGGCTAATTAAATTTTTAGGGAGATCATTGTGTTGAAATTCCTTAACTATAGGATTGATTAAATATTCAAGTTGCCATATAGAATGTTGAAGGAGTTTAGTATACCATTCTAAAACATCTCTTGTGATTTTTTTTATTAGAAGTTTTGTAGTGGCAAAGGTATTAGTTTGAATCCACTCTTTGTAAATATTATCAAATGATTTAAGTAAATATACAGGGTCTTTAGTCCCATCATGTTTAATAGCTAGAGAGATGTTTCCAATATAAATAGAAATAATTAAGGGAGATAAAGGTTCATTTTGAATATTTTGGAGCATCTTGTTGTGCATAATGGGTTAGGTAATGATATTTCCTATGGCATCTCTAAGAGTCAGAGGGATAAATTTTAGTTATTTTGAGGTAGAAGAGTAGGAGGTTGACTAGCCATGTTTAATAAATGATGTTGCATTTGTATCATTCATGAAGTATTAGATGTTTGCATAATATTCATTTGTTGAACTATTTGTGAAAGAATTTAAGTGGTTTAAATTTGTGGGTTAGGGTTATTAGTGTTTAAAGGTGGATTATTAGGATTGGTAGGAAGAACATTATCTAAATTGGTATTAGGGGATGGGTTGTTGGGTGGAGGATTGCTAGGTGATGGATTATTGGTGTTTAAAATATTTCTTATAGGGTTATTGTTTAAGCTCGTGCCAATTTCCCCTATAGTGTAATAAGGTGATTTATATAGAGAACTATCTTGATAAGTATGAAATGTATATTATCCATTAGTATCATTAGTTGGGGTAATTTAGACCATATTGAAGTCCAAAGATGAAGGGTGAGAGAAGGTGCACCAAGAGTGAGTATCCTCTTGGGTAATAAAGGTAAGAAGGAAATAATACACCATATACCATTTAAATAGATTAAGGTTGTCTAAAAAGATTCTAATAGGGGATTTCATGATGTTTGAAATAAGAATATAAGACAAAAGAGAAAATGTGAAAAATATGAGTAAAGATGGCTAGATATAAAATTGGATTGACTAAGAATGTTTTTAGGGAAAAGAACTAAATTGGATAAGATGTATATATTTGATTGGGTCGATTAAATTTTCAAGGATGACTAACATAAAAATATATAGGAAAGGACATAATAAAATTAGTTGATTACGCTCTATGGGGAAGCACTGAAGACTAGCCTATGAGAGATTGGGTCAAACAAAATAATTATGTTTTGTAGGAGGTAAAATGTATATGAGATATTGAGTCACATAGAATGATTATGTTTTGTGTGAAAATATAAACTATCAAAGATGTAGTCAAACAGGTTGACATTGTTCTAAGAGTAAATACAAGTTTTGATAGTTATGATTCTAGATGATCTAGTGTTTTTTATAAGGTGAATGATTTTTAAGCTAGAGATATGAACCAAATAAATGAGGGTTTTGATAATTGGTCCCAAAACCAATAGAGGGTTTTAAATAATGGACCCACAACCAAGAGGGTTTAAAGGATCTCACAACCATACCAAATCATAATAAGAAGTTTTTATGGATCCCACAACCATATTAGAATAAGAGGATTTGATGGATCCCACAACCATAATAGATCACAACAATAAGAGGGTTTGATAGATCCCACAATCATATCACCAAGAGAGTTTGAAGGATCCCACAACCTTAGCAAATTAAAGAAGGCAACTCATTAGCTAAAAAATAATTTAGATAATAGCTATCACACTTCAAGATAATTTTCCCAAAGCTTATGTTGTAGAATAAAATCCATCTAAGAACATTCATTTTTCACTAGTTTTCTATCTCGTTGAGACATTTGCATAACCTCCACCTAGATAAAGAACAAAAAATAAGACTACACACCCACTGATCCAAACAATAACTAAAATAATCATAAATTAGAATTGTACAAGAAGTCTTATGTTGATGTTTTATCTCTGTTAATCTTCAATAGAACCTCCACACACCTATAACACAACTAGTGGGCATGCACACCCACTCAGCCATGTAGCCACTGAATCATGGCAATGAGATAGCTAAATGAATTGAAACATGGATCTAACTTAACACCCAATAAAGATAACTCCATCCCAAGCTAGTCTAAAATCCTCAAGGGATTCACCAAAGATTGCTAGATCTGGATACCAAGTCTATTGTAGAGTAAAAAATACTCTACGTTTCATTTTGGTTCACAGTTGCGTAATCTAAATTTTGTCCCTGTACACTTTGGTTTGAGAATATGGAGTTTTTGACTAAGAGCATGGGCTCGAATTTATTTTTACATCAATTTTGTCTAAGTGTCAAAATTGAGCAGAAGCTGCCAAGTGTCATCGACTGAGGCACCTTTCATAATTTCTATAAGTTGATCAGGACATGCCACATGTCTTATATTAACTCAGCAAAAAGTGAAAAGTGTTAGCATCCACATTTCATGTCAACATCCACATTTCAAATCTCTTTTGAGTGGAATGTTTCAACAAGCTAAGTATTAGGATCAAGCGGAAGGTGCCAGGTGGCAATAGCGAAAGGTTTCAATGTGATTTTCTAAAAACAATGGAAGACACCACGTATCCCCAGCTGAAGAGAGAGAAATCCACCATGTGTCAACCTTTGAATTATCTTCATTTTGTTTCATTAACAAGTAAAGACTATGGTGGGTCTTGGGTTTTGTTATGAGGCAAGCGGAAGCCATCAAGTGTCACCGTCCGTGTAAGTATGAAATGAGGCCTGATTGTTTCTATATTATAGATAGGGCAATGCAGAGATGGACACGTGTCACCTTCCATAGGTTTCTCAAAAGGTAGTAAAAGGAAGTGGAGATCACAATGTGTTCTTTGTCAAGAATAAGCGAAAATTGCCACATTTCCATATTCCCTTTTTGAAGTTGCTCAGGTGAGAACTACTTTCAGTCTCATTTTATATAGAAGTTGTTTAAGTTTTGGGAGAAGCGGATGGTGACAGATGTCAAAGACTAAACACTTCTAAGTGAAGACATAGTAAGAGTATAGGTTACGCAAAGTGTGTTGTGTGTCTTCAATAAGTGCTACAGAGGCTACCAAGTGTCATTTTCTAGTGCCTCCTAAATAATAAGAAGGTTTTCAAGAAATTGGCCAAGTGACCTTTTCCATTTAATAGAAGGAAGCATCCTGTGTATCTATTTCATCCAATGAACTACAGGAAGACAAAACATTTCAGAATCTAGGAAATATCTTCTGTTACACACTTCCAGTTTAGTTAGAGTTGAGCTGGGTCATTAGATTGGGAACACACAAACAATCTGGAGTGAATCTAATGTTATAAATAGGGGTGCAGAGATCACTAGAAGGAAGATCAGAAGATTAGAGAGAATTTTCTATGAGAGACTATTGTCAAGATTTTTAGGCTTTTAGAGCTGTGATCAGGAATATCATTTGCCTTTGTTCTATTTTCTTGAATTGGAATGCTAATGTAACTATACATGTTTCTATGCCCTTTATGTAACTTGAGAGTTAATAAGAAGACTGAGTTCTATGCCTTTGTTGGTGTTTTTAGTGTCATTGCAAAAGTAGTCTAATTTGTGAGCCTTTGTTTCTATTGTTTCTATCTTTTACATTGATCATGCCTTGTTCATTCTTTAATGTAATTGAATCTTACATATAGTTTCACTATGCTCAGAATTAAGGGTCGAATTAGATTCAGGTGCATCACCATAGTTATATTTTATTTCTTTACATTTGTGTTTCTATTTAAATTCCTATCCCTTTCCTCCCAACACTCAAGATAAAGAAGAGATTAGCATCTTAAAAATCTAGATGTCATTTTAAGTTTCAAGTCCCACATTCTTAAAAATTCTCATTGGCGGTGTTAGAAGCAAAGCGCAATTTTAACCATCAACAATTTTTGGCATGCCCGATGGGACAAGTCTTGAAGTTTCTTTCAAGACCGTATGAACCAGAGAGCTACAAGGATTCAGAGCTGTGGACCAATAACCAGATCTCAATCTATTGTAAATCCAGGTATTCTTTTACCACTTTTGGTAACTAGTCCAAGAAGAATAGTTAATCAGTTTATACCAATACCAAGAATAAATATGGGAGACCCTATACCCCCAATGAATTATGCAAGTTGGAACACTGGTAGTCCTTTGATTCTCTCAATACCACCAGCCACTTTGGATCCTATCCCAGTAAATGCCTTGAAATCTCTATCCAAATTCAATGGTCAAGATTTTAAAACAGTTGAAGAACATCTTCAAGATGTATTAGATGTTTATGCTATACATGTTGTCACACAATAGAATGTGGCTATAAAGTTATTAGCAGCTTCTTTTAAAGGGAAGGCTATGGAATGGTACCAGTCCTTGACCCCAAATACCATATATACATGGGATCAGCTTAGAGATCTTTTGTTTGAAAGATTTGAAGAAAAGGGTGATAAGTCTTCTTTGTTACAACAATTGATTACCATCCAAAGGGCACCACAAGAAGCAATGACTGACTTCAATTCCAGATTTCAAAAGACTTGGGAAAGGATTCCTACTACCGCTAGACCATTACCAGGTATGGCTATAGTGTTTTATCTTAAGGCTTTAAATTCAGATATATCTATTATGATTCAGTCACTTGGAGGTCAGACTCTGCCAGAGGCTTATGACTATGCAGACAGAGCTGAAAATAATTTGATAGATGCTAAAAGTTGCCCCTAAGGCCTCCCATGCCCATGTTTCCAAAAATTCCCTTGTCATTACCTCAAGAAGCCCTTAAATCCATAGCCCTACTTGTGTTTATGTATCAATATCCTCAACCACCTGCTAAAGAACTTGTCCCTACTCAGTCATCTGAGATGGATGATATCAAGAATATCTTAGAACATTTTCTAATGATTTGATCAAACGTAAAGAGATAGCAGAATCCTTACCCTAGACCTCAATATCAAGGCTACCAAGGAAATAGATTTTCATCACAGCCAAACCAATACTAGGGTCTTCAAAGGAAAAATAACCCTCAGTTAGCAAACCAATTAGTTGCAATCCCTACACCCTCGCAAATTGTTCCCCCCTAATTCAAATAGGGCGATTGTTCTAGGGCAAAATAATTATGTGGATAACATCAATGCCTAGTGTTTCCCTTGTAATAATGCTCATACACCTAGATATTGTCCCATGGGTAATCTACAACAAAAGGTGGCAGAGCAAAGAAGAATGGATGGACAATTTGCAAGTACTAGTGACAATCAAGCCTACCAATCTCTTGGTATGCAAAACTCAGTCCTAATGGCTCAGATGCAAGGAATGTATTTACAATAAGAAGAAGAAAAAGGCCCAGAACATGTTTTGTTCTCATGGGTTGAAGATGAAGAATCAGTATTCTTGAATGAAGCTTCCACTTCTAAGAAATAAGTGGTGCAATCAGATTACTATACTAGATCAAAGAGAAGAATGGTGGAACAACCTGAGGTTGCAAATAATCAAGCTATGGAGAGTCCTCCATTCCAAAGTTAAAGAAATAAAGTTTTTAGACAAGAAATGCCACAACCAGTGTTGAATCAAGTAGTTCCAGGACAAGTTCAAGAAAAAGCAAGGTATCCTTACTTTCCAAGAACCCAAAATCTGGGATCGATGAATGTGGTAGATCAATTAAAGAGGACTCCAGCACAAGTATCAATCTAAGACATATTAGCCATCCCTGAACAAAATACATCATTAAAAGAGGCTCTACAAGGCCAAGCAATGCCTAAACATATTGAGATCAAAGGAAGGCTTGCTGATAAAGAAAAACTCAAGGACACAATTCGTCTAAAGACGACAACCTTTCTGAACAATGCATTAGAAGTAAGTAAATCCAAATCAGAGCCTTTCTATTTGACTCTGATAGTTGGAAAGAAAATCTTGCATAATGCATTGATAGATTCAGGAGCTAGTACTATAGTAATGCCTAAGAAAATAGCTGATGCTTTAAAAATAAAGTATGAACCCCTTGTAAAAGGAGTTATGCAGCTAGATGGAAAAATAGTACAAATAGTAGGGAGAATTAAAAAACTCCCATTACAATTATATACTTGTCATAATATAGTTCTGAATCAAGATGTAGTAGTCATAGATATACCTCCTATTTTTGGTTTATGTTTATCCAGAGACTTTACAGCCAAAATAGGAGGATTTATGTCTCTTGATTGGTCTCACCTCATCCTGAGAACCAAATATGGTTCAAAGATGAAAATTTTATCTAAACCACTATCAAAGGACCATATCACCAATGAACCATCATCAAAATTAGAGGTAGATCATGCTATGTTAAATAAGTAAGAAAGGGTTTTTGTTGAAGAGTTAGGCGACTGGACTGAGCATGATCAAGAAGAAGAAAATAACCAGTTGTTAGCTATGATGCATAGTGACCCATATGGGAATTATGACTCTACTGGTCTGGGCACTTATGTCATTTTTGATGAGGACCATGAAATCCCTAATATTTTAAGGGAAGAGACACCAAATACTCAAGAATCTAAAAAAGATTCAGAAATTTGGACCTTAAATTTTGATGGGGCTAGAAGTAAAAATGGTGTTGGAGTAGGAATTTGTCTTACTACTCCAAATGGTGAAAAAAATTAAGAGCTATTTGTTTCCAATTTGCTTGTACTAATAATGATGCTGAGTATGAATCTTTAGTACATGGGCTCCTATTAGCCAAGAAAAAGGGAATAAAGAATATAATAGTAAAAGGAGATTTAGAATTAGTAGTAAAGCAAATTAAAGAAAAGGCAATAGCCAAAAATGTAAGGATGGGATCCTATAGACATAGGATTTGGGACTTGATAGAAAATTTTGAAGCCTTCAATATTGAAGTAGTCCCTAGGATTCAAAATTCTAAAGCTGATAGGATGGCCCAGATTGGTTCACAATTTGATCCAGCAACTGGCCTATTAATTAACAATGAGTCAGTAAAAGTTATAGTGAGGCCAACTATTACAGACAATGATGAGAATTGGCAAGTATTTGAAAATGATTCTTAGGTACTCTCATTTTTAAAATAATCAGATGAGTTTGCTGATCAATTGCAAACCAAAATTGAAGAGGCATATGGAGATCAAGTCATATAATTAAAGACTAATAAGCTTCTCAAAGGCTTGATCACCTTAGAGAATTTATTTGATCTAGGAGATGTAAGTCTGGAGAAGAAAATATTTCAAGTAAACAAAGTAGACTATTCTAAAATAGAGGTGAGTGAAGAGAAAAAATTAAAAGTTGGACATTCTACAACTCAAGTAGAAAAGGAAAGACTAATTAAATTATGTAAAAAATATGACAGAGTCATAGCCTGGAGCTATGAAGACCTTCATGGATACAATAGAGACATTATTCAGCACACAATAGAACTTACTGAAGGATCTAAGCCCATCAGATAGAAATAGAGGCCAGTAAATCCAAGGATTGAGCCTCTAATGGTAGATGAGTTGCAAAAACTTTTAGATTCTAAAATAATTTTTCCAATCAAACACTCAATCCAGGTATCAAATCTAGTACTAGTTAAGAAAAAGAATGGTGATATAAGACTTTGTGTAGATTTTAGAGATCTAAATAGAGCATCTTTGAAAGATCACTATCCCTTGCCCTCCATGGAACAAATTCTACAAACTATGGCTAGATCAGAGAGATTTTCTTTACTAGATGTTTTCTCTGGATAGAATCAGATTTGGTTGGATGATGAAGACCAGTACAAAATTGCTTTTACTACCAAATGGTGAACATTTGCATAGGCTAAGATGCCATTTGGCCTATCAAATGCAGGAGCCACTTTACAAAGAGCTATGGATGTTGCATTTGGGGAACTTATAATAAAATGATCCTGATTTATCTTGATGATCTTACTATTTTTTCAAAAAATGTTGTTGATCATTTTGATCATTTAGAAGTTATTTTTAAGAAATGTCAACAATTTGGAATATCCTTGAATCCTAAGAAATGTATCTTTGTTTTCCCTCAAGGCAAATTATTAGGACATATATTATCTAAATAAGGATTCTCCATAGACCCAGAAAGAGTTGTAGCTATAATGAACTACCTCTTCCAGTAAATAAAAAGGTAGTTCAGTCCTTTTTGGGGAAGATTAATTTTGTCAGTAGGTTCATATCTGATTTTACAGGCTTAGTGAGACCAGGGACACTCTTGTTAAATAAAGACCTAATTTTCAAGTGGATTACAAAAGGAAGGCAAGCTTTTGAAGAGGTCAAGAAGGCTATCTCAATAGCCCCAGTACTTAGAAACCTAAATTTTTCTAAGCCTTTTGTAATGTATGTCTATGGAGGAGAGTTAAGTATTGTTGCTGTCTTAACACAAAAGAATGATAGATAGGAGGGAGAGCACCCAATAGCCTTTTTCTCAAGAACTCTCAGGGAGTATGAAACTAGATACAACTTTGTAGAGAAACAAGCATATGTTATGGTAAAAGTGCTTAAGAAATTCAGGCATATGGTATCAGGAAGCAAAATTATAATACTTGTAGCTCACCCAAGTGTCAAAGAATACATCATGAAGGGTGAAATCACTAAAAAAAGAGCTAACTGGATAACCAAGATCCTTGAATATGATGTAGAGGTCAAACCCACTAAGTTAGTTAGAGGCAGGGGTTTTGTGCCAATATATGACTCAAGAGCTTGAAAAGATGATATCTGAGGAAACAAATTCAAAAGAAGAAAAGGAAACTGTATTAAGGAGACAAGAGGTTGATCAGGAATCTTGGTTCAAAAGTAGGATTCATTTTATGAAATATGGGATTTACCCAAGAGAACTTCCTCGAAATAAGAGAAGATACAATAGGATACAAGGAGTTCATTTTGTTTTAATTGAACAGGTTCTTTTCAGAAGAAATTTTGATGGCAAATTGTTAAGATGTGTAGAAAAGGCTGAGGCTAAGAAAATACTATGTGAAATACATCATGGAGTACTAGGTGGACATTTTTCTACAAAGACCATAGCTATAAAGATAAGTGAGGCAGGTTATTTTTGGCCTACTTTATTTACAAATTGTTATCAGCTGGTTAAAAAATGTCAATCCTATCAATATTATGTGGGAATGAGAAGGAATGTAGCAATGCCCCTTAGTGCTATAATTGTGGATGAACCTTTTGCTCAATGGGGTCTTGACTTCATTGGAATGATAAATCTAGTGTCTAGTATGGATCATAAATAGATATTAACTACCACAGATTATTTCACCAGATGGATTGAGGTAGTGCCACTTAAAGAAGCAACAGAAAATGTGATCCTAGATTTTCTAGGGAGTATCACTACTCACTTTGGGGCTCCTCGCACCATAATTTTAGATAATGCTAAAGCATTTCTAAAGTATACAACTTTGCATTAAATCATGGAATATATTTGAAAACTTCCTCTAATTATTACCCTCAGGGTAATGGTTTGGTAAAATCAACTAACAAGAACCTAATCAGACTCATCAAAAGAATAGGCACTGATCATCACAAAGAATGGCATAAAGTACTTAATTTAGCACTGTGGGTTGATAGAATCACACCTAAACAAGTGATCAAAATGTCCCCATATGAATTGGTATATGGAAAATATATTGTAATACCATTATGTTTGGAGATTCCTACTCTCCAACTGAACAAACAGACTGAAATTGAGGAAAATGGCCCCATGCAGGTTAGACTTGTGAAACTTTTGGAAGTTCGAGAAAAGAGGGATGCAGCCCATGATTCATTGGTAAAGCATTAGAAAATAGTTAAAGACTATTTTTATAACAGGACTTCAAATACCCATTTCAAAATAGGCTCATTTGTTTTGAAATGGGATGCAAGAGCCGCCAAGCCAGGTCAACACACTAAATTTGAAGCATTATGGATTGGCCCTTATAAAATTTGTGCATGTAAATAGAAAAATTCATTTGAGCTAGAAACAATGGAAGGTGAACTTGAAGAGTTTTCTATGAATGGAATCTATTTGAAACATTTTAGTTAGGTTGTCCCTGATACATTGTAGTTAGATAGTTTCCTTTTATTGGTTGCTTTGTTTTCCCATTTTGCTTTCCCACTTTCTTTTATATAATTGTTCTTTGAACATGTAGCCACAACTCAGAGCCTTTTTTAAAAATTTCAAAATTCTCAATACATTGAATATCTCCCAAATCTTTAAAATTCCCCAAAGTACCTTGCGCAGCCACTTGCACAACGTGTCTATCTCACTGTCCCAAGAAGATTGAGTAAGATTTGCTAATAGTTATCCAAGTTTAATGCTATTTTGAGACTTGATGGGTTAATAAATGCCTCATATCAAGAGTTAAAGCTTACAATTTCTCAAACATTCCTGCATCTGTGAGAAAATATCTTGCTACTTACATTTTTAGCTCTTAGTAAACCTACTTAAGTGAAAGTGATTTCTATTTAACAAAAAATCATACCAATTATCATAGAATAGATATAGATATGGAGGGAGCATAGTCTTCAAAATAAGGAGCTAGGATTTATGAATCCCTTGATAAGTTTCTTATGAGCAAGTCATATGCTTCAGCTCTTGTGCAACCATTAAAGACCTACTCGCAGACCAGAGTCCCTAAAGTTGGTCAAGCAAGTGACCCAGTAAAGATAAAATATTATGCAGATGGATTCATGGACCCAATTATTCAAAGAAATAATAGCAAAACTCTCAGAGAAGGGGCACATCAAAGGTGTCTTCAGAGGGCCAAGGTGGGACAATATGAGACATTTGCAATGAGGATATGGACTTCACAACTGTCAAAATTCATTATCCCAGGTCTACATCCATGCCTTGACTTGGTTAAACTATGTGCTAACTTATTCCATGCACCCTCAAACACCATTCAATAGGGTCCATTCATGGTGCAGATTACACTAAAAGCTATCAGAGAAATGTTGGCCTTGCATCATGATAAGACAACTACATTTCCCATCATTGTTAAAATGCAGAGAACTTGGGAAAATATCAATACTCAGTTGAGATTCTTAAGATCCAAATTAAAATTAGGTGATGATGATAATACTATGCTGACACTGCCTACAGCAAGAGCCCAATTCACACAAAATAGCCAAGATGCATTGTCTATGATGGATTTCATCTTCAGAATGAAAGATGATATGGCAGTCCATGGAGAACAAATGGGTATCCTCTTCAGGTTGGAAACCATCGACAAGACTCAGGATTATCGGCTTGATTTTTTTTAGTAGATTGCATACTCCATGGTGGAACAACTTGCCCAATTCAAATCAAAAGGAGTTTTCAGGTACTCTTCTTATTTGTTTCACCTTATGTTGTATTAGAACCCTGGCATCTTTTCCCAACATATGCATCTTGATATGTACGACCCAAGTTTCAATATATAAAGGACCACTCCTATGTCTACATGGACACATATTTTTTCAAAAACTAGCGATCCATATGAATTTTGGGAACTATTTTTTACCCCTAATTTTTGTCACCTAAGCCTAGAACTAGTTATAAACAGACTATTTCCAAGTGTTTCAAACCTTCTGGCCAATTGCCCACTTCCTTGTGATTTCTTTTTTGGATCCCACCATACAATTATTAGAGTCCATGGTTTTTGTGGGGAACCAATGTTGCTACCTAAGATTTTGACTCTTAGGTTACCATTCTTAGAGGTCACTAGGTAGGTGTCTATAGTAGATAATGAATATGGCTCTGAGAAGAGGAAGAGGAAAATTTATGACCTCCTATGGATGACAAACAACATGGTACTAGAAGCTAGAGACGATGAGATTATTTTGCTTAGAAAGATAACCTTCCTAGGTTTCCTGATAATCAAAGATAAATGGGTATATGACCCAAATAGTTTCATATCTTCTTGGATAAGGACTAATAGGGTTACTACCAGAATTGCACATGAGGGCCACCCCTTTTGGGAAAATAAAAAAATCATAGGGAAGATACTCTTGGATTTTATGTTGAATTAACAGATTTTCCCCTTCCACAAAATAGACCATGGGAAACTTTCTACGATAAGCAGAGGGATTTTTATCTTAAAATTAGAATTACTTCTGGCTTAAGAATGACACTAAATAATAAATATTGGGATGTTGAGAAAGTAGAAGCCTATTGGAAATATAAGCAAGAAATTTGTCAGACAACTCATTCTTTTGGGAATGTGGACTCAAATGAGACATGGGAGGAACTATGGGATGAGTTCCATCTATCCCCTATATCTATCCCTAACACAAGCAATTTGCCAACATAGGGTGTAGAGCCAGAAGCCAGAGTAGGATCTAGCCAAGAATCATAGGCCCCAAGGCAAACTACAGCTGCAGTTGCTATCATAGTTTGGCCACAATCTCTTAGCATCATAGAAAAATAAAAAAGTGTGGTGCCTTCACCACCAAAAGCTTCCCCATCAGCATCAGTTATTGAAGTTCTCAGTTCCCCACAAGAACCACTAACAATAGTGGTAGATGTTGGAGAAAAAGAAGTAGAGCCAGAAGAAGAAACAACAAGGGAACAAAAAATGCTGAGGTTTTAACTTGAGTCTAAGGAGAGGGTAGAACCTCAAAATGGCAATTATAGAGTACTATAGGTGCTCCTTAGGTAAGTATCATTCCTCCTCCTCCTTCTCAGTCTTTTTCTTCTCCTGCAGGCATGATGATTTCATTTGGCCAGATGACATTCCCTACCACCTCCGCCGTGCCCATTTCTCACTTCGCCCCATCTATCCCTACTCAAAATTTAACATTGCCTCAATTTTCTCCCTCTGTTCCCAAGAAGCTACCTCCTTAGATTTCCCATATCCAACATTTGGCTATTCCATATGGTTTGCCACAAGGACATCCTTTTGCAGGTGGGCACATTACCTCTCCTTCTACCTTCCAAACTCAAGCAGACACTGCTAGGAAGGTGAGGGAAGCCTAAAGAGAGAAAAAGAGGATCAAGGAAAATAAGGCCTTGGCTACACCACATTTGTGGTCACAATTTGACCCAATTCAATAGCAACTGACGGTGACTCATTTGTCAACAAATGTAATCAAGCCAAGTGAGCAGATGTAGCCAAAAGACTACACAATGAATGCAGTGGCCATAGACATGTCCCTATTCAGGCCACAAGACAAAATTGATCTGCTAATCGAATCCACTTCTATAGTTGCTAAAGACTAATTGAAAACATTAAGGAAGCTACAAAAGATGGAGGCTGATCTAGCCAAAGAGAAGGCACATTATAGCAGTTTGACCACAAAAATTGATAGAAAAGAAAATAAAATAGAGAGTCTAAATAAATAGTTGCAAGATACTATTTTCCTTTAGACTCACTATACGATCCAAGCCCAAAATGATTCCTTAAAAGTAGGGCTAATGCAGGTAAAAGATGCAGTGATGACCCTAATGTGAGAAAAAGTAGCATTACAAGGAAAATGCGAGGAAATCCTATTACAGGTTACTCAATTGCAATAGAAACTACTGAATGAATAAAATAATATGGTAGCTATACAAGCCCAATTTCAAGCCGAGCAACAAAGAGTAGAATAATTGACACTAGAGCTGGCCAATAGGCCAAACAATGTAGGAGTGTTAAATTTGGTGAAGGAGCTTTATGAATCAATGTGGAAAAAAATCTGTTCAGAGATTATTCAGCTCAGGCCTTCTCTCACCTTCCTGCTAAATGCACAAAAATTGTGCAAAAAGGTGGAGAATTTAGTTGAAAACACTCTGGCTATAGTTTTTGGGAGAGTATTGGACTCTGAAATGTTGCTACAAAATATTTATGATGCAATGGATAGAACATTGTCAGTAGTAGGAATTGATAACAAAATGGTCACTGCTAAGCGAGCGAATGAGGTTCTCAGTTGCAACTCCACAGCTATCAATTACAAAGAGCTTTTTGATGTAATGAAAGAAGGAATTAGTGAAATAAAACAACACATTGAATACCTAGTGCAATTAGGTCTTCCTTCTCCATTTCTTGATGACAACACTATGCTGATGGTTGATGAAATTGAACCTTTGTTGTTGGCCAAGTAGAATGATCAGACAGTTTTTTAGGATTTAAGGGATGATTCATTAGTAGCTGAAGTAAAAGCTATTTTGATTCTTTTTTCCTAGCTCAAATTCAAATTGAAGGCTATGGTTTAGATTTTGCAAAAATTTTCACATAAGGATATTATCAACCTTGATTTAGCCTTCAATGAATTGTAGAATAAGCAGGGGTTATCTGATGATGAGTGGTCCACTTATCAAATAGCATTGTTGAAGCTGTGATTTTCTATCATTTTGATCAAGTGGGAGTTGTAGTTTCTGTTTGAGTAGGCTCAAAAGTCCTTGGGGTCACCAATAACTGTAGAGTAAAAAATACTATACATTTCATTTTGATTCATAGTTATGCTATCCAAATTGTGTCCCTGTACACTTTGGTTTGAGAAGATGGATTTTTTGACTCAGAGTGCAAGCTCGAATTTCTTTTTGCCTCAATTTTGTTTAAGTGTCAAAATCGAGTGGAAGCTACCAAGTGTCATCAGTTGAGGCACCTTTCATAATTTTTAGAAGTTGATCGGGATGTGTCACGTGTCTCATATTAACTCAGTGGAATGTGACAAGTGTCAGCATCCACATTTCATGTCGGCATCCACATTTCAAAACTCTTTTGAGTGGAATGTTTTAACAAGCTAAGTATTAGGATCAAGTGAAAGGCTCCAGATGGCAGCAGTGGAAGGTTTCAATATGATTTTCTAAAATCAATAGAAGATGCCACGTATCTCAGATGTAGAGAGAGGAATCCACCACATGTCAACCTCTGAATTATCTTCATTTTGTTTCATTAACATGTAAATACTGTGGTGGGTCCCAAGTTTTGTTCTGAGGCAAGCAAAAGCCATCGTGTGTCACCGTCCGTGTAAGTATGAAATGAGGCCTGATTGTTTCTATAATATAGACAGGGAAATGCAGAGATGGACACATGTCACCTTCCATAGGTTTCTCAAAAGGTAGTTAAAGGCAGCGGAGATCACCACATGTTCTTTGTCAAGAATAAGTGAAAAGTGCCACATGTCCCTATTCCCTTTTTGAAGTTGCTCAGGCGAGAACTGCATTAGGTCTCATTTTCTATAGAAGTTGTTTAAGTTTTGGGAGAAGTGGATGATGACAGATGTCAAAGACTGAACACTTCTAAGCGAAGACATAGTAAGAGTATAGGTTATGTAGAGCATGTTGTGTGTCTTTAGTAAGTGCTATGAAGGCTGCCTAGTGTCATTTTATGGTGCCTCCTAAATACTAAGAAGGTTTCAAGAAATTGACCAAATTTCCTTTTCCATTTAATAGAAGGGAGCATCCTATGTATCTGTTTCAACCAATGAACTATAGGAAGACATAACTTTTCAAAATCTAAGAAATATCTTCTATTACACACTTCCAGTTCAATTAGAGTTCAATTAGGTCATTATATTGGGAACACGTAGACAATCTAGAGTGAATACAATGCTATAAAGATGGGTGCAGAGATCACCAGAAGGAAGATCAAAAGATTTTATAGAATTTTTTGTGAGAGACTATTGTCAAGAGTTTTAGAATTTTAGAGCTTTGATCAGGAATATCATTTGCCTTTGTTCTATTTTCTTGAATTGGAAATTTTATGTAACTGTGCATGTTTCTATGCCTTTTATGTATATTGAAAGTTAATAAGAAGACTGAGTTCTATGCCTTTGTTGGTGTTTTTTGTGTCATTGCAAAAGTAGTCTAAGCTATGATCCTCTGTTTCTATTGTTTCTATCTTTTACATTGATCATGCCTTGTTCGCTATTTAATGTAATTGAATCTTACATATAGTTTCACTGTGCTCATAATTAAGGGTCAAATTACATTCAGGCACATCGCCATAGTTATATTTTCTTTCTTTTCATTTGTGTTTCTATTTAAATTCCTATCCCTTTCCTCCCAACACTCAAGATAAAGAAGAGACTAGCTTCTTAAAAATCTAGAGGTCATTTCAAGTTGCAAGTCCCACATTCTTGAAACTTCCCATTGTTGGTGTTAGAATCAAAGCACAATTTTAACCATCAACATCTACCACAAGTTTAATGTGGATTTCTCTATCATCCACATAGAAGGGAAGATCTTTAATTTGGTTTTATCTATCATCCATAATCAAATCCTTCCTTGGGGTTTTACCGATAGTACACACTATGAAGAAATGATAATAAATAATATAACCAAGCTTCATCCATTTCCCAACAAGAGAGGGAAAACACTTGAAAACCATTAGACTATGTGAAACAAAATCACATAAGATAATACCAGTGTAAAACAAGAGCATAAAGGTTAAATAATAATAACTAGCCTTTAAAAGCATTGAGCTGATTTGTCTTACCCAACAGAATAAAAAACAATACATATCCACCATTTGGAGGAAACAAAACTTCCACAGTAGTTTTTTATATCATAACCAACCCATAAATATAAGTTTACACATAGGGTAAGCATAGGGTTAGCTTAAGACTTTCCCACCTAAAAGATTTTTGAAAAATAAATATTTAAAAACAATACCCCCAAGATTCCTCCCTTTCCAAATAGTAGAATAAGATAACATAACAATCATTAGAATATTCGAAACAAGCCCCTTTATGATAAAAATAAGAAAAAACAAGAGTTTAAAGGGTTAAAAATAACAACCAACCTTACTGAAGCAAGGTCTTGGTTGTTCATCCAACATTATTACAAATTGGTATCCTAGGAGATATCTTTGAATATTTGACTCAAAAAGTGTTACACTTTTTCTAGTTTGTTGTCTCACCCAACATATTCTAAACCCTAAGGATCTATCACATTGAGAAAACAAAACTTTTACTTTAATTTTTTCAACCAAATCCCATTTGAAACCTCGAGAAAAATACCACCATTCTATTTCAAAGATTCTACCAATCTATAGTATCACCAAACACATCTCAAAACCTATGGATTTGCCACTTAGAGTGATTACCTCTTTTAATCTAGGTTTTTATACAAGAACCCACCCAAAACATCTAGTAGAAGGCTACAATTTTGTTGTAAGGATTATACCAATCAATAATCTGACCAAGTACAATTTGAAAACTATATATATCCTACTTTTATTCTACAAATCCATTTCTCTAGTTTTTTCTACCAAACCTTATACAATTTTTTTAGCTTCAATACTTAGGGTGCACCAGACTTTTACTCTAGTTCTTTTCCACCTAGTAAGACTTTACTACCTAAAAATGTAGATAGATTTGGGTTTAGATCATCCACTTCACCCTCCTCTTCTTCCATCTCAAATCCAAAATTTGAATTCCTTCCCCTGCTCCTCTTATTGAATTCACTCATTTTTAAAATTAGATGATCTAGTGTTATTTTTCATAATACTTGAAATAACACACATGGAATTGGGTTGAATCAGTCGATCTAGTTGTGGCACAAAAATTGAACCTTATATTAACACTGGATAAAGCCATGTTTTTCAAAAAAAATACAATTATCAAAGAACAAACAACAAAAATAGAAATGCTAATCTATGTGGTCATTCTTGAATATTTTAAATTATAAATTTTATAAATAAATGTGATATGGAGTTGGATTTTATAAAGTAACTATAAAGTCAATCTAAGTATGGTTTTAGGTAGTTAATATTGAAATGGATCTGTATTGGTGATGGTACTAGCTTGGTATTTGGGCTTATCCCCTCACTTCACAATCCTACAATGATAAGGGTGTTGAGTGCTTTACTAGTATATACCATCAACTAGGTATTTATACTTGACCAAAAAACTAAGTCAATTTCCCCCTTGGTGATGAAATCCAAGTAGATAAACCTTGGGTAGAATTTTTTTAATGTTTTTTTTTTATATATATTATATGGTTTGGAAGTGTGAATATAATAAAAAATATCATGACTAAATTGATAAATTAAAACTTCCTATTTATTTTATGTGTGTTAATCTAAGAAAGGAAGAAATAAATTAAAGATTATTTAATTGATAAAAATATGATTTAATTCCTTTACTTAAAGAGTATAGGGTCAATTTATTTGATCGAGTATGCAAATAGTATATAACATAATAGACTAGGTCAATTTTGTCTATTGAAGTAAGGGCCAAAAATACATAGTCAAATGGGTAAACTAAGTCTCCTAGGAAAGAAGAAACTACATAAATTAATCTATTTAGTTGATTGGCTTTACTGTAGGGTTACAATTTTATAGACTAAAAACTATGAAAAATAGGACTGAAATGAAGGAAAATAAATGAATAAGATGCTGAGAATGACCTTGATGATTTTAAAGATGTTGAATGTGATGTTTTTAGACCATGCCATCCAAAAAAATATTTTTAACCTACTAAAAAAGTTGAATAGGTTGACTAAATTTAAAATCTTGTATGCAAAGAAGTGTACTAAGTTGATTGAATCAATATAATTACCTATAGTTGACTATGACTTGCATAACACCAAAAGAGTCAATCATATTGACTGTACATTAAACTTGCATATAGAGTATTAGATGGTGTTGATATATTAGATCCAATGATATATAAATGAAATAAATAATAAATGATATTAAATGAAGGCATGAAAGAAAACCTAAAAGGGTTAGTTCACATCAGGTTCACCAGAATTTATGATAAGGGAAAGTGAAGTTGATCTACAAACCAATCCTAGATCAAATAAGATAAATCACACTACCCTTTCCACTTTGGTACATTTAGACAATTATGGAATGACCAATAAAGATATACTAGACATAATTAATGTGTCTCTTACCATATAATATCACTAGAGAGGGTTTCAAAGCCTTTATTTAAGTAATATCACACAATAACCCTAGTTAGGTCTTATGTTTTATAACAAAGTAAAGTAAATTTATTCTAGTGCTCTCCAAAGATTGTGGCTCAAATAGGGATAATAAACACAAAAGTAAACATGGAAATAATAAATCTAATCAATTTGATATATAAGCAATCCTAATGCATGGAGAGATAAAGACATTCACGATTCATTACTTATGGTACTTTTATCTACCAAAATAGAGGAATAAGAGTTAGGAATACTTACCTTGAAAAAGAACCCATCGAGGATCAATCTCTCCCTTGGCCAATGGTGTTTTTTAAGAGGTTGTTTTGGTTTATAAGTATTATAAAGATAGGTTATATTTAGGATATATGACTTCTCTTATGTATCTAAAAATTTTCCACAAGACAAGATTCTTCTGTCCAAGTGTAAACTCTAAGTAATGACTCCTCAAGTAGAATGGTGGAAGAGCATATTATAAAGAAGTACAAATTAATGATTATATCTATCTATCTCTAATGAAAATTATGAAAAGGATGCATTTATATAGATGGATCTCACCCTAAGCCCTTCCAAAGTTTTAGCTAACATAGTCAGCCCAATCGACCCAGTTCTTTGGAAAATAAAATAGTTAGGTCCCAAACTAATTTGACTAGGATAACTTAGTCCTGTAACATGCTCATTATTAAGAATAGGTTTAACCTATTTGAATATGTTTGATGGGTGAAAAAATAGGTATATTTCAATTTTAAGTGGTGGTATAGGGAACAACAATCTTACGAATCACTAATGGTTTAACTACCCCTTTTTTGGTGCACTTTTTGAGTTGTGTAATTAAAAATATTAAGCCTCAATGGGTTATTACAAGAGAGAAATCATCGGTAATTAATAAAGTTTAAATATATTATGTGTATAATTAGGGTGATGAGAAGGGTGTGAATATATATTCCTTGCCAAACATTTCTTCCATAAAGAACTCCCTAAGAGATGCTATGACTAAGAATAATCTTCCAGGCTTCACCACCTTCCATAACAAAAATAATCCATTTATCCAAAAGAGCAAGACCTTGAATTTTAATGTCTACAATACCAACATCACCTACCTCCTTAGGCCTACAATAAATGCCCCAAAAAATTATATGAAAACCCTTATGACCTTCAAAATTGGCCCTGAGGAAAACCCTTAAGAGTTTTTATATCTTATTATAGGCAGTGTTGGAAATATCATAGCAAGAGGAGTGATACACATAAGTAGATAACAATACCTTGGAGAAAATATTAAACTTGACCACTAAAGATAAAGTTTTGGTGATCCAAAAAGATATTTTTTTTCTCAAACTTTTGAACCACATAAGCTTGCAAATCAGAGGGAGAAGCCCAAAAATGAAAAGGGATACCAAGGAATTTGAATTGAACCCCTGTAACAAGCCATTTCGATTGATATCTCTCTAACCAAGGAGGTTGGGGAGCAAGAGATTGGAGGTGACACTAAGTTTTTATCTATTTAATGGATGATCCTAAGGCTAAACTAAAAACATGAAGATAATCCATAACATTATTCAATAATTATTCTTCATCTTGAAGAATGAAGAAAAAGTCATCACCAAAATACCCATTTAACAACTAGTAGTTAGATTGAGAGATGGAAATGCCTTTGAGAAAACCTTAGGAAGCACAATTATATAATAAGTAGCTAAATACATATACTATTAGCACATAAAGGGCATGGGCCAAAGGACACCCTTGCCGAATAGAATGATGGGGCTCAAACTGAGAGGACTATGTACAATGATAGTAATACATGCCCCAAGATATGGGAAAATCATATTAACCATTTAAAAAAAATTGGTACCAAAACCAAGAGATTGAATCATGGCTAAAATGAGTGAACATTCAATATGATCATAGGCTTTCTAAAAATTAATTTTAATAAACAACCCCTTTTGATTAGAAACCCGAGCCCTCTCTATACCTTCCTAGATGGTAGTGATGTTATTTAAAATATATCTATGTTGGATAAATCATGTTTGTTCACTTATAAAAATTAAATGAAGAATATGCTTAAGCCTAAGGGTTAAAGCCTTAGAAATAATCTTGTAAAAGACATTTAGTATATTAATAGGGCTTAATTTAGTAATAATATTAGGGTCACTAGCTTTGGGGATAAACTTAATATTACGTTGATTAATAAGAGTCCCCAAAGAATTATTTAACATTGATTCAGTATAAACCTTATGGAGATCAAGACCCACAATATCCAATAAAGTCTAATAAAAATCACTTGGGAAGACATCAATACTTGGGTATTTGTCCATAACCATCTACATAACTACCTCATGAATATCATTAAGAGATAAAGACCTATCACAAGTAACATGTTGGAAATCATAAACTTTACAAAGAATAGTATAAAAACATTTAAAAAGAGCGACTTATCATTTAGGAGAGCTAGCCCATACTAAAAAAAAAATATGATAATGATTAACAAAACCATAAAGTATGTCAATAGGTTTGGTTAGTTGAGCATTTCCTTTCTTGATATATTTAATTCTATCAACAAACAGTCTAAAATGTAGAAGAGAAAAGAATTACTTGGTGACTTTGTGCCAAGTTTTTAGCTAATGCATCTAAGCTCAGAATTGAACCTCTATAACACTATGTGCCTCCTCAATTTGAATCTTTTGCCACCAATGTGTTGCTTGGGTTTATAATTTAAAATTAAAAGGAGAAGCTTCAATCTCTTATGATACTTAGAGGTATTCGAATTTAGTATCATTATGTTGACATTGCTAAAAAAAAGTAGATTGATTACCATAGATATGAAGAAAGGTGGTAGTCTGAGATAGAGCATCCAACCATAATTAGATCTAGTTACTATCCCCATCAGGATGGGGAATAAGATTATAAATTTGATAATGTGCCTCACTATCCTTTCATTTTTAAGGTGGATAGTATTGAGTTAAAATTGGGTTGATATAAGCTTCACTTGAGAGGTAGATGATTCCAAATTGAAGTAGATAGGATGACGGTCTGAAAAAAAAGTGTTAGGGAGCATAAAAATTGGTCTATCCTGGATAGGAAGAAAAAATAAGTGATCTTGTTCAGCTAACAATGCTTGGTCGAGTTGCTAAAGAACTAGATCCTCTCCTTAGAAAAAACTGGACCAAGTAAATAAGGGAGAGTTTAAATTATTCTTCCATTGATGATTGGGATCAATCACCCTAAGTTTATTACATACATGAAATGAAGCCTCTCATTCACCAACACACTGACGCATAGCAAAGCAAATTTATTTGTACTCAAGATATTCCACCATGTTAAAATCCCCATAGATGACCTAATGTGCATATGGAAGTGAATCTGCCAACCATATCCAAAGTGAAGCCCACTCCATAACATCATTAGAGGAATACAAATTTACAAGCCCAATGATATGGTTAACAAAGATAAAAAGAGTTCAAAACACATGATGTATGGGGTTAGAACCACATGAAATAATGTTTTGAGAGATCTCTAGAGCCAAGATAGTGATGATGCCACCGAGATTAACATCATGCATAGTATTTTGAAAAATAACTTTGGGAAAAAATATCTATGTTGTATTCTATAGGAGGAAACCATAAATATTGACTTCTTACAAACAATTTTTTTTGTATAGATAAAAATTTGAAAATTATTCCTAACCACATGCTTATGTGGTGGATCGGTAAGGACCTAAACATTCCATGAAAAAACTAGAATTGAGAAACATCAAGGTTCATATCATTCTCTTATATGAGATGTTCAAATGCAATAAACTGATTATAAGTTAGTTTGTGCAGTTGAAAATCACCCACATTAAATGGTTTTCTCTTATGAACCATATACTCCTCATGAGAAGGATGAGGGATTCTAGACCACTAGAGGATCATTTTATGGTCTAGGGTAATGAGGTTCCATTATTATATTAATTAATTCAATTATGAAGCTGAAGGTAGCATATTAACCAAGGTAGAAATAGCTTGAGGTGTTTCCAAGAGTGGAGGAGGAACTTTATTAGGCATAAAATATTTTCCAGTATAGATTGTGGCACTGAGATCCATAATAGGTCTATATGTAGATGACTAAGTCTTGTTTCTACCTTTTTCTAAACTATTCTTTTTATTTGTGATTGTGGTCTAGCCATCATTATTACCATGTTGAGGTTTGTCTTCAGTCCCACCCTTTTCTTGAGAAGTAGGGAGAACATGCACCATCAAAGGACATTCCCATATCATATGGTCTAAATATTGGAACCAAAAATAATTATTTGTTAAGTTAATATATAGAACCTACTGAGTAAATATATTGTTCTAAATTTAAATGTCAATGAACTCTTTCAGGGCCTAAGATAAATCAACTTCTACACATATGGTCTAAATATTAGAACTGAAAACAAGTATTTGGTAGGTTAATATATAGAACCTATTGAGTAAATATATTGTTCACAATTTAAATCTCAATGAACTCTTTAAATCCACTTCTACACAAACGCATTTTTAGGGACGCTCTACAAGAAAATTATTTTACACATGAAATATAAAGCACCCTATGTGTTTTATGGGTCGATTAGAAAAACCCCAGAAGGGGAGAAGCACTCCAAAAAATTTGACCCAAACAAGGATTTTTAGTTTTGATTATAATGAAACTTAAAAATCTTAGGTCCAATGACAAAACCACTAAATTATTACAAATAAGCCCAACATTGTGGTTAAAAATGGATTAACAATGTTCAAGGTTAGAAAATCAAAATAGAAATAAGCCCTTGATAATATTCTAGACTCCTCTCAATTTCACCCCATGGCCTTGTCAATGGTTATGAACCCATTGTTTCGAGAGGCTTTTAGGGGGGAGTCTACTCACAAAATAAGCAATCAGGGTGTAATTCTCAAATAAGTTACAAGATTTGTCAAATTTAGGCAAGTTTAGAATAACATCAAGTAATGAATAATCTAGATTAAAAACATTACCTCACAAAAAACTTTTGGGATGAAATTCCTTGCTTGTTTTGGTACCATGGTTACTTTTTCTCGCTCTAGATTTCCCTACATCTACATATGTAGTGAGAATGGCAAAAGGCATTTAGAATAGGGTATCCCTACCACCCAAAGGGTGAATCACCAATCAAAATAAAAAATAAATGTAAAACAAAGCTAAATCTTACTTAGATGTACAGGGATCGATAGTATGATAGAAAAAGCTAAAGACTCATCAATGCAGAGTAAAAAAACCTCGGTTGAGTTAAATTTTTTACTTTTAGATTTCATATGTTTTTCTTTAATTAAAAGTTTTGAGATAATCTATTTAATTAAAATAATAACTAATTAAAACTTTTAAAATAATTTATTTGAGTAATTAATTTTAGTGTAATCATTTTTTTTATAAATATTGATTAATTAATTTTTAAATATGAATTTAAATTGTAATATTTTTTTAATTTGACATGGATATTGATAAAAAAAAACATATATTATGAATTTAGGTAGATAATTTGTAGATATTATTGAATAAATAACTATAACAACCTAATATTAATTTATATTATAAAATCTAAGTCCTCAAATATCAAAGCCATATAATTTTGATGGGGAAACTAGAGAGATACATAATTTATTTTGATATCTTTAAAGTGAAACTGAAAATAGTCTCTCTTAAATAAACTACGTGCAACATACCCTCGAATATGCAATAGATAAGTAGGTCATTTAAAAAGCATACCAATTAAAGATGCTTAGAAATTTCATAAATAAGTTTCGAAATTATGTTTTGATTTAAATTTGTTAATATTTCCCTATTTTGTTTTGATTTAAAGAATATTATATATGACAAATATCTTTAAAAAAATTCAATTCTACTAAACAAAATAATGCTAAACTTTTAAAGGAATCTCCTTTTTAAGAAAAAATATTATTTATCTTTTCCTTCGACAAGTAATCAATTGTAATAATTATTTTTGCTATTAATAATTTTTGTTTGGGTTAATATTTTTTACATATTTATAATGTTTAAATTTTAAAGTTTATTTATTATATATTTTATTCTTATAAATATAAAAACTCTCAATTTATTGATTTATTTGTTTTATAACTAATTAATAATGTTTTATTTGGTAAAATTTTCTTTTACTTTTATTAAATAAAATAAAAAAATTAACTAGTTTACTTATTTTAGATAAATTTATGTAAAAAATGTCGAAGGATATCATTTTTAAGGTATGTAATCCACTTATGTCACAAATTCAATATAAGTGTTTATAAAATTATATCTCTCAACATCTTTTACATAAATTCATGTATAATATATAAGTTAATTATAAATTTTTTATTCATATTTCTAAGACCCTTAAACATAGAGGATGTGGGTTTAAGGATATTCATTTTTCGCATTATATTTTTTAATGTTAATATTGTCTCACCTCAAAACCATGTTTTTTATTAGCAAATAATGGTGATTATCTTTTGATCACTCCTTAGAATTAGATAACCCTGAGCCCTCTATTTTATTAATTCTCTCATGGTAGAATGATTAATTAGGTAATATTTATTTTTTATATCTTTTTTTCCACCTATTTAAATGTGTATGGACATTTGTATTGCAATTTGATTGAACTCCATTTATCTATATCGCATTTGGTGAACCCTCATTATCTTTAATGTTATTTTATCCTTATAGGCTTATATCTTGTTCTTTAGTGTAAATGTAAAATTATCTATTATTTCAAGGGATTTTTAATTTATATAAGATCGAATAGTATTATCTCCTTTATCTTTCATTCTAAACAATGAGTTATTTTTATCTTGCATATTTTTCAAACTTAAGATATTAATATGGTGTACATACTTAATGTTAGATTTTCTATGCCACCAAATTTTATTAGATATAAGGATATAATTAAGAAGAATGATAAGATTAATTAGACCCAATTGCTTTTATTGAAATTCTTTTTTCTAATTCAAAAACCCACTTAAACAACAAAATAGAATCTATAAATGTTTCTAGTGTTGATCCAACAATTATACTTTTTATTTAAAATAATAAAGGTTTTTATTTTGATGGAAATACTATTAATAGTTGTGAAATTGATAATGCATATGAACTGTTATGAAATTGATAATGCATATGAACTATTGATGAAATTGATAATGCATGTGAACTAGATCGTGATCAAGAAGATTACTTGGATGAAAAATATGGTATAGAAAATCATGTAGAGTTTAGGAAATATCTCATGAAAACTCTAAAAAGATGGTTGAATTTATGAATGTATTGAAAAATGTTGCAATCCAAATTATACATCATGGGGTCCAAGATAGGTTTTAATTGAATAAATACCTTATAACGTAGATAATTAATATATGAGCACTCATACCTCAAATCAATTTTATCTCTAACATGATGGATTGTAATTTATCCTTATAATGTAGTCCTTTATAAAATTCATTTTAAACCTATGTTTTATAAAGCTTCTATTGTTTTCAAAATTACTTATACTAATTAAAATGTTTCTCCTATTATTTTTCATGCCTATCCTTCTTCTAAAAATTCTATGATTTCTCTATATCATCCTATTACTTCTCAATTTCTTCAAAATGATCAAAGTGCTTCTATTTCTTCTCAAAATCCTCCAATTGTAAATTTTTATATTATGTTTCAACAATATCTTGATCATAATATTCCTCCAATCACTTTACATGTTACTAATTCCTTTATTTTAAAAAACATATATCCCAACCTATTCTACTTATGTTATTATTATCAATCTTGAAATGACTACTATGATGCATTCATTACATAACTTGAAAATCTAAATCAATATCTTATCTCAATTTTATCAAAAGGAAAGTATTAGGGTCATATCTAATGACATTATTCTCAACCCCTTATAAAGTGATTCTATACCCATTTATTGTCACATCCCAATTTCTCTCTAAGTTGAATAACTTATTTGATCCAAGTATTATTATGGGTGATTAGTTGATTAATTAATATTTTATTAAGCATTATGTCTTATGTTAATTATGGAATGGTTATGTGTTACTTAATTTACATGATTGGTTTGCTATGATATAGATGTATTTTTATACTTTGTACATTATGATCGTGTTTGTTAATTCTACATCATTTTATGGTTATATTGTGTTTCAAAATAATTACCTTAATTTTTTTGAGGTGGATGTAGGACATATCCATCCCTTAGAGTGTGATGGAGGGAGAGTATCATCATAGAGGATGGTTTAGATGGATATGTTTGGGGATGATAGAGAGTGATACCTGAAACCCATACACGCACCATAGTAGTATTTCATGTTTTGTGATTAATTATTTGAGTAGATAGTTGTAGTATTTTTTAATTTTAGTGTCTCTATGATATTTTATGTTCTCAAATCATTTTATATGATTATGTGATTTTAATAATCTAATTACTATAGATGTTATTAGATTAGTTGATTTGATAAATCTATATCTAACTAGTTAATGTGATTTACTATGGTATTGTACATAGTTAAATAATTATTTAAACAAATGCTTGTTGGAATATTTGTTATAAATAATTGGTGTATGTTGTTACATAATTGAGTCAGTTTGTTAGTAACTATTTACATTTAAAAGGCTACTATTATTGATTTTAATAGTAATATAAGCCTATAAAAGACAATGAATTATAAGCTTTTTGTTTAGTATTAACATAATGCAAAGTGTAATAGAATAATATCATTGTGAAGTAGTTTTATAAAAATCATTGTGCCTATAAAAGTGTTTGATAAAACCTATGGGTTATTATTGAAAACCTGGAGGGTTAAATTGTAATAGAAGTTGAATATATAGTGTTTGTTATGGATGACTTGGTGATAATTAATAATAGTCTTTTAAATCCATATTTGTTTCACCGTGCTACATGGTCATTATGTTATTTAGTCCATATTTAACATTACATGAAAATATAGTGATTATTGAGTTGTTGATGGTTGACATTACATGGAATAACATTTGAGATATGACTTGTTGTTTAATCAATTTTTGAAGTTGATGTTGGAATTATTTTAAGTCAAGGAAATTCAAATATTTTATAAAGGACATATAATTATTATATTATTGAATAATTAGAATTTTTGAGATGATTAGGGTTTCTAATCACTCATTGACTTTGAGCTAAAAATAATTCTTATGAAAATCATGATGGGAGTTTGGTTGTTGGTTGTATAATGGTATATTTTAGCTTAGTGGGGGTTCTATTGAGCTATTTTGGCATGAAAATTTTTAGTTAGTTTGGTCTACCATGAATGGAGGAGAAAGTGGTGGTGAATGAGGTGATGGAAATGGATAGAATACATATGGAGGATTGAGAGGCATGCATACATGGAGTAGCAAACAAAAAGAGAAAAATAGGAAGGAATTCGAGCTGGGAAAGGAAGAGATTCAACTTTATTTCCAAAATAAATATTTGTTTCAGGTCGGTATTATACTTTAATTTCTATGTGATATTGTTTGTTGAATTTGTGAAGAGAATTGATTTGGGTTAATGGGTTTTAATTTGTTTTGAAATGAATTACAAAAATAATAGGGGCTATATGTAGGGCCCTATGGAAGGTTCAACCTCCACAAAACCCTACATTCAACCCCATAACCCAAACAGAAAGGCATAGGGATGTTAGTGTTCACCATGCATGTATTCACCTCTTTGAAAGTTCTATCTTTAACCCTTTATCAATTCAAAAATATTAATGAATGCATTGATTGTTTATTAAATTTTAAAGGTATATGGATAGGATCTTATGATTCAATTTTGGTTGTTGAACTAGTATAGAACCTAAGATATAGTGCTTAACTTAAATAAAATCCTATATGGGTTACATGGAGTTCAATTGTGTTATACTAGGTTGGGATTTATTTTGGGAGAAATAAGTTAAATGTTTTAAAACCTATTGAATATGTAAAAGTATGTATATGTAATATGTTTCAATACAGATTGACTATGAAATTGTGTGTGTGTGTGTGTGTGTGTGTGTGTGTGTGTGTGTGTGTGTGTGTGTGTGTGTGTGTGTGTGTGTGTGTGTGTGTGTGTGTGTGTGTGTGTGTGTGTGTGTGTGTGTGTGTGATGTGTTTTCAAAGTATGTCAACTGTGTCTGTGTGTGTGTGTATACCAACATATACATGTGTATATATTAGGCCTAATGTTTCATAAAAATAATAAATATACATATATATACAACTTTTTATATAAAGGCATAAATGTATAAATGGAAGGTCAGGGTTTCATTTAAATTCTATTGATAAAGAATTAACATGGTTAGATATGGGTATGGATATATAATCAATGTTATTAGTAAAAGCCTATAGCTTATATTATTAAATAAAATTGGAGTTTATTCAATATATAATGACTTGGAAAAAATGCACTTTATATTTAGTGATTGAGTATGTTTAAGGATAATTTATAATTATATCATTTGACTATATCTATATTTGTATAAAGAGTTTAAAAATATGAGATAGAGGAAACCAATTCATAGTTTAGATGATTTTCTTAGTCTCTATGCAAATCAATATAGAAAATATAAAAAATTGGGATAGGTTATTGATTATCAATTATGGACTGTGTAAACCTGGAATTGAGAAACATAGTCATAAATTTTACAATGTTTGATATAAATGAATGTGTGTATGTGTTTGATATTATTTATATACAAAATAATTAAACATTAATATGAATCAATTTGATTTGAGTAATGTGATTAAATGGATTTGGTGTGTAAATGATTGGTTGTGTATGAATGGTAAATCATATGAAATTCTATGGGCTTTTAGTTAAAGTAAGTATATTGAAAATTTTCTAGTTTATAAAAGAGTGTTTAAGACTATTTTATTAGCTGGATGTCTATGTTGTGTATACATAATACTCTGATTAATTAGATAATGGGTTTACTCTTAAATTATATTATATATAATAAAATAATTGTACCATGTTAAAATTGTACTTGAGAATTCCATGTGTGTGTGTGGTTATAACTATGTGATGATTGAAAATGTTATTACCAAAACATTGTGAAAATGGTTGCTTGTATATATTTTAATGTTTTATGAAAGCATTAAAATAATGTATTTATTATTTTTATTTATAAAGCATATAAAGATGTTTTTTTTGACGAGTTTTTTTATATATATGGAATATGAAAAAATAAATAAACCTATGTTATAATGATTGTTTCAGGGATGAAATAACATTATAACTTACTTTGTGATTTAAGTAACTAACAATTTAGATATGATCATTACTGAGATGGTGTATTAAAGTAAGGACTATTTTTTATTCTGTAATAAACTAAATGACATTGGATTCAATACGTTATATTTGATGGATGAAATGTATGTATTTAATATTTCTATACCTATCATGTTTTTATTAGATAAAGGTAAATAGTTTGAATGAATCTATTGGTTTTTATATTATTATATATTTTAAACAAATCTCACATTCATGACTCAAAATAAGTAATTGAGTGGTGTGTATAAAATTGATTGATCTTAGAGATCTTTAATTATTGAATTATTGGGCCAAAGTAATGTTTATAATTAAACATTATCATTTTATATGGAGATATAATTTTCATATATATGGGATACCATGTTAGAATGGATTTATATATGATACACATTATGTATTAAATATCTAAAACACATATGTTCTAGTTTGTCACTCTAGATTAACACACCATAATTATATACCCATACATGATGGGAGTGCCATCCCCATATTGGGAGATAGTGCATGGGATCTATGATCTATGTTTGATGTGGAAAATCACTTTAATGATGTTGTCCCTCCTAATTAGAGTACTACACTAGAGACTAAAATTGAGATTAAAGATTGATATTTGAGTCATGGAGACTCATGCTTCATGGATATTTTCATCATGTATTATTATTTGAGATATTATGTATTGATGAAAACTATAATATTCATTCATTAAAATTGTAAAAACATGGCAATAATGTTGTATGAGTTGTGGTTGAATTTATACTATTTAATTTATGATTAGATTGAGGTTCATAGATAGCCCAAAATTGACAAAGTTAGATGTAGGAGGTCTAGATATTTGGAAACTTCACCCATTCAAGGTACCTATTCTTTTAATCTTCATCCAAGTATGGCTTGGTGGGAGAGTCTTCCATTAATGTACCAGGTGTGGTATATGATCTCCCAAGAAAGTTTGATAAATATATGCCTACATTTAGTCCAATGGTCATGCATGAGGATGTATCTTGTAGGTTATTCCCATTTACATTTAAAGATGCTACTTATGAATGGTTTTTGAACTTGCCTAATAATTACATCATAAGCTGGGATGATTTAAATAATGGATTCATTGATCAATTTGGTAAGATTGTGAGTCATTATGTTATCTACCATTAGTTCACCATTATTAGAAGACATGTAAGTGATTTGATTATGTCCTTCAATGCTAGATTTCAAAAAATGTTTAGCAGGACCATAAACCCTTACAAGCCTGATGATGTCTTATCTTTAGAGATTTAAAAAGATGTAGTAGATCCCATGACCTCTATGTTTTTTAAGACATCTATGCTAGCCATAACTTCATTAGCTAGAGCCTATGTTGAATCAGTAACCATCACTGATCAGATGAAACCCTAAGGGCAAATGACATATTATATGCCAAACATCAACCCACAAATGCCTGTGATGAACTTATTCCCAAATAATAACTAGAATATCCCAACATTAAACTAGCTCCCAAACCTAACTCAATTGTCATTGAGACATGTAACTCCTAATCAAAATTTAGGATTCCTAAATCATTCTATTAATGGCTTCAATCTAAAAATCAAAAGGATTTGGTACCATCTGCTAAAAATAACAAGGTGCATAATTTTTAAACTCCTAAAAATGAGAATGAATATATCCTTAAAATGATCCAAAAGTTGAGCACTAATTTTATTTAGTTGAAAAAACAAGTTGGAAATACTAGTAAAATTTTAGGTAGTAATTTCTCATTTCAAAGGCATAACAGGCCAACTAATGGGTTCCAAAATGATAGTTTTCATAATAATAGGAATAATGATCCATATTCTAAAAATGATACTATGGAAATTAACGTCACTGATATTGTATTGCCTAACTATTATAGTGTACATTACACAACCAATCACGGGGGAAATTGATTGTATAAAAATTTACAAAGCCTTTGAGGCTTTCCAAGAGGAGTTGGATATGCTTGAGGTGGTCCCTAGCAAGGATAGTGGTGCAAGATCCTTTTTACCTACGTCATATAATCAATCCTTCATATTAAACACCTTTGATTTCCCCTTTCATGCAAAAAATGAACCTAATGAGATCCCTAAAGAGATCCTAGCCTTTCAACATTTTTTGAAGAAAACATATCCCTTAAGGAATAGGGATTAGAGGTAACCTTTAGCTACCTCAACACCTCCAAATAATCTTGGAAATCCTATAGACCCTTCTTCAAATAACAATCTTGAGCCACCTAAAGGGAGTACTTCTAAACCCAGCATTGAAACTCCTAGCTCTTCTAAGACTAGTTATAACATAATTGAAGACATGAAAATGATAAAGGCTAATATCAATTTAAATGAACTTACATAGATTAAAAATTAAAGGGACCTTATATTAGAATCATTTAAGTATAATAATCCACCACGAATTGATCATGCTAATGTGACTATGCATAAAGCCAAGGTTGAATTGCCTCCCTTCTTGTTTACTATTAGGATGTTTGGTAAGAACTTACATAATTTCTTACTAGATTAAAGAACATCTAATAATATCATGCCTATAGGTATATACAAAAACTAGGCCTTACCCCTATTAATTCTGATAGAGTGGTAACTCAGTTGGAGAAATCTAGAGTTAGGGTAATTGGGGAACTTTTAAATGTTCACATACAACTAGCTTCTAAGCCTAGGGTGCAGTAATTAATTGATATTCAAGTTGTTGATATACCTTATATTTATTGAATCTTATTGAGTAGGGAATGAACCAAGGATTTAAATGGTTACATGTTCATAGATTGTTCACATTTGTGTCTACCTTGGAAGTCCCCAATCAACTCAAGGTTGAGAAAGAGCCAAGAATGAAACATATGATAACTGAGTACAATGTTGTGAATGAGAGGGTCAACATAATAGACTCAGGCTTAGGGGTTTTTACCTTAGATATTGATAAGGTATGTGATCCAAAGGGTGCTCATGTTGTTCCTGGACTATGCAAGTTGTATTTTGATGGTGTTAGCTATAATGTTATATCAAGTGTTGGTATTGTTTTAACTAATCCCACTAATAGAAAGTACCATGCTTATTATAGGCTCTAATTCCCTTGTACTGACAATATTTTTGAATATGAATCCCTTATTCTAGGCTTGTAATTTTCTATAAAAAAAATAAAGTCAAAGAGTTATTGGTTTATGGGGATTCATAACTAGTGGTTAACCAAGCTAGAATCAAATACCAATATAACCTCTCATACCTAAAAAGGTACAGGTTCATGGTTTCATATCTAATGGAATCCTTTGATGCCTTTGGCATCATTTTTATCCTAAGGGGAGTAAACCAAGTTACTGATGAGTTGGCATCTGCTGTAACCAACCTCATGCCAAATCAAGATTCCCCTAATTTCAGAATTAAGCTAATTCCTTGTCCTTTAGTGCCTGATAATGTTAACCATTTCCAAGTCTTCAATGATGATCAACAAATATTGGATTTTATGAACAATTATGGGGAATTTGATGCTCATATCATTGATAAGATAGATGAAATTACATCTAAGGCGGATAGATTTAATGGTAAAGTCATTCAGTTGAATGATAATAAGATCCCCAAGGGGATGATTGATTTAGAGAGATTGTTTGATTAAGACAAAATGGATGAGGTTTCTAAGGTTCCCAAATTAGGTGAGAAATATTATAATTCCCTTGATCTTGGCCTCCATGATCAACCTCGACTATTAAATATTGTAAAATATTGTACAAACATTGAAAATAAGAAATCTAAGGAACTCCTTGCCTAATACAAAGATGTCATAACATGGTCCTACAATGAATTAAAGATATTTGATCCCAAGGGTCATCACACATACTATACTTCTTAAAGAAAGATGTAAGCCGTTCATGTAGAAATAAAGGCATGCAAACCCTATATTAGAAAAAATGATCTTTAAATAAGTTGAGAGACTTCTAGATGTTGGGATAGTGTTCTCCATTAGGCATTCTACCTGGGTGGCAAATTTGGTTTCAGTTAGGAAAAATAATGGTGAGATTAGACTTTGTAATGACTTTAGGAACTTGAAAAAAGCATTAGAGAAGGACAACTATCACCTTCCTTCCATAGATTAAGTGATTTAGGTTCAAATATGATGTATTTTCTTGATGGATTTTTAGGTTACAACTAAGTGTTGGTTGATAGAGAGGACAGGATGAAGACAACTTTCACCACAAAGTGGGGGACCTTTGCTTATAAGAGAATTCACTTTTGCTTAATCAATACAGGACAAACTTTTTATATAACTATGGACCATGCCTTCTAAGGCCTGATAGGTAAATGAATCATTATTTATATGGATGGTCTAATTTTTTTTCTAAAAATAGGGAAGATCACTTCATGCATTTACAACAAGTTTTTGATAGATGCAAAAGGTATGGCATTTCCTTGAACCCTAAGAAGAGTATATTTTGTGTGACTGAAGGAAAATTATTATGTCATGTTATAACCAAAGATAGTATCTCTATATATCCTAAAAGAGTGGAGGCAATATTTAGAAGAGAACTTCTAAATAGTAAAAAAGAGCTATAGTAATTCTTTTGTAAAATAAATTTTGTAAGAAAGTTTATTTCTGGTTTTTCATAAATTATCAAACCAATGAATGACATGTTGAAGAAGGATGCCAAAGTCACATGGAATGAATGTTTTAGAAAGGTATTCAATGATATTAGGAATGCCATCTATCAAGATATAGTCCTTATAAGTCCTAATTTCTCAAGAGACTTCTACGTCTGTTCCTTTGCATCTAACCACACTATGGTTGTAGTGTTAACTCAGACAATTGAAGGGTGTGACCACCCAATTACTTTTATCAGCACTAATTTTTATAATTTTGAGTTAAATTATTCATTTATTGATAAATAAGAATATGCATTAGTTAAGGAAATTAAGAAATTTAGGCATTACATCTTTATAAATAAGGTACATGCTATATTAACTGACCTGACCACCAAACTCATGTTAAGTCAGAATGAGCTTAGAGAATGAAGAGATAAGAGGTTGTCATTTTTTTATGAATATAACTTGGAAATTAAAAAAAACACAAATGGTAAGGTGTCAAGGTTTGATCCAAATGATTTATAATACTAACATTAGGATAATTATTATGCAAGTGGGTCAATAAAACTTTGAGATAATGAATGGTATGATTCAATCATACATTTGCTAATTAATGGTAATTTTCCTGTAGGCCTATCTAGGGAGAAAAATATGGCCTTAAGGTTAAATGCAACCCACTATTTGATCAATAATGGGATCTTCTATAGAAGTAATTTACTTTAGATGTGTCTCACAAGAATAAGCCACCCAAATCATGAGTACTTTCCATGAAAAGGGGTAGTGGACATCCATCTAGGAGAACCACAACCCAAAAAATTCTTAGAGCTAACTATTATTGGCCAGCCATTTTTAAGGATGCTAACAAACATGTGAGAGAATATCACTCATGTCAAACTTATAGCACCAAGGAGCTAAAGGCAATAATGTCTCTATAACCAGTCATGATTGACAAATCCTTTGCTCAATGGGGGTTAGACTTTGTTGGCATAATCAACCCCAACTCATTTGAAGGTCACAAGTATGTCTTTAGTACCATATACTATTGTAATAGGTGGATTGAATTTTTACCCACCAAATAATTTAAGATTTAAGAAGTGATGAACTTCTTGGAGTAAAGCATCTTTACTAGGTTTTTAAATCTAGTCTCTCTGGTGTGTGACAATGGATCTACCTTCATATCTATAGAGATGACTGAATTGGCTTATGATAATGGTGTTATACTTATGTTTGACTCTAACCATTATCCCAAAGTGAATGGAATCTCTTAGTCAACAAATAATAACCTAATGAAATCAATCAAGAACTGTACTGTAGATAAACCTAGGACTTGGCACAAGATCCTTAAATTTACACTTTATTCTGATAGGATAAGAATCAAGAAGTCTCTAAAATCCTAACCATTTATATTGATATATGGACATGAGCCTATCTCTCCAATCAATCAAAAATATCCCACATACATATTTATGTAAGAATACATGGAGGAGAGCCAAGAGCTAGCCAACTCTAGATTTCTAGATATAATTTAGATGGAAGATGCAAGAGGGAAGAACTTTGTTGATTTCAATAGGCATCGAACCATCGTCAAGATATGGTTTGATAAAAGGTCCAAAATAAAGGTGTTTAGAGAGGGAGACTGGTTATCCTTTACTACAAGGCATCTGAGCCTAAGGGAAAGAATGACAAATTCACACCCTTATGGATTGACCAATACCAAATTGCATAAACATTCAGAAACAACACCTTCAAACTCAAAGATATATAGGGAGCAGAGTTTACATTGCCCACCAATGGGAAGTATCTCAAACACTACTTCTCTATTACTCCTCCTAGGGTCTTCATGGAGAAAATTTTAAGATGATTAGATTATTGCAGGAAGGGTAGTTAGTTTATTTCCATGTTCTTTTCTTCTCATTCCTTGTTTTTACATAGGCATGTACATACTTATTTGTTTTCCTTAGTTGTCTTTCTCTCCTAATTTTATTGTGTTTTTCTTTCACATTTCTTTGTTCCTTGATTCTAATAAGTCCCTATCATTCATCTTGATCTCAACAGTTATGAAGGTTTGTTGAAAATGCACCCCAATTCAAAAATATAGGTATGAACCCCATGCATAGGATGACCATGGTTTGAAACATAAAGCATAATGTTATAACATGGAGAAACTGGTAAAGACCAATGAAAAAAATAATCATTTCATGAGACCCTAACCATTTCCTTCACCTCAAACTAGTTTTAATAAGACTTGCACTTATGGGGTGAAAACTTAAATTATCAGAGTATACCCCAAACTAGTACTTAATCAACATCCTTGCTTGGGGTAAGAGTTTCAACCATAAATTATTTTTCAAAGATTAAATACTTGACCAAATCCTAAAATCTATTTATCCTAGTTATCAACCTGTTTGAAAGCATAAATATCTAAAAAAATATAAAAATAAGGATATAAAGCAAAATTAAAAGCTTTCAGGCATAGGTGATTCTTGTAATCTCCATCGGGGCTATGGATGCCTAGTTGGCAGTGGAGCAAGGGTGTAAGTGGAGCTAAAGTATCTCCTTTAGGGATATGGATGCTTGATTGGAAATAGAGCAATGTCCAAGCCTTCCCTATGTTTGAAACATGGTTCCTAATGAACATCTTAGCATACTATAGGTTAGTGTAAGTTATTAAGAACATGAAACCTAGAAGTTATTTTTTGAACCCCATGGCAAATAGTAAGTGGAATAAAAGCACACACACCATCTGAATATGTATTGCTATTTGACCTTAAAACCATAAGTGTAAGTTTTTTTTGAACAATGACCTGGTCTAGATGATAATAGTGATCAAATGAAATGGATGACCTATTTATTTATCTAATCAGAGTCCCTAGGTCCTAACATATTGCTATGTTTCCCACATAAGTCACCATTTGTTGGGACCAACATACCCCCATTTTTTGAATTGGAACCCTTGAGAAACCCTCAAAATAGAACATGTAAATTTTAGCATGTCAAGGTTTTTTATATAATTTGGAGGTCATCCACTTGGTTAAAAGGTAGGCTTATGTGGTTTTGATTTCTTTTAATCTAGACTAGTAGTTCTAATGAGATTCATTTGCCTTTTAGTTGTAGGTTTCATGGCATGTGTTTCTAAGAATTTTATGTGTAACAATCAAAGACAAGTGTCATGGTGAAGAAATATATAAAAAAGCATACATATAAACACATGAGGCACACAAAACTAGGCCAAGAGGCCATAATACAAGTGACATGGGCACTTGTCACTAAATCTGATAACAAAGACATACAAGGGCTTGCTCAAATGTCCACATATGCAAGCAAAAATCAATTTCTCTTAGACCCACATAGGAAATGTTCAAATTTATACATATATAATCAATAAAGCACACACAAAGGACATGGGCACATGTCCAAGGCATACAAACATATAAGTCACATAGATCCACAAAATAATGGCATATTGAAATTCTCTCATAATGGGATAAGCATAAGAAACACAATCAAGTCTAAACTGGGAAAGATCAAAATGAAATAATTTATAATTGTGTATTATAAATCTATATAAATATGAGGATGTACATATGTTGAGTTTAACTAGTCATAGTCAACAAAAAATATGAGTAATGAGTGGAAATAATCAATATCAAGATATATCAATGCATAAAATAGAATGTAAGGATAAAAACTAGTAGTAACAATTATGTAGGTCATGCCCCTGAATGAACAGATGTATCAAATGAATAAACCTAGGCTGGTGTATATGCCCCCAATGGGTAGATGATAACATGTTTGGATCACTATAGTGGATCGAGGTCTTGTATGTAATCTTCAAGCACTTGACAAGAATAAGTGAAGCATATGTGTATGATAAAATTGACTATACTAAGATAGCTAACAATATGTAATATATATAAATTAGTAGAAATGTAGGCATAACGATGCATATAGTCTATAAATTTTGTGTTTTCTGAGTAATATTTGAATGATTTTGTATTTTTAAATATTATATTATTTTTGTGTTTTTTGGATATAATATTTTTACAATAAAATGAAAATAAACTATGTACAAGGAGTGAGAGAGAGAAGGAAGCATGTGTTCGGACCAACATACTCCCATTTTTTGAATTGGGACCCTTGAGAAACCCTTAGAATAAAAATGGAAATTTCAGCTTGTCAAGGTCTTTTATAGAATTTGAAGGTCATCCACTTGGTTAAATGGTAGGCTTATGTGGTTTTGATTTTCTTTAATATAGACTAATAATGTTAATTAGATTCATTTGGATTTTAGTTGTAGGTTACATGGCATGTGTTTCCAAGAATTCTATATTTCAAAACCCTAACAAACCCTCAATTCAAATTGGAATAAATATGGGAACCAAATTGGTGGGAACCATTTTAAAATTCATTTATGGACTTGAGTATAAAATACATATTCTATGCGTAGTCATGTTTTTAACACAAAATAACTACAAAACTTGGTGCCTTTTATTATTTCCCCCTTTTTCTAAAGTTCTTTATGGCCTAACTAATCTCATCTTGTAGGTTCCTTTTAATATCTCCCAACTTAGACTAAGGTTTCAATACTAAGACCTATCATATTTATTAATACAATCATGACCTTAATCTTAACACCTTAAGCCTAAGTCTTTTATGTCTCTATGGTCCTAACTTAACTTCCTTGCATCTTGTAGTATCCTACAATAGTTACTTTATCACAACATTTAATCCAATGGTGTGAGGATAACCTAAAATTTGACTTAAATAACATACATATTTGATGACCTAACATCCTTCACTTACTCGCTAGGACCCGATCTAATGGAGTGAAGCATAATTGAAAATTCAAAGGGATAGAAGAGGCCCAAAATATGGACACATGAAACCATTGTATTTGAGGATTCAAAATAAAAATGGGTCAACTTGACATGATAGCTAATCAAAAGCAAGTCCCCATATCATGATCCTATGGCTATCACTTTATCACTACATTTGATTGAATGGAGTGAATTAACATCCAGACCCTAGGAAGCCCCATGAAAATGTTAAGTGACATCTTCACATTTGGCCTTTAAGATTTTAATAAAATTGGAATTGATGTTGTTGTGACCATCATCAAAATGTCCAAAAAGATAAACTTGATTCCTATAAGACCGTCAACTTTAAGCCCACTAAAATGAAAATTTCAGTGGCTTAAACTTGACGTCCACACAACCATCAATTGATACTACTAGGGTGTATTTGATGTTTGCAATACTGTCAATTTTAATTCGATGAAATATCTTAGTCAGGATCAAATGGCATTCAAAAATCTTATTTGAATAACTCAAAAATGGCTTTAGAATCTAAAGGAAAGGCTCAAAAGATGTTAAAAATGGGAGTGTTTAACCTTATAAATATGGAAATGGTCTTATGATATAAATACTTAGTCTAAATTTATATGAAAGAGTCCTCATGGAATTTTTTTAATAAATTCAAGAACCTTAAATTATGAACTTATGCTAAGTCTTACTTTAAAAGGGAGGTCCTTGTCACACAGAGTATAAGCTAACCAAAGGTTTTCATATGTGGTGGCCTAGACTATTTAGACACTCTCCCCTTTGTTATAAATTAGGAAAATTAGGCATAAATTCCTTAAAATAAGGTTTATTTCATGTTTAATAAACGTGAAATAATCCTTAACCAAAGGAACTTAAGCCTAAATCATGACTTTAATAATGTACTGACTTAATGTTCAAGCATTTTTTCAAATCAATGGTTTGCACCTCATTGCTAGATTTGATCAAATGACGTGAAAATGTCAATGAATTTTCAAAGGCCCATGAGCTTATGACATGGATGATAATCATTAGACAAGTGACTGAATAAAATATTTGGAGTATGAAGAAGGCACATAAAGTGACAAGTATCATGACCACAATGTTTTCAATAGAAAGTCCCAATCATGGCCAAGGGCCCAAATTATAATCAATGGCTCATACTAATCTAGGATTTTGATCTTATGATGTGAAATTAAGAAGGTATTTTGAATATAAATGGATAGTGTTCAAATGGTATTAATTAAAAATAACATAAAAGGTCTAAACGAATGTCGTATAAGCACCATGCAAGCAGAAAAGGACAAAATTCAAGATCTTGTGGGCTAAAAAACACAAAGGTATAAAGGCAAAGATCCAAATAAAATACAAGACATGTATAAGACAAAGCTTGGATATATTATACCTTTAAAGATATAAAACCTTAAACCCTACATAAAAGTGAACCAAATGAACTCAATTTGTTACAGTTTGATCAAAGGGGAACTTAATTGTGTTTTTTAGGCACAAGAGAGCTTTCACAGAGATCATCTATAATCCAGTGTGAGAAATCAGCAAAAATAGAGACTATGGCAGCTAACAAGTAGAAATTGAAAGAAAAAATTGAGCTTTATTTTACAATAGACAATAAGGGTTAAATCTTCAAAGATACTGAATTAGACCTCATAACACTGAACATCTAGGGCATTAGGAATAGGTTTGCGATATTCTTCATGATAGAAGAATTACAACCCATTTCATAGGAGGAACAAAGGAATGCCACCATGAGTATGTGACACTATGACCTGGTTTCAATCCAGATGGCTGCCCTTCATCATGCCATGTTAAAACTAGAGGTATTACATTATATTCACATCCTTGCCCCCATATTTGTTGACTGTAGAATAAACAATGAATGGATTATTAGGGAGGGGAAATCAAAAGGGGTATCTTACATTTTATTTATTTTAATAAATACTACAAGTTCCCTATCCCTGATGTGAACCTTTCCAAAATCAAAGAATGGACCAACAACCATGATCTGGACTCTATCCTTAGATGCTAGCTGCACCAAGGACCTCATATCCTTAGAAACAATGAGAGCAAGATCCTTACCATCTAATTCAAAGAGGGCATTAAGGCAATAATGAACATATTGAACTAATACTTTGGTTTCCCTTCAACTACTTATGTGAATAAGATCTGGGTCCCATATGTACACTATATGGTGGAGGAAAAGCTTACCCTTCCAATTGGAGACTCAATCAATGCTTTCCTAGCTAAACAATTCAACACTATTAAAAGAAAGACCTCAAATAAATTCTTTATGATGTCATACCTACTTGACACCCTTCTTACTTCAATCACCTTCTTTGGGATTAGGAATTGGTCACTAAAGGGAAAGACAACCATTTCACATTACTATTCCAAACTGCACATCTTCAAGTATAGGAATCATATGTAGTTTATTTGTGACTACATATATTCAGCTATAGTGGAGGCCATCATAGGTGTTCTCATGCCTACGGTCCACCCCCTCATCAAGATGATTGCTCAAATGATAGGGGATGTATGGTATTACCAAGATTGTAGAGTCATTAGGATAGAAGGAATCATGTCCCAACCTCATAGGTTTCCAGTATATGTTCCAAATAACCTTGTAGAGTATGAAATTACCTCCTAGCTCATCCATGGAATTGATAAAACTTGTAAAGAGAAGAGGAAGGGTCTACTCCACCCCTTCCCCTTAAATATTAGGAAAAACATAATAAAATACTAGAAATAGGTGGAGATCATGTCCACACATAGAGATTCATTTGGATTCTAGGTAGATGAACTCCATATGTGGGATCAAAAGAACATAGTAGGTGAGCATCTAAGGGATAAGAAGCTTTGGAAGCTAAAATATATATAACTCAGTGTCCATGACACCATATATATTAAGGCTATGAACTATGAAAAGGTATTGGCCAGGGTCCAAGGTCACAAAATTAAGCTTGAACACAAGTTAATGAAGGGTAACAAGCCATCTCGAAAAACATGGAAAATACATCTTTTACAATATTACTTACTTCTTAGGCCATCTGAAACATCCCATGAGCAGTCTCAGGCAGAGTAACCATATCTTCAAAAATAGGTTGAGTAAGTTCAAGGTGAACAAAATAAGGGAAAGGAGTAAAAGGGAGAGGTGAAATTGGAAGATAGGCTTGGAGAGGGGACCCCATCTTTAGCACTCCAACAAAGGCCACCTTCCCCAAATTAATACATTAACATGATAACCTTGGAACTAGGAGAGACACTTGAGGGTGCCCTTAAGGAGCTTGCAGAGGCTTATAACTCTAATAGCATCCCATGAGAATAAGAAGGTAGAGCTATTATTGGTCCTTGTAGGATCAAAGAAGAGACCAAGATTAACCTTCAATCATCCCAATAGTGAAGTCAATATATTCGGTGATGAGTTTCCAATTCATAGACCAATCATTCTTGACTGGTTTATCTATGGAAATTTTCAAAATATCCCATCTCTCTCTCATTTTTGGGCCATGACGAGGGATACTGGTGTTGAAAGACAAGATGATATGAGGCCTTGGATAAGGTCTATAGTGAAGGATTAGGAACAAAGGATAATTATGGCCATTGAAGGACTATAAGGTAAGAAGATAGATCATCTGAGAGAATCTATTATCTAAGGTGTGGAGGTACAATACATGAACCAAGTGAAAACTTTTGTGTGTGTGTACGCGTGTGTGTGTGTGTGTGCGTGCGTGCGTGCGTGCATGTGTGTGTGTGTGTGTGTGTGTGTGTGTGTGTGTGTGTGTGTGTGTGTGTGTGTGTGTGTGTGTGTGTGTGTGTGTGTGTGTGTGTGTGTGTGTGTGTGTGTGTGTGTGTGTGTGTGTGTGTGTGTGTGTGAATGTGCGCATGCACGTGCGTGCGTGTGTGTGCACGCGTGCATGCATATAGTGATCAAATCATTGAATAGCTTGGATTGAGCTGAAATATTAGTCAATCCTCATATGGGTAGCTAAATAACTCAATCTAGGTTTGAATCCATCATTTCCCACCTCTGCTTAATGGATCATGATTTGTGAATAACTTGGATAAGAATGTAAGTGTGTCTAACCCTCTCATGTCGGTGACTAAAGACCTCAACTAGGTCATGACTCCATCATTTCCCACTAGTGTGAACTAGTTGTATCTAAAATTATATTGCACAAAATTATAAAAGTATCTAACTAGGTATATATATTTATGTATGTCAGTTCCATGGCCACTCAAGTACATTAGGCAACTCTGGGCCACTTGAAAATGCCAACCACTGTAAATGGAGTAAGGCATGCAATTGGTGACAACCTAGAATATGATAATAAGTGTATATAGCATAGATAATGGCATGAAGTTTGTCATTCCATCTAATCAACCTGTGTGTAACTGAGCATATGGAAACTATATGATATGTACATGCCACCATTTAATATTTGTGTATATTGATTCTGAATTGAGTATGTAAAATACTGAATCTATGTATTTGAACTAAATGTGGGAGTAATTATGCCACACATGATGCCCGTAAATTTGAGTAACTGGTATGAATCTAAGCTGAAATGAGTGTATTTGAGCAATATCTAAAAATAATTATCAAACTATGATTGTATCTGTGTAAATATGTATTATACCTAGTGTATAGGTCTAACTAATTTGGATTATATTGAAGTTGGGGCTACTAGACAGTAGCACCCTATAGTAGAAAGTAGATCCCTATGACATTAGTGTCATAATGTGGGTGCTAATGTCTTTTTGGTCTAAAATTTGTATGATTAAACTACTTTCTAAGTCCTAGTTTTTATTATGTCTAACTTGTGTCTGATTTCTAAAAATGAGCCTATGTAGTGAAAATAATCTATGAATGACAATGTAGGATCGTGATCTCTATGACAAACCCCAATGAATGCCCCTTGTTTTGAGGGTTTTTTGGAACCTATGTAAGAGTTATCCTCAAAAGAAGTAGATTCTTAAAATGTGTTATCCAGAGCATATATATGATAACTATGTGATATTTTAATACAATTTAGAATTAAAACATCAGAATGTAAAATTATCGTAGCATAAATAGGTAATGTAAGATGTATGTTTTAAGCTATCATTAGATAAGGGTGTCAAGATAAATGTAACCAATGTGTATAATAGTAAAATCTTAGTAGCTACCTAAGGGTATGGGGCATGATATCCATCACAACACCCAAGTAGGAAGGGTAGATGCATGAGGTCCCTCATGGCATCACAAATTGGTGTATAACAAGCAAAGACAAGCTTCGTGGTGAATAAACATAGAAATAATCATACATATAAACATATGAGGCACATAAAAGTAGGCCAAGGGGCCATAATACAAGGGACATGGGCAATTGTCACTAAATTTGAGAACAAATATTTACAAGGACTTGTTCAAATGTCAACATATGCAAGCAAAAATCAATTTGGCTTAGAGCGAAATAGGACATGTTCAAATGTCTACATATATAATCAATAAACCACACACAAGGGACATGGGCACATGTCCAAGGCATACAAACATATAAGTGATGTAGATATAAAGAATAATGGTATATTCAAATTCCCTCCTAATGGAATAATCATAAGAAATACAACCAAGTCTAAACTAGGAAAGCTAGAAATGAAAGCATGTATAATTATGTAGTATAAATCTATATAAATGTGAGGATGTACATATCCTAAGTTTAACTAGTGATAGAGAAAAATTTGAGTAATGAGTGGAAATAATCAATATCAAGATATATCAATGTGTAAAATAGAATGTAAGGATAAATCCTAATAGTATAAATTATGTAGGACATGTCCTCGAATGGATAGATATATCAAATGCATAAACATGGACTAGTGTATATTCCCCTAGTGGATAAATGATAGTATGTTTAGATTAGTAAAGTGGATTGGGGTCCTATATGTAATCTGCAAGCACTCGACAAGAATAATTGAATCATATGTGTATGATAAAACTAACTATACAAATATATATATATATATATATATATATATATATATATATATATATATATATATATAACAATATGTAATATATAGAAATTAGTAGAAATGTAAACATAAAAATGCATACAATCTATAAATTTTGTGTTTCTTGAGTAATATTTGAATGTTTTAGTATTTTGAAATGTTATATTGATTTTTTGTTTTATGTATATAAGATATGTATAAGAAAATGAAAATAAACTATGTATAAGGAGTGAGAGAGAGAAGGAAACATGTGTTGGGACCAACATACCCCCATTTTTTGAATTGAGACCCTTGAGAAACCCTCAAAATAAAACATGGAAGTTTCAGCATGTCAAGGTCTTTTATAAAATTTGAAGATCATTCACTTGGTTAAAAGGTAGGATTATATGGTTTTGATTTGATTTAATCTGGACTAACAATGCTAATGAAATTCATTTGGATTTTAGCTGTGGGTTCCATGACATGATTTCCCAAGAATTTTATATTCTAAAACCCTAACAAACCCTTAATTTAAATTTGAATAAAGATAGGAACCAAATTATTGGTAACCATTTTAAAATTCATTTATGGACTTGAGTATAAAATGCATATTTTAGGCTTAGTCATGATTTTTACACCACTTAACTAGGAAACTTGGTCCCCTTTTTTATTTTCCCCAATTTCCAAAGTTTCTTATGGCCTAACTAATGTCATCTTCCAAGGTCCTTTTAATATTTCCCAACTTAGCCTAAGGTTTTAATATTAGGGCCCCAACATATTCATTAATACAATTGTGACCTTAGTCTTAACACCTTAAGCCTAAGTCTTTTATGTCTCTGCAGTCCTAACTAAACTTCCTTGCATCTTGTAGGATCCTACGATTGTCACATTATCATGGAATTTGATCCAATGAAGCTCAGGTAAATAACATACATCTTTGTGATCTGATGTTCTATGCTTACTTGCTAGAACCCTATCAAACGGAGTGAAACATAATTGAAAAGTCAAAGGGATACAAGAGGCCCAAAAGATGGACACATAGTGTTATTGCATTTGAGGATTAAAAATAAAAATGAGTGCACCTAACATGATAACTAATCAAAATTAAGTCCCCATATCAATATCCTCTGACTGTTACTTTATTATTGCATTTGATCCAATAGAGTGAATTAACATTGAGATCCTAGGAAGGCCTATAAAAATTACAAGTGACATCCTCACGTTTGACCCTGAAGATTTTAATGAACTTAAAATTGACATTCACATGATCATCATTCAAACATATGGAAAGATGAACTTGATGCCCATGAGACCATCATCTTTATGTCCATTAAAATGAAAGTTTTACTAGATTAAACTTGACATCCACACGACCATAAATTATTGCATGATAGGGTGTATTTGACATCTGTGAGACCATCAATTTTAATCTATTGAAATATCTTACTCAGGGACAAATGGCATTCCAAAATCTTATTTGAATAACTCGGAAATGGCTTTACAATCTAAAGGAAATGCTCAAAAGATTCTAAAAAATGGGAGTCTTTGACCTCCAAAATATGGAAATGCTCTTATGAACTAAATAGTTAGTATACATTTCTACAGAAGGGTCCTTATGGCATTTTGTTAGAAAAAATTAGGAACCTTAAATTATAAGCTTATGGTATGTCTTACTTTAAAAGGGAGGTCATTGTCACACAGAGTATAAGCTAACTAAAGGTTTTCATATGTGGTGGCCTAGACTATTTAGAGCCTCACCCCTTTGTTATAAATTAGGAAACTTAGGCATAAATTCCTTAGCCTAAGGTTTATTTCATGCTTAATAAAAATGAAACAAACCTTAACCTAAGGAACTTAATCCTAAATAATGACTTTAATAATGTATTGACTTAACATTCATGAATTTTTGAACATCAATGATTTGTTCCCCATCACTAGATTTGATCCAATAACATGAAGGTGCCAATGAATTTTTAAAGTCCTATGAGCTCACCATGTGACTAATACTCATTACACGAGTGACTGACTAAAAGAATTAGATCATATAGAAGGCACGTAAAGCATTAAGAGTCATAACCATGGGGTTTGTAATAGAAAGACCCAATCATGGCCAAGGGCCCAAATTATAACAAATAGCTCTCACTAATGAAGGATTTTGATCCTACGATGTGAAATGAAGAAGGTATTTTAAATACCAATGGCTAGTCTTCAATTGACATTTATGAAAAATGCCATGAAATGTCCATACCAATGCCACATAAGTACCACACATGTATAAAGAATATAATTTGACATCTTGTGGGCTTGAAAACACAAAGGTCTAAAGGCATATATCCAAATCAAATCTGAGACATGTATAAGTTGAATCTTGGATATATTCCAACATTAAATCTCTAAAACCATAAACCCTACATTGAAGTGACCTGAATGGACTCAATTTATTACAATTTGATCAAAATGGAAATTAACTATTATTTTTTTTGTCACAATAGAGCTTTCACATAGATCATCTATAATTTAGTGTGAGTAATTAGAAAAGGTAGAGACTATGGTAGCTAGCAGGTAGAAATTGAAGGAATAAATCAAGATCTATTTGACAATAGATAATGAGGATCAGATATTCAAAGATACCAAATTGGACCTCACAAGATTAAACATCTAGGGCATTAATAATTGGTTTGAGCTCTTATTGATGAAATAAAAATTACAACCCATTTCATGGAAGGAATAGAGGAATGCCACCATAAGCAAGCAACACTATGACTGGGTTGAAGTTCAGATGGCTGGCCTTCACCACACCATGGCAAAAGTAGAGGCATTATATTGTATTTAGGTCCTTTCAACCATATTTATTGATTGTAGAATAGACAATGAATGGATGATTAGGGAGGGGAACTCAAAAGGGGTAGCCTAAATTTCCCCTATTGATTTTTATAAGTATTACAAGCTCCCTCTCCCCCATGTGGACCTTTCCAAAATCAAAGTGTGGACTAACAAACATGATCTAGACTCTATCCCTAGACCTTGGTTACACCAAGGACCTCTTATCTTTAGAAACCTTGAGGGAAAGATCCCTATCATCCAATTTAGAGAGGGAATTAAGTTAATAATGACCCTATTGATCGAGCCTTTAGTTCCCCTTCAAATACTTATGTGAATAAGATTTGGGTCCCATACATGTACTACATGGTGGAGGAAAATCTTACCTCTCATATTGGAGACTTAATCAATGTTTTCCTAGCCAAATTATTCACCATCAAAAGAAAAACCTCAAAGAAATTTTGTATGATGTCATACCTACTTGACACCCTTCTTTCTTTATTCACCTTACTTGGGATTAGGAATTGGTCACTAGAGGGAAAGACAGCCGTTTCACATTACTATTCCAAATTGTACATCTTTAAGTATAGGTATCACATGCAGTTTATTTGGGACTACATTTATCTAGCTATAGTGGAGGCCATCATAGGTGTTATCATGTCTAGGGTCCACCCCCTCATCAATAGGTATGTTTAAATGATAGGGGATGTATGTTATTACCCTGATTGTATAATAATTGGGATAGAAGGAATCATAGCCTATCCTTACAGGTTACTAGTATATGTTCCAAATAAGCTTTTAGAGTAGGAAACTGCCTCCCAGCTCATACATGACATTGATAGGAATTTCAAAGAGAAGAGGAAAGGTCTACACTCCTTCCCCTTGAATATTGGGAAAACCATAATAAAAGACTATAAATAGGTGGAGATCATGTCCACACATAGAGATTCATTTGGCTTCTACCCAGATGAACTCCAAATGTGGGATCCAAAAAATGCAATAGGTGAGAATCTAAGGGTTAAGAAGCTTCCAAATCTCAAATATCTACATCAACTCAGTGTCCATGACACCATATATATTAAATCTAAGAACTATGAGGTGGTATTTGCTAGGGTCCAAGCACACAACATTAAGCTTGAACATACGTTGATCAAGGATACAAATCCATCTAGGGAAACATGGAAAATGCATCCTTTACAATATCACTTATTAGCTAGGCCATCTGGAATAACCCATTAGTAGTGTCAGGTAGAGCAACCATAGCCCTAATACCAGGTTGAGCATGTTAAAGGTTAATAAATCAAGGGAAAGGAAAAAATAGGAGATGTGAAATTGGAAGAGAGGCCTAGAGAGGGGTCCCCATCTTCAACACTCCCAGAAAAGACACTTTCTCCAATTCAATACATAGACAAGAAAGCCTTAGAACTAGGAGAGACACTTAAGGGTGCCTTTAAGGAAATTGTAGAAGCCTATGACTATAATAAGGAAGGGAATCCCAAAGAAGATACAGGGAAATTACTTATCCCAATAGCATCCCATGAGAAGAGGACGGTAAAGCTAGCACTAGTCCCTATGGGACCAAAGAAGAGACCAAGATTGACCTTCACTCACCCCACTAGTGAAGTCAATATATTTAGTGACCCATTCTCAATTCATGGAATAGTCATTCTTGACTAGTTTATTTATGGGAAATTGCAAAAAATCCCCTCTCTCTCAATTTTTGGCCATGACGAGAGTAACTAATGTTTAAATACAAGATTATATGAAGCCTTAGATAAAGGCTATAATGAAGGAGTAGGTATAAAGGAGAATTGTGGCCATTTAAGGAACAAAAGGCAATAATATTGATGCTCTAGGAGTATCTAGTAGCTCAGGTGTGGAGGTCCCATAACCTTAAAAATTCAAAGAGCTAGTTATTACCATCCATTTAAACCTTGAAATAGTTAGGTTGGAGAGAATAACAACTAGGATAGTTTTCATTAGGATAGAAGAATTCACCTTTCAGAATGTGGAACCATTTTTAGGATTAACACCTATGGGAAGACAACACATGGGTGAGGATACCATTAATGAGCAAGACGTGTAAAGTTTGATTGAGACCCAATCAGCAAAAGCTAAAGCTCAAGTCCATGGTTTGAAGTATATGATCCAAAATTTGCAAAGGAGAAAAAAAATTTATGAGTACATGAAATTCTATCAGTGTTTGATGAAATGAGAAAAATGCTTGATGAGTCATTTTATGACATGTTTGAGGAAATTAAGTTAAATAAACTAAGGCAAATTAAATTATAAGGGTAATGTACACTAGCTAAGAGTATAGTCACCTAGTGGCAGGCCTCATAAGACAAAATAACCCAACTCCTTAATATTCAAGCAAATAAATAGATAATAAACTTCAAGACCATTAGTATGGGACATTTGAGTACAATTATAGGGATTTTTATTGAAAACGTTCAATGTTTAAGTGCATGGCATAATGGTGTGGAAAGGGTCCTAAAAGAGGATAAGGAACTAATTACAATAATTAAACAACTTATTCAGAGCATGCTTACAAAGTCTGCACAACCCAACACCCGTGGGATCATAAGTGATGAAGAATTATAACATAGGGATACTTTGGTAACCCAAGAAATCAAAGGAAAAGGCCAAGTGAAATATGAGGCTGATAATAGGAAAATCTTGGGCATGATATTCAATCCAGGGGAAAGGATAAATGAAGTGAAGAGCATCAAAGAGGCCATGGATAGAAATGATAGAGAATTTGATGAATTGGTAGATCAAGAGGAAGAGTGGATCATGAAGCCTATTGTGGATCTGGAGATAATTAATTAGCAACATGAGAAAGCTATGATCATCCTCTAACAATGCCAATCAAAGGCTCGACCAACCAATTAAGAAACATTCTATTTTGTAGAATTTCATAACATTTTAAAATAGAATATTCCAATATAAATGCATATGCTAGTTTTTTAGCATATTTTCCTCTAAGACATTATGATTATGAAAATCACATGTATTTTATAACTTATAAGACATTTATCCTTATCTTTCTACACCTGTATCTTGTTATTGATCGGTATACTACCTAATCTTCCTACTTTTTAGAAACTTTGTAAAATTTGAAGCTATTAAAAGGGAGATATTTTTTAGAAACTTTGTACAATTTGAAGCTATTAATAGAATCAAAAGAATTTTGCTAATATTTTCCATGCTTGATGTGTTAATTGTCATTTTTTAGCTTTTTTCTCAATTGTTAGTTAAGGTATTTAATTTGAATGGTGTCTTGGAATTCTAAGTTGTATCCTAGTAATCATATGGTTTTTAATTTGTGCAACCTACTAGATTAGATAAAACATCTTCTGTTCTCCTTGATTTTAATTTTAATTTATTTTTAGATGTGCATGTGCTATCTAATAAATAGTAGTAAATATTTAAAGAACAACTAGTTCTTACATGTGATTCCTCACACTATCCTTTGAAATTGGCATGGTATATTGTGGAATTTGAGCTTAGGCTATTTTAAATTGTATATCAGTTTGAATGCATACTCAATTGAAATGGATGCTTTGTCATAATGTTTAAGGTTAAAATTGGTAATCACTCTTTTCTTTTCTGCTTTACCCTTCTCTTTTCTCCTTTTTCACCCCAAAATCATTTTAGATTTAGCTTCATTATAAATATCCATTTAGATTATCCTATATTTTAAATCTAGATAATAATTCACTAAGCATTATCATAGATTCTTAGAAATTCATGAAGAGTTGACCAAGGTGGTTCCTAACCACCAAATTATATAAATAGTATGGAATAGCTTATCTTTTTCTAATGCTATTTTACATCATGTAACTATATTTCTCAAACATAAAAATCATGCCTTGAATTTTAAAATTCTAAAATGAGAAGTGTTCTTTAAGCACTAAAAACACATGTGGTTCATTTAGAAGCATCAACAGAGGAAGCTCTAGTAGCACTAGAAGGAGAACCTGAATGCTATAAATATTTGATGATCTTAGTTTGATTTATCTATGAATCAGTATATCTTTTTGTTTTTGAGTGAATTCTTTGCTTAAAAGTATAATGATCATCGATCTTTACTATGTTCAACACATCTTTGTGCTTCCTTTGAAGTTATTTGGGCATTGATGCTTAATTTTTGGTAAATTAAAATTAAGCTTTGAATATCCATAGTATCTAAGGTTAGGATGGCTCATTTTGATCAAAGGTGGGCATATATTACATATATTTGAGTTCCTTTTGGTTTAGAATTGTAAAGATAGATCATATTCACTTAATTGAATGCATCTTTGATCTAATTCAGTCAAATATCAACATCCTTTGTAGTTTGTCATACCACCTTCAAAAAATAAGCTCAATGTGCAGGTCTAACTCTTGTTTTTTATAAAGTTTAACTTGATACATTGTGTTTTGGGCATGATCCTCAAGTGTCAAGCTAGAATTACCCAGGATTAGAACAAGATCACACTTGGACATTGTAGAGCCTTTATCTAAACTTGAGGTTCATAGAAAGGATAGATGTGACAAAGTTAGATGTAGGAGGTCTAGATATTTTCCAACTTCACATATTAAAGGTACCTATGCTTTTAATCTTCATCCAAATATGGCTTGGTTGGGAGAGTCTTCCATCAATGTACTAGGTGTGGTATATGATCTTCCAAGAAACTTTGATAAATATATGCCTACATTTAGTCCAATGGGTATAGTAACTATTGAGGAACATATAAAGTCTTTTAATGCTGCATTAAGATTTCTTAATGTCATGCATGAGGATGTATCTTTTAGGCTATTCCCATTTCCATTTAAATATGCTACTTATGAATTAATTTTTAACTTTCCTAATAATTACAATACAAGCTGGGATGATTGAAATAATTCATTCATTAATCATTTTGGTAAAATTATGAGTCCTTATTTTATCTACCATTAGTTTACCACTATTAAAAGAGATGCAAGTGAGCTTATTAGGTCCTTCAATGCTATATTTAATAAAAATTTTAGCAGGACCATAGACCCTTACAAGAATTAGTGATGATGTCTTAGCTTTAGAGATTTACAAAGATGTAGTAGATCCCATGACCTCTATGTTTTTTAAGACATCCATGCTAGCCATAACTTCATTATCTAGATCCTACGTTGAAGTAGTAACCATCAATGATCAGATGTAGCCCCAAGGGAAAATGACATATTTTGTGCCAAACATCAACCCACAAATGCTTGTGATGAAGTCATTCCCAAATAATAACTAGAATATCCTAACATTAAAATAGCTCCCAAACCTAACTCAATTGTTATTGAGTCAAGCAACTCCTACTCAAAACTTAGGATTCCTAAAGCATCCTATTAATAACTTCAATCCAAATGATCAAAGGGATTTGGTACCATACGATAACAATAACCAGGGGCATAATTCTTAAACTCCTAAAAATGAGAATGAATCTATCCTAAAAATGATCCAAAAGTTAAGCACTAATTTTATTTAGTTGAAAAAACAAGTTGGAAATACTACTAAAATTTTAGGTAGTACTTTGTCATTTCAAAGGCATAGTAGGCCAACTAATAGGTTTCAAAATGATAGTTTTCATAATAATAAGAATAATGATCCATCTTCTAAAAATAAGACTATGGACATTAACCTCACTGATATTGTATTGCCTAACTATTATAGTGTACATTACATAGCCAAGCATGGGGGAAATTGATTGTATAAACTTTTACAAAGCTTTTGAGGATTTCCAAGAGGAGTTGGATATGCTTGAGGTGGTACCTAGGAAGGATAGTTTTGCAAGAACCTTTGGACCTATGTCATCTAACCAAGCCTTCATAGTAAACACCTTTGGTTTCCCCTTTCAAGTAAAAAATGAACCTAATGAGATCCAAGCCTTTCAACAATTTTTAAGTAATAGGGATCAGAGGTAGCCTTTGACTACCTCAACACCTCAAAATAATTTTGGAAATCCTCTAGACCCTTCTTCAAATAACAATCTTGAGCCACCTAAAGGGAGTACATCTAAACCCAACATTGAAACTCTTAGCTCTTCTAAAACCAGTTATAACATAGTTGAAGACATAAAAAGGATCAAGGATAATATCACTTTGCATGAACTTACATAGATTACAAATTAAAGGGACCTTATATTAGAATCATTGAAGTCTAATAATCCACCACAAACTGATCATGCCAATGTGACTATGCATAAAGCCAAGGTTGAATTGCCTCCCTTATTGTTCACTATCAGGATGTTTGGTAATAACTTACATAATTACTGACTAGATTCAGGAGCATCTACTAATATCATACCTGTAGGTATATACAAAAAACTAGGCCTAACCCCTATTAGTTATGATAGAGTGGTAACTCATTTGGAGAAATCTAGAGTTAGGGTAATTGGGGAACTTTTAAATGTTCACATGCAACTAGCTCCTGAGCCTAGGGTGTCGTAATTCATTGATATTCATGTTGTTGATATACCTAATGTTTATAAAATATTATTGAGTAGGGAATGAACCAAGGCTTTGAATGGTTACATGTCCATAGATTGTTCACATTTGTGTCTACCTTGGAAGGGAGTCCCCAATCAATTCAGGGTTGAGAAAAAGCCAAGAATGAAACATATGATAATTGAGTACAATGTTGTGAGTGAGAGGCTCAACATAATGGACTTAAACTTATGGGCTTTGACCCTTTAGATTGATAAGGTATGTGATCCCAAGGGTGCTTATGTTGTTCCTGGACTATGGAAGTTCTATTTTGATGGTGTTATGTGTAATGCTAGATTAGGTTTTGGTATTGTTTTAACTAACCCCACTAATAGAAAGTACCATGCTTATTATAGGCTCTAATTCCCTTGTACTAACAATATTTTTGAATACAAATCCCTTATTCTAAGATTTTAATTTTCTATAAAAAAGTAAAGTCAAAGAGATATTAGTTTATGGGGATTCATAGCTAATGGTTAACCAAGTTAGAAGCAAATACGAATATAAGCTCTCATACCTGAAAAGGTATAAGTTAATGGTTTTAGATATGATTGAATCCTTTGATGCATTTGGCATAATTTATATCCCAAGGGGAGGAAATCAAGTTAGTGATGAGTTGGCATCTATTGCAGCCAACCTCATGTCCAATCAAGATTCCCCTAATTTCAGCATTGATCTAATCCCTTGTCCTTTAGTACCTGATAATGTTAACCATTTCCAAGTCTTCAATGTGGATCAATAAATATTGGATTTTATGAAAAAAAATTGGGTATTTGATGCTCATATCATTGATAAGATAGATGAAAGTATATATAAGGGGGACAAATTTAATGGTAAAGTCATTCAATTGAATGACAATAAGATCCCCAAGGGGATGATTGATTTAGAGAGTCTATTTGATCTGGACAAAATGGTTGTGGTTTCTATGGTTTCCAAGGTAGGTGAAAAAGTTTATAATGCCATTGATCTTAGACTCCATGATCAACCTCAACTAGTAAATGTTGGAAAATATTGTATAAACATTGAAATTAAGAAAGCTAAGGAACTCCTTGTGCAATATAGAGATGTCATAACATGGTCCTACAATGGCTTAAAGATATTTGATCCAAGGGTCATCACACATACTATACCTCTTAAAGATAAATGCAAGCCATTCATGTAGAAACAAACAAATATAAACCCTATATTAGAACTAATGATCTTTAAAGAAGTTAAGAGACTTTTAGATGCTATGATAGTCTTCCCCATTAGGCATTCTACCTGGGTTCCAAATTTGGTGTCAGTTAGGAAGAATAATGGTAAGATTATACTTTGTAATGACTTTAGGAACTTTAATAAATAATTAGAAAAGGACAACTACCCATGTCCTTCCATAGACTAAGTGATTAAAATTGTTTCAGGTTTAGGTATGATGTATTTTCTTGATGGCTTTTTAGGTTAAAACTAAGTGTTGGTTGATAGGGAGGATAGGATGAAGACAACTTTCAACACAAAGTGGGGAACCTTTGATTACAAGAGAATGCCCTTTGGTAAAATCAATATAGGACAAACCTTTTAAAGAACTATGGACTATGCCTTTTAAGGCCTGATAGGTAAATGCATCATTATTTATATGGATGGTCTAATAGTTTTTTCTAAAATTAGGGAAGATCACTTCATGCATTTACAATTTTTTTTTGAAAGATGAAAAATGTATGGCAATTCCTTGAACCCTAAGAAGAGTATATTTTGTGTAACTATAGGAAAATTATTGTGTCATGTTATAACCAAAGATGGGATTTCTATAGATCCTACAAGAGTGGAGGCCATATATAGAATAGAACTTCCAAATAGTAAAAAAGAGCTAGCTAAAGTAATTATTTTGTAAAATAATTTTTGTAAGAAAGTTTATTTCTTGTTTTTCATAGATTATCAAACCATTGAATGACATGTTGAATAAGGATGTCAAATTCACATGGAATGAAGGTTCCAGAAAGGCATTCAATGATATCACGAAGGCCATCAGTCAAGCTCTAGTCCTTATAAGTCCTGATTTCTCAAGGGAATCTACCTCTATTCCTTTGCATCTAACCACACTATGGTTGTAGTGTTACCTCAGACAATTGAAAGGTGTGAGCACCCAATTTATTTTATGAGCACTAATTTAAAGAATGTTTAGTTAAATTATTCATTGATTGATAAATAGGCATATGCATTAGTTAAGGAAATTAGGAAATATAGGCATTACATCCTTAGAAATAAGGTACATGCTATTTTACCTGACCTGACCACCAAAATCATGTTAAGTCATAATGAGCTTACAAAATGAAGAGATAAGTGGTTGTCATTTTTGTATGAATATGACATGGAAATGAGAAAAACACAAATGGTAAGGTGCCAAGGTTTGATCGAAATGATTTATAATACCAACCCTAGGCTAAGTATTATGGAAGTGGATCAACAAAAAATTTGATCTAATGAATGGTATGATTCAATCATACATTTGCTAATTAATGGTACTTATCTTGTAGGCCTATCTAGGGAGAAAAAGAGGGCCCTAAGGTTAAAGGCAGACCACTATTTGATAAAGAATGGGATCTTGTATAAAAGGAATTTTGAAGGAATTTACTTGAGATGTGTCTCACAATAAGAATCCACCCAATTCATAAGTACCTTCCATGAAAAGGGGTAGTGGACATCCATCTAGAAGAACCACAACCCACAAAATTCTTAGAGATAACTATTATTGGCCAACCATTTTTAAGGATGTTGAAAAACATGTGATAGAATGTTACTCATGTCAAATTCTTAGCACCAAGGAGCTAAAGGCAACAATGTCTCTACAACCAGTCATGATTGACAAATCCTTTACTCAATGGGGGTTATACTTTATTGGCATAATCAAACCCAAATCATCTAAAGGTGACAAGTATGTACTTACTACCATAGACTATTGTACTAGGTGGATTGAAGCTATGCCCACCAGACATTACAGGATTGAAGAAGTGATGAACTTCTTGCAGGAAAGCATCTGTACTAGGTTTTGAAATCTAGTCTCTCTAGTGTGTGGCAATGGATCTACCTTCATATCTATAGATATGACTAAATGGGATTATGATAATGGTATTACATTTAAGTTTGAATCTAACCATTATCCCCAATGGAATGGAGTCTCTGAGTCAACAAATAAGAACCTAGTGAAATCAATCAAGAAGTCTACTATAGATAAACTTAGGACTAGGCACAAGATCCTCAAATTTGCACTTTAGGCTAATAGGATAATAATCAAGAAGGCTCTAAAAACCTCACCATTTCTATTTATGTATGGACATGAGCCTATATTTCCAATCACCCTCAAATCTCCCACATACATATTTATGTAAGAATACATGGAGGAGAGCCAAGAGCTAGCCAACTCTAGATTTATAGATATAATTTAGATGGAAGGTGCAAGAGAGAAGACCTTTATTGATTTCAATAGGCATCAAACCACTATCAAGATATGTTTTAATAAAAGGTCCAAAATCAAGGTGTTTAGATAGGGAGAAATGGTTCTCCTTTAGGACAAGGCATATTAGCCTAAGGGTAAGAATGAAAAATTCACACCCTTATGGATTTACCCATACCAGATTGTAGAAGCATTTAGAAACAACACCTTCAAACTCAAAGATATATAAGGAGTAGAGTTTACATTTCCCACCAATGGGAAGTATCTCATGCACTAATTCTTTGTTTTTCCTCCTAGGGTCTTCGTAGACTAAATTGTAGGATGATTAGATTAGTGTAGGAAGGGTAGTTAGTTTATTTCAATGTTCTTTTCTTCTTGTTTAGTGTTTGTATATAGGCATGTACATATTTATTTGTTTTCCTTAGTTGTCTTTCTCTCCTACTTTCTATTGTGTTTTTCTTTCTCGTTGCTTTGTTCCTTGATTCGAATAAGTCCCTATGAATAATATTGAGCTCAAAAGCTATGAAGGTTGTTTGAAAATGCACCCCAATTCAAAAATATAGGTATGAACCCCATGCATAGGATGACCATGGTTTTGAAACATAAAGTATAATGTTATAACATGGAGAAACTAGTAAAGACCAATGAAAAGGCCAGTCATTTCATGAGACCCTAACCATTGAATTGACCTCAAACTAGTTTGAATGGGATTTGCACTTGTGGAGTGAAAACTTAAATTATCAGAGTATACCCCAAAATAGTACTTAATCAACATCCTTACCTGGGGTAAGAGTTACAACCATAAATGATTTTTCAAAGATCAAATACTTGACCAAATCCTAAAATCTCGTTATCCTGGTTCTCAACCTTTTCGAAAGAATAAATATCTAAAAAAATACAAAAATAAGGATATAATGCAGAATCAAAAGCTTTTAGGCATAGGTTATTCTTGTAATCTCCATCAGGGCTATGGATGCCTAGTTGGCAGTGGAGCAAGGTTGTGAGTGGAGATAAAGGTATCTCTTTCAGGGATATGGATGCTTGATTGGAAATAGATAAATGTCCAATCCTTCCCTATGTTAAAAACATGGTTTCTAATGAACATATTAGCATACTATAGGTTAGTGTAAGTTATTAAGAACATGAAACCTAGAAGTTATTTCTTGAACGCCATGGAAAATAGTAAGTGGAATCAAAGCACACACAAGGTCTGGATATGTATTGGTATTTAACCTTAAAACCATAAGTGCAAGGTTTATTTTGAACTATGACCTAGTCTAGATGATGATATTGATCAAGTGAAGTGGAAGACCTGATTATTTGTCTAATCAGAGTCCTTAGGTCCTAACATATTGCTATGTTTCCCCCATGAGTCACCATTTGTTGGGACCAACATACTCCCATTTTTTGAGTTGGAACCCTTGACAAAACCTCAAAATAAAACATGGAAATATTAGCATGTCAAGGTATTTTATATAATTTGGAGGTCATCCTCTTGGTTAAAAGGCAGGCTTATGTGGTTTTGATTTGTTTAGTTTAGACTAATAGTGCTAATGAGATTCATTTTCCTTTCAGCTGTAGGTTGCATGGCATGTGTTTTTGATAATTCTATGTGTAACAAGTAAAGACAAGTGTCATTATGAAGAAAAATACAAAAAAGCATACATATAAACACATGAGGCACATAAAAGTAGGACAAGAGGCCATAATACAGGGGACATGGGCACTTGTCACTAAATCTGAAAAAAAAGACATACAAGGACTTGCTCAAATGTCCACATAAAAAAGAAAAAATCAATTTGGCTTAGATCCACATAGGACAATTTCTAATTTCTGCATATATAATCAAGAAAGCACACACAAGGGACATGGGCACATGTCCAATGCATACAAACATATAAGTGACATAGATCTAAAAAGAAATGGCATATTCAAATTCCATCATAATGGGATAAGCATAAGAAACACAATCATGTCTAAACTAGGAAAGATCAGAATGAAAGCATTTATAATTGTGTAGTATAAATCTATATAAATGTGATGATGTACATATGCTAAGTTTAACTAGTGATATTCAACAAAAAATATGAGTAATGAGTGGAAATATTCAATATCAAGATATATCAATGCATAAAATAGAATGTAAGGATAAAACCTAGTAGTAAAAATTATGTAGGACATGCCCGTGAATGGATATATGTATCAAATGAATAAACCTAGACTAGTTTATATGCCCCTAGTAGGTAGATGATAGCAAGTCTGGATCAATATAGTCGATCGAGGTCGTGTATGTAATCTACAAGCACTTGAAAAGAATAGGTGAAGCATATATGTATGATAAAATTGACTATACAAAGATAGATAATAATATGTAATATATAGAAATTAGTAGAAACGTAGACATAATGATGCATACAGTTTATAAATTTTGTGTTTTCTAAGTAATATTTGAATGTTTTTGTATTTTAAAATATTACATTATTTTTTTGTTTTCTAGATATAATATATGTACCAGAAAATGAAAATAAACTATGTACAAGGAGCGAGCGAGAGAAGGAAGCATGTGTTGGGACCAACATACCCCCATTTTTTGAATTGGGACCCTTTAGAAACCCTCAAAATGAAAATGGAAATTTCAGCTTGTCAAGGTCTTTTATAGAATTTTAAGGTCATCCACTTTGTTAAAGGGTAGGATTATGTGGTTTTGATTTGCTTTAATCTAGACTAATAGTGCTAATGAGATTCATTTGGCTTTTAGTTGTAGGTTCCATGCAATGTGTTTCCAAGAATTCTGTATTCCAAAACCCTAGCAAACCCTCAATTCAAATTTGAATAAAGATGGGAACCAAATTGGTGGGAATCATTTTAAATTTCATTTATGGACTTGAGTATAAAACACATATTCTATGCTTAGTCATGTTTTTAACACAACTTAATGAGGAAACTTGGTCCCCTTTATTATTCCCCCCTTTTTCTAAATTTCCTTATGGCCTAACTAATCTCATCTTGTAGGTTCCTTTTAATATTTCCCAACTTAGCCTAAGGTTTAAATATTAAGGCCCTAACATATTTATTAATACAATCATGACCTTAATCTTAATGCCCTAAGCCTAAGTCTTTTATGTCTCTGTGGTCCTGACTTAACTTCCTTACATCTTGTAGTACCCTACAACAATTACTTTATCACAACATTTGATCCAATGGTATGAGGATACCCTAAAATTTGACTTCAATAACATACATCTTTGATGATCTAACAACCTTTGCTTACACTCTAGGACCCAATCGAATGGAGTGAAGCATAATTGAAAATTTAAAGGGATAGAAGAGGCCCAAAATATGGACACGTGGAACCATTGTATTTGAGGATTAAAAATAAAAATTGGCCCACTTGACATGATAGCTAATCAAAATCAAGTCCCTAGATCATGATCTTATGGTTGTCGCTTTACCACCACATTTGATCGAATGGAGTGAATTAACATCAAGACCCTGAGAAACCCCACAAAAATGCTAAGTGACATCATCGTATTTGGACTTGAAGATTTTAATAAAATTAAAATTGATGTTTTTTTTACCATCATTAAAACATCCAAAAAGATAAACTTGATACCTGTAAGACTGTCAACTTTAAGCTCACTAAAATGAATGTTTTACTGGCTTAAACTTGACGTCCACACGACCATCAATTGATACATGCTAGGGTGTATTTGACGATTTCAAGACCATAAATTTTAATTAGATGAAATATCTTACTCAGGATCAAATGGAATTCAAAAATCCTATTTGAATAACTCAAAATTGGCTTTAAAATCTAAAGGAAATGCTCAAAAGATGCTAAAAATGGGAGTTTTTGACCTTTAAAATATGGAAATGGTCTTATGATATATATATTTAGTCTAAATTTATATGAAAGGGTCCTCATGGAATTTTGTTAATAAAATCAAAAACCTTAAATTATGAGCATATGCTACGTCTTACTTTAAAAGGGAGGTCCTTGTCACTCAGAGTATAAGCTAACCAAAGGTTTTCATATGTGGTGGCCTAGACTATTTAGACACTCACCCCTTTGTTATAAATTAGGAAACTTAGGCATAAATTCCTTAATCTAAGGTTTATTTCATGTTTAATAAACATGAAACAAACCTTAACCTAAGGAAATTAAGCCTAAATCATGACTTTAATAATGTACTGACTTAATGTTCAGGCATTTTTGCAAATCAATGGTCCACACCTCATTGTTAGATTTAATCCAATGACGTGAAGGTGTCAATGACTTTTCAAAGGCCCATGATCTTGCCACATGGATGATACTCATTAGACAAGTGACTGACTAAAATATTTGGAGTATGAAGAAGGTATGTAAAGTGCTAAGTATCATGACCACAAAGTTTGCAACAGAAAGACCTAGTCATGGCCAAGGGACCAAATTATAAGCAATGGCTCGTACTAATCTAGGATGTTGATCTTATGATGTTAAATTAAGAAGGTATTTTAAATACCAATGGATAATGTTCAAATGGTATTAATGAAAAATACCATAAAAGGTCTAGACCAATGCCACATAAGCACCATGCAAGTAAAAAAGGACAAAATTAAAGATCTTGTGCACTAAAAAACATAAAGGTATAAAGGCAAAGATCCAAACAAAATACAAGACATGTATAAACCAAAGCTTGGATATATTCTACCTTTAAAGATATAAAACCTTAAATCCTACATAAAAGTGACCCAAATGAACTCAATTTGTTACAATTTGATCAAAGGGGAACTTAATTGTGTTTTTTAGGCACAAGAGAGCTTTCACAGAGATCATCTATAATCCAGTGTGAGCAATTAGCAAAAATAGAGACTATGGCAGCTAGCAAGTAGAAATTGAAGGAAAAAATTGAGTTTTATTTGATAATAGATAATGAGGGATGAATCTTCAAAGATACCGAATTGGACCTCACAACATTGAACATATAGGGCATTAGGAATAGGTCTGAGATCTTCATGATAGAAGAATGAAAACCCATTTCATAAGAAGAATAGAGTAATGCCACCATGATTAGGTGATACTATGAACTGATTGTAATCCAGATGGTTGGCCTTCATCACACCATGGTAAAACTAGAGGTATTACATTGTATTGACATCCTTGCCCCCATATTTATTGATTGTAGAATAGATAATGAATGGATTACTAGGGAAGGGAACTCAAAAGGGGTAGCTTAAATTTACCCTGTTGCTTTTTATAAATACTAAAATCTCCCTCTCCCCCATGTGAACCTTTACAAAATGAAAGAGTGGACCAACAACCATGATCTGGACTTTGTCCATAGACCTTGGCTACACCAAGGACCTCATATCCTTAGAAACCATGAGAGGAAGATCCCTATCATCTAATTCAAAGAGGGCATTAAGGTAATAATGAAACTATTGAACTGATCCCTTGGGGCCCCTTCAACTACTTATGTGAATAAGATATGGGTCTCATATGTGCACTACATGGTGGAGGAGAAGCTTACCCCTCCAATTGGAGACTCAATCAATGCTTTCCTAGCCAAACAATTCAACACCATCAAAAGAAAGACCTCAAAGCAATTATTTATGATGTCATACCTACTTGACACCCTTCCTTCTTCAATCACCTTATTTGTGATTAGGAATTGGTCACTAGAGGGTAAGATAACCATTTCACATTACTTTTCCAAACTGCACATCTTCAAGTATAGGAGTCATATGTAGTTTATTAGTGACTGCATTTATCCAACTATAATAGAGGCCATCATAGATGTTCTCATGTCTAAGGTCCACCCCCTCATCAAGAGGTATGTTGAAATGATAGGGGATGTATGGTATTACCATGATGGTATACTCATCAAGATAGAAGGAATCATGTCCCAACCTCATAGGCTGCCAGTATATGTTCCAAATAAGCTTGTAGAGTAGGAAATTGCCTCCCAGCTCATCCATGGAATTGATAGGACTTGCAAAGAGAAGAGGAAGGGTCTACTCCATCCCTTCCCCTTGAATATTAGGAAAAACATAATAAAATACTAGAAATAGGTGGGGATCATGTCCACACATAGAGATTCATTTGGATTCCAGCTAGATGAACTCCATATGTGGGATCCAAAGAACATAGTAGGTGAGCATCTAAGGGATAAGAAGCTTTAGAAGCTAAAATATGTACAACTCGGTGTCCATGACACCATATATATTAAGGATAAGAATTATGAGGAGGTATTGGCCATAGTTTAAGGTCACAACATTAAGCTTGAACATAGGTTAATCAAGGATAACAAGCCATCTAGGAATACATGGAAAATGCATCTTTTGAAATATCACTTACTTCCTAGGCCATCTAAAACAGTCCATGAGTAGCCTTAGGTAGAGTAACCATATCCCCAACAATAGGTTCAACAAGTTTAAGGTGAATAGATCAAGGGCAAGGAGAAAAAGGGAGAGGTGAAATTGGAAGAGAGGCTTGGAGAGGGGAGCCCATCTTCAACACTCCAACAAAGGCCACCTTCCCCAAATTAATATGTTGACATGATAACCTTGGAACTAGGAGAGACACTTGAGGGTGCCCTCAAGGAACTTGCAGAGGCCTATAACTCTAATAAGGAAGGGAATCCCAAAGAAGATATAGGAAAATAACTTATCCCAATAGCATCTCATGAGAATAGGAATGTAGAGCTATTATTGGTCCATGTAGGACCAAAGAAGAGACCAAGATTAACCTTCACTCATCCCACTAGTGAAGTAAATCTATTCAGTGATGAGTTTCCAATGCATAGACCAGTCATTCTTGACTAGTTTATCTATGAAAAATTTCAAAATATCCCATCTCTCTCTCATTTTTGGGGCATGATGAGGGTTATTGATGTTGATATACAAGTTGATATGAAGCCTTGGATAAGTTCTATAGTGAAGGATTAGGAAGAAAGGAGAATTGTAGCCATGGAAGGACTAGAAGGCAAGAATATAGATGATCTGAGAGCATCTAGTAGCTCAGGTGTGGAGGTCTTAGAACCTCTCAAATTCAAGGAGCCAGTTACTACCATCTATTTTAACCCTAAAATAGTTGGGTTAGAGAGAATAACAACCAAGACAACTATGGTTGGGATAGAAGAACTCACCTTTCAAAATGTGGAATCATTTGTAAGATTAACCCTTAATGGAGGATAGAAAACGATTGAGGATACCATTCATGAGGAAGATGTGGAAACTCTGATTGAAACCCAGTCAACTCAAACTAAAGCTAGAGTCTAGGGTTTGAAATAGAGGATCAAAAATTTGTAAAAGGAGGAAAACTTGCAAACATAGACAATTCTATTAGTGCCAGATGCAATAACAAAAATGCTTGATGAGTCATTTTATGACATGTTTGGGGCACTTAATTAAATTAAACTAAGTAAACATGCATTCGAAGGGAAATGTGCACTAGCCAAGAGTTTACTCACTTAGTGGTAGGCCTCAAAAGATAAAATAACCCAACTCCTCAATATTCAAGCAAAGAAATAGATGTCAAACTTCAAGAGTATCAATGTGGGACATTTGAGTACAATTATGGGGATTGTGATTGAAAATATTTAAATTTTAAGTACATGGCATAATTATGTGGAAAGGGTCCTAAAATAGGACAAGGAACTAATTGCAATAATTGAACAGCTTCTTGAGACCTTGCTTACAGAGCTTGCACAACCCAATGCCCTTGGGATCACAAGTGATGAGGAATTCAAACATAGGGATACTTTGGTAACCTAGGAAATCAAGGGAAATGGCCAAGGAAAATCTAAGGTTGATAACAACAAAATAATAGACATGATATTCTATGTAGGGGAAAGGATAAATGAATCCAAGACCATCAAAGAGAACATATATAGAAATGATAGATAATTTGATGACTTGGTGGATCAAGAGGAGGAGTATATCATGAAGCCTACTATGGATCTAGAGATAATTAGTGAGAAACATGAGAAATATATGAAAATCCTCCAACAATGATAATCAGAGGCCCTACCAGCCAATTAGGCAACATTCTATTTTGTAACATTTTGAAATAAAATATTCCACTATAAATGCATATGCTAGTTTGTTAGCATATTTGCGTCTAGGTTAGTATGATTATGAAAATGACGTGTATTTTAAAACTTATAAGGACAATTATCCTTATCCTTTTACACATGTATCTTATTATTGATTGGTATACTACCTAATCTTCCTATAAAGGCATGTATTCCCATTTGTAAAAGGGAGAGAATTTTGAGCAATTTTGTACAATTTGAAGTAATTAATAGAATCAAAATAATTATGCAAAGATTATCCATGTTTGATGTGTTAATTTTCATTTTTAATCTTTTCTCTCAATTGTTATTTAAGGTCTTGAATTTGAACGGTGTCTTGGAATTTTGAGTTGTATCCTAGTAATCACAGGGTTTCTAGTTTGTGCAACCTACTAGATTGGCTAAGAGATATTTTGTTCTCCTTCAATTATATTTTACATTGTTTTCAAATGTGCATGTGATATCTAATAAATAGTAGTAAATATTTAAAGAACTGGTTCTTACCTGTGATTCTTCACACTATCCTTTGAAATTGGTCGGCTATATAGTGGAATTTGAGCTTTGGTTGTATTGAATTATATATCGATTTGAATGCGTACTCATTTGAAATGGATGCTTTGTCATAATGTTTAAGGTTAAAATTGGTAATCACTCTATTACTTTCTACCTTATCCTTATCTTTTCTCCCTTTTTACCCCATGATCATTTTAGCTTTAGCTTCATTCTAAATATCCATTTAGATTAGTCTGTAGTTTAAATTTGGAGCATAATTCACTAAACATTATCATAAATTATTAACAATTAATGATGAATGGACCAAGGTGGTTCCCAACCAACAAATTATATAAATATTATGGCAAAGTTTATCTTTCTCTGCTACTATTTTACCACAAGCAACTAGATTTTCAAAACCTGCAACTCATGCCTTGAATTTTCAAATTCTAAAATGAGAAGTGTTGTTTAATCACTAACAACACCTATGGTTCATTTATAAGCATCAAAAACATGTACAAGATTAAGAACGATACTAACTGATGAGTTTCATGGGAGAATCATTATCATCATGACTTGTGTCAAAAATAAGTATGATAATATCTCATGCAGTTTGATTACTATGTTGTAGTTTAAAGTTATTGCAGGAGGAATTTGTGTATTGGTCATCATATAAATAATAATATGTTGTAATGTTAGGATGAATTGCCTTATATTTTGGAGTTAACCTTTATGAATTATGCTTTGGAATATTGATTGTGACTTTGCCCTTTAAAATTGTGCTTATTGTAGACATACGGTGTTGTCAAGGCTCTTTTTCCAGCAAACTTGTTTTGAGAATGATTGTTTGTGTAGCATGATTTTGAATTTGCAACTTAATATCTTTCTCTTTTTATAACATTTATTGTGTAATGGATGTTCTGCCTTGATAAATTGGTTTTGTGAATGATTTACCTTAGGATGTTCACTAAACTCCAAACCTTGTTGACCAATATTATCAACTACTAAAATAGGATCTTGGGCATATTTGCCCAAAGCATGACCATGATAATCAAATTATTGTAGATATTTATGACCAAAATATAACATATTGAATTTTAAGCCTCATTTTATAGAGGTAGCTTTAATTGATTTATCTAGGCTTTTTATACTATTTCTTACTATGATTATGCTTTTAGAAACATTTTTTGTTCTAAGTTATGCTTTGGTAACTATTTTTTTATTGTTTCAAAATTTAACCCTTTTTGAATTGGTATATGTGCCATTTTATGTTGTGTGGATGAAGTGTCATTGTGTGAGCAATTTGTATCCAATATATGTTGTATTTTCCTTTTCAATGTTAAACATGAATCGGTGTGGTGCCCATGCATTCTATGAAAAGCACAAGAATATCTAGGTCTCCTCATTTGGTACAAAAGGGGTAGTTGATCAACTTAGATTTAATCATACCCATTATTATCTCACTAGAACTCTTATTTAATCTTTGAATGTTTTTTGAATTACTAGTTTTAGATGTACTTTATTGTGATTTCATGTTTTGATATGTAACATTGTTTACCACAAATTGACTAGGTGAAGATACATATACATGATTTACACTATTATGTCTTGTAATTTTTTCCCCATTTTTGTAATATTTTAATGCAATAGTTGATTCTAATTTCCTAAACCTATAATTATCTTGCTTATACTAATAATTTTATCCTTTAGAGTTTCCCAAGTGCAAACCCTAATTGTTTTTTATTGAACATGTAAGCACACACCCTATAAGGAAGAAGTGTGAATAGGTTGAGTATGGGTATTAGTGGCAATGGTATATGATGCTTCATCTCGTGGAGGAAAGATAGCATAGACCTAGTTAGAAGGAAAGTAGCTATCACCATCATGGAGATGAGGAGGGGAAGGAGATTCTTTCTTGTGCATAAGATATCACATTGAAACATGAAACATAGTTGTTAGCTTATGTGCTAAATCCTCTATGTGTGTATGGGTTTGCTTGTTAATGGAATTCAACATAGGATAAAGGTAACATGATATGAGATATGACATATATTGCAATTCACATAAAACATCATCTATGCATGTCTTTATGTCTTTTATGAGCTCATTCTGAATTAAAGGGAATAAACATGCAAATAAAAGTGTTAAACTTTGCAACAAAAGTGATTAATTTCTTCTTTCATTATGATCATGATTATGTGAAATATAAATTAGAAGATATATGGATCTAAAATTTGATTTCTAGAAATATAAACCTTAGAGTTATCTAGCATTAGGGTTTTGAATTAAGTTTGCTTTTCAAAAATTTAAATAAATGAAACCCTAATGTGAAATTGATTGAATTAGCTAGGTTGTCTAAAAAATAAAAAAATCATAAGTATGCAGCCCTAATTTATTTCACAAAATTTTAGATTAATGAAAATTAGGGCTTAAAGCAATATTCGAAGTAAATCAGGTTCACTTAATGATTTAATCTTTTAGAGTTTTACATGTATAAATCCTAAGCTAGATTAAAGGGTTGAGCTATCTAAATCAGTTAAATAATTTTCAATAATTAACCACTGATTTGTTATAGATTTTGACTTATTTTATCTTTCTAAAAATATTAATAAATATGAGAAAATATAAACTTATTTGGAAAATGACTATTGCAAAAGATCTAGGTTCTAGGCAGGTTTAAGTGTTGTCAATAGGGTCCCAAGATCTATTTACTCACTGGACAATAGCACAACACTTGGGCAGTAGCATCATACTGCAATAGTGTCCTCAAAATGGTGTCAATTTTATCTTTGCAAGATTGTTCCTATTTTTTGGGAGCACCTGCACCTATGTTTCTAGGTCCTATTCTTACACACACCAAATTTAGAACTATGTGTTGTGCCTAAAAAACTTGATTTAATCTATAAACCGTAATCTTCATTACACATATGGCATGAACAATAAATATGTGTTCTTTAGTAGGATAGGCTAGACATCCTCAACACCACATTGTGAAGAGAGTTGCCTACATACCAATACTCTAAAAATGGATCAATCCTGTTGTAGTTCTCCCAACTAGTGTTTGTTACAAGTGCAAGTGAATGCTAGAATGAGAGCCGACTTAGATGTCTTGAATGTGCTTGAAATTTTAAATCTTTGAAATCTAGTCTTAGGTTTGTTTTAGATGACATTATGTAGAAGTAGGAGAAAATAGGGATCAAATACCTTAATTTTGTTCAACATGTTTCTTATTTAGATATGCTTTTGCATCTATTTTACATCTAGTGAATAGATGTCAAACAGTCTTGTATTTATAGATATTTATAGCTTGTGTGGATGATAAAATGTATTTAGACTGACCTTAGGAGGGGCACACATTTGAAATAGTATCTATTCAGGAAAGTTAGGGAAAGGGACACTAACACCATGTGTCTGTAGTGTCCTTAGTATGGTGCTAATGTCCACCCAGCAGACTGTTGTGCAAACTAAGTTGGGATCTATGAAAACTATCTCGAGATTGTGTTTGGATTGACAAAAGATGTCTGTAGTCTGTATAATGGCTAGAAAATAGTAGTAAATACTCTAGGATAGATTTAGGGCTAAACTAGAAATAGAATATCTCAAACAATACTCTTAGCATCTAAATACCACTTTTTGGTGATTACATCCTACCATAAAATGTTTATAGTAGTTATGTACTAAAGTGGATCTCCTTACCTTGTGATTAAAGAAAGACAAAAACATTTAAATAATAAATACTCATAAATCCATTTAATTAATGATTAAATTTAAATATACATAAATAAAAATTACACAAAAATTAATATTTAAACATAATAAGATCTGCTAAAAACTTAAAACTGATAAAAGTTTTGTTGTTGCGAAATATATTTTATTATGATCTTGTTTTGATATTAAGTAATAGGGAAATACACGGGACCAATGGGTAGGGGGATTGGGGAATGATGTTTTGTGCATGGATATATACCAGCGACAAAAAGGATTTGTAAATTCCTTCACATGTTTTTGTGACATTTCATGATGTATGAATACATCAAAATGTTTCACCGATATTTATGGGTTTTTTAAAGATATAAGAGCTATGGATGTTAAGGTGGTGTTAGACCATGTTCAAGAGTAGACATGCATATGGTAAAATCTTAGTTACAAACATTTTCCACTTGTATTCTTTCATTGGTGGCAAGTTACAGGAACTAAAGCACTATTATTTCAATTGTTCATTAAATTGTAATTGATTCAAATCTAATCTTTGTGTTGTCTCTTTTCAAAGTTGAAGAATGGGATGTAGAACTAAAAAGTACCAAATTGGATTTTTTTTTCAACATCCAAGATAACGAGTGTCATATTGTATCTGTGTGTAGCATGTATACACATACATATAGTCACGGGTACTCTTGAGCTTGATCATGAGATCAAAACCCAATGATGGGAAAAAATAAATAATATATAAGGTAAACGAAAATAAATCTACTTGTAGGGAATGCAAAGGGGTATAAAATAGGAAATTTCCACTGGAATGTGAGAGAAACTACTGGCCTACGAAGGAACAATAATCACATTATATTAAAAGCAAATAAACTATTTACTACCAGGTCCATGGTCATTCAGCGTAGATTCACTTGAATGTTCAAAATCCAACCTATCCACCAGCCCATACGGCTTATCAGACATATGTTACGCATCTCAACTGATAGCAGGTTTGGTAATGATAAGGCGTAGATACAAATCTTTTCAATATATTTACTCCAAAAACTATCACCACAAGGACAAAATTTCTCTAAAACAAAATGCAAAGGTGGAGGGAGCGAATTTTCCTCATGGATGCAACTAGTGCTTCCCTGTGGCCCGTTAATTTCTTCATAGCAACATTTTGAGCTACCCACCACATTCTCTATTTGACAGTGAGCTTATATTGAGTAGCTGGAAAAGAATATCCAATATACAGCGTTCAAACCTGCATCAAGACAATCGTTCACTTGATTCTCAATTCTAGCAACATCTACATTATCTATTAGCAAAATTTGTATACGTCTAGCCCATTTTGAACATCACACAGACATCCTCGTGAATTTTTTTTTAATTTAAAAAAAAAGGCATCATCAATTTAAATATCCTCAGTGCTTTCATCTTACATTTTCCATGTAAATGGCCATTCAGGGGAGTCCTTAAAGAAATAATACCAATGCCCATAAATACCGAAAACGTTAATGGACTGTAAATGTATGTTACTTAGAAAGCATAGTGACGACCACAAATAATAGTTAAAAAGAGCCATCTTAGCGGCTCCTATCAACTATAAAACACAACTCAAGATTCCATCAATCATTAATAAAATAGAAGCATCGCTCACTATCAATTTAAAGATTAAAAAAATATAAGAATATTTTTAGGAGAAAAAATATAAGAATATCATTAGGTATATATGATCTACATGGCGTTGGGGAACAAAAATGAAATGTACTTGGGTGAGAGAATAAATTACAACCAAACCTTTGGAAATTTGAATATTGTATTCATTTTTACAATAATGCCAATATTTTATATTATTTTGATATTTTTAAAAACATAATAAAAGTTTTGTAGTAATTAGTCTCTATTTTTATATTGAAAATTTTATGTTTTTATGTAAATTTGAAATGTAATTTTAATTTTAGAATAAATATTAGGTAAAGATGATTAATAATAATTTAAAAAAAAAAAAAACTAACCAATTCAATAATATAATATTTTTATAATCTATATAAAAATAATATTTAATGCATATAATATAAAAATGTTAACAAAAAATGATACAATATTAGAAAATAATAAATATGATCACATTAATTACAATTTTCACAATAATAATTCATTTTTTTAAAAATATTTGAAGTGGCACTACCCATTGGCATCAACTCATATAAATTGACACTTTTCTCAATATTTAAAATTAGATTTGATGATCATATAATTATATTTACATTTTTTAACTGTAAAATATAAGTAAATTTTTAAGAGACATTATTAAATGTAAAATAAAATTTTAAACAATTTATTAAAAATTATAATAAATATATATTGTCTTTAATCTATCTTTTTTTATATATAATAAATTATATTTAAAAAGTAATATTGAGTAAATAATTATAATTTTAAAAAACCATAATAAAGAAGATCAATTATCAAACTTAGTTTCTTTATTTTTTTTATATCTTTAAAAAATTAAAATAAAAATACATTATAATATAATATTTCATATTTTGTAACTGCTTGAAGGTGACTTAATTTGATTAATTTTTTTGTTTATATCATTTCAATTGATAAACGTTGTGTTTTACCGATTTATAATTGGTACGATAATGATTTTGTAATTGTGCTTAAAACTGTAGCCGAGAAAAATTACGTTTCAATGACGAAGGTTTAGGTAATCTGACAATCTTAGTAAATAACTGAAATGCTTGAATCCTATTGGAATTGATACGTTATTGAATGTGCTCCGTATATAGAATAAAATTAATGCGAGATGACTGGTTCAATTTTAATATTATAATTTTATTATAGCATATAATGTATTAGGACAGGGGCAAAGAGGATAAAACAAAAGATGATATTGATGGATTTTGGAAATTTTTGTATTGGTATTTTTTTTAATTAATGAATCATGTTTTATGTAGTGATTTTTAGTTAGGAGTTAAGGATTGAGGGATATTTATTCTATTAAAATTATCTGGAGTACGATTCCGACTTCATCTTTTTTCATGTGTCAGGGTTTGCTAACAATTCTAATTTTTGTATTGGCATTTTCTTTTTTTATGAATCATGTTTTATGTAGTGATCTTTAGTTAAGAGTTAAGGATTGAGGGGTATCTATTCCATCAAAATTATTTGGGGTACTATTGTTCCCAAAACCAGTCACTCGTTTTGTGGACAACCTGTTGGCCATTTTGGTCTTGAAGGCCAAAATTGGTCTCCTTCTTTTTCAAAAATGTTCTAAACAGTCAAGTTATTCAACTACACAAGCCTATTCTGCAAAGGAAATCGCTCACTTTCAAAGGATTTACAGTCAGGAAAATGAACAAGGTTCAAAAGGTGGGTTTTGAAAAGAATTTTTTTTAAAACACTTGAAGGCATTTCCTTAAAAATTGATAAGGATGATTCACCGATAGGGTTCAATAATATGAAATGAACCATATAGACCAACCATAGTCGCATTGAACTTTGACGCATTGAACTCCTCTAAAAAGGTTCAAGTGGAAGGTTCCAGCAGAAGGTTCAAACAGTTGGTTCTACAATACATCGAATTCATAAGAAGACTGAGTGAACATGACTCTTTGCAAAACACAAGGTAGTGAACTGACAAACCATTGAACCGTTGAACCATTGAACCGGTGAACTCTAAAAGACGGTTCAAGGTTCAAAAGGTTCAAGCAATTGGTGACGTCCCCGCGGACGTGAAATTTAGGACAATGGAATAACTGTTGGTTTTCAAATGACGTAGACCCAAGGACAAACTCAATGACCTGTTAAGGAAGGAGCTAGAGAAGCCAGTAAAAGGAAAGAGAATAGCCTCGAGAGCTCGGATCACCAGGAAGAGACAAAATATAGCAAGGAAAGAGGGAACAAAATAGAGAATCCAGAAGTGTCAGTAGAAGAGTTATGTGGTTATCAAAGAGCATAAGTATTCAATAGCGCAGTCCATTTTTCTTCGTTTGAGTAAAGACAAATGGACAGTTGTGTAAGTATCATAAAGAGGACTAGGGAACCCATGCTTTTGAAGAGACATTTGATATGATTTAAATGCCAAAGTCAAGGCTGGTAATCTACTCCAGCATGGTCCCTTCATAGGACTTGCTCTTTCCAATGCATTCAAGGCAGCATGGGCCATTTGTGGAAAGAAGCACCAAAGTCTTTCTTTTGGATGCTATATATTATAATCTCTCATTTTTGAGAAGAGGAGGATCTCTCAGTTATTGAATGTAAAACTCTGCCCAAATTGAAAGGTATTTTTGAGACTTTGAGCTCAGATTGTTAATTAAATTTTATCAGGTGAATGAGAAAGCAAGGGACCTTTCAAACTTTGTGTTGAAATAACTTGTGTTATGAAGGAAATTGTTCTTATGTCTTTTTCCTAAATATTATCTTATCCATTTGACCAAATAAGAAAAGTGAGTGAAAATAATTTGGGAGATGCTCCGAAGTTGATTATGGAGACTTTGTGCTACCATAATAATCTTTAGTTCATGTTTTAGTGCCTTACAATGAAGGATATTGGAAAGGCTTTGAACTACCTTTATCTTTTGTAATCATATGCTCTATTGTAGTTTTCGGTGAAGACTTTGGGTTGCACCTCATTCTATTGTGATATAAGTCATAAATTAGTGAAAGAAGCAATGAAAGACTTTGTGCTTTCATGGGTTTCTTGTGGATCCAGTTATTACCTGAGAATTCTACCTCTTGTTTTATGAACATCATTTTTGAAAAATGAGAAATGGATGATATAATCTCACCCCTAAGTTAGTATTTAGTATAGGTTAAGTTTGTGATAGTTTATAGGGAACCTCCTCTTGCTGAGAGGAGAGATTTATCTCATTACACTGTGTCTGATATACCCATTTTGCCTTCAGTTAGTTGACGACAAAATATTCACCCAACAGGTATGATCCCGACTTCATCCCTTTTCATGTGTCAGGTTTTGCTAGCAACTAGAACTGATCCCTGGTGGGTTCTTTGTGATCCATGCAACTTCAACAGTTAAATCAACATTTAACTTGAGTTATAATGAAGGGATGATCATGTGGCTATGACTATCATTAAAAAAAATAAGAATTACATAATAGTTAGTCCATGTTTTTATATTGTAATTAGGGAATTGAAATATATAAGAATATAAAATGTTTAAAGATAAGGGTGTTTATGATAAGTATATTTTATGGCGTAATTAATAAAAGTTTTGAATGAATATTATGTTTTCTTAACAAATTGTCTAACTTTAACAAATTATCAATTATTTTTTCTACTAGTTAAAGGCATCTTAACAAAGGTTATGTATGAGATATTCCTATCATTAAATATTTTCTATTGAATTACTAAGAATTTAATTAACCAAATCTAGTTTGTAGACATGCACTTAATAGTAGACGAATCCATTTTATGGTATTGCAGTTGTTGTCTTAGCTAGGCTGTATGGTTAACTTGTCCAACATTGATAATATTTATTTGTAACCTATAAATTAGTTGTGTTAACTATCTTAACCATAGTGTGTGGTTAAATTATCTAACATTGATAATATTTATTCATAACCTATAAATTGTAAATTATAATGGCTTCTAAAAGGAGATTCGTGTAATTAATAAAATATGTTTAGAATCTAGAACTCTTAATTACTACTTCATGTGCAATCATTGTCTCAAGTCGAATAAAGGTGATTTAGCTTCTAAACTTGTAAGTGATTTGAAATCTACCCAAGAAACCATCCTTGTCCTCTAGGCACACTTGTCACACGAACGATGGTTGTCTACATATTTTCTAGTGCCATCAAGATTAAATGCAAATATTTATTATGTTTCTAGTTTTAATTTGTTCAACAAGGAGTGGGAAATGATAACATACCTATTTTGAAACAAGGGGGTGGTGGAGATAAAATGACACTACATCATGGAGTGCATAGTGGGAAATGTTAACATGTTTATTTCGTGACAAGAGGGTGGTGGAGACAAAATGACACTATATCATGGAGTGTGTAGCCTATAATAACATTTGTAGAAAGCACAATGGAAACCTAATTTTTTAAAACTTAACCAACTTGTTTGAGGAAGAAAGGCTAGACAAAACAATAACTTTTTATAATTAAGATCCATATAAGAAGATCCAATATCATAAACAGTTTGGAAATTTTACAAGACTAATAAGGAAAAATTTGTAGAAAGCAAGCATGCTTACTCATGATAACTTTGATAAACTCTTGGTCCAATAGACTACTTCATCTCATAAACATTATTTAAATCTTTCATTCATTCATTCAATAATGCAAGACTATTAATAAAACCAACAATATAAATGTGGTAGATTCATAGAGGTGTTAAAAGCCAAAAAATCAATTGGTATTTTATTTTATTGGAAAGATGTATGAATTACATTAGTAAATTAAGAGGATACATAAGCTAATTATACCAAAAAAAGAGTACTAAAATTCACAATCCAAAAATCACATCAATGAGGGTCGAGCGATTACATCAACATCTTAGTTAAAATTATAATACTTTTTAACCAAAAAAGTGATGAAATAAAAGAGCTATATAATAGAAGCACATAACACAAATCACACTAAGCATTAGGATCTATGATAAAAGGAGGAAGAGGAGGTAGGGGACTGTCAGGATTATCACCTCCACCTCCTGAGTCCCTAGAAATTGAAAGGTATTAAAAATCAAGTGCAACACCCCAACCATCTTCTTTCTCTTATTTATGCTCATAATTGATGCAGAAAAAATAGGTCAACCTTCTAGAAACCATAACTTTTGACTCGTAGCTCCATTTGAGCTTTTCCACATGCCAAAATGATCATCTCAAAAATTTTGTTGTTGTCTTAGGTAGTTATACATACCTAAGGATGTTTTTCATACTTTTTGGAGGCCATACATGATCATTTGAGGGTCTAAAATTACAATTTAATTATTTTTTAAGAATTTTCTATTTTTTAAAATTGTATATTTTTAGGTCCAGATGTCAACTTCAGTTGAATTTTATTTCATAGGTTAGTTTTATAATTTAGGATATTTCAGGAGATTTTTAGAGATATGTGTGTTTGCATGCGAAATTACTATAAATAACAATTGCTAAAAATAAACATTTTTTATTAGAGTTTAACATTTTTTTTGAATTTTTCATATAAAATCTAATTTCTAAGTGGAGGCTTATTTAAGCATGGTTTGGGTTTGTAATTATTTTGAATAATTTAATACGAATCAATTCTAATTATTGTTTTGAGATATTGGCCTATTGGTAACTAATTTGTCTTGATAGTTTTTGGTTTCATTATTTGGTATCAGATTAAGTTCAAATCTTGGAGGAGAAATAAATGGAGAGAGGATGAGGAGGTCTTGCATAGATGAACCAAAATATAAAAGAGATACAGAGGTAAGTTCAAAAATTAATAGAGGTTAGCACCATTTAGAGAAGAAGAGAAGGTGGTGATGAAGTTGAGGGAGACACAGATCGTGATGAAGAATTATAGTAAGAAGGACAACAATAAGAGTAGCCACCATTGATGGGAAAGAGGATGGTTTGAGATTTAGAAGGTAGAAATGAAGGAATCAAAGTCAATGTTCTAGATTATGAATGCAGTTTAAAACCAAAGGAACTGATAGATTAGATGAATAACATGGAGAAATTCTTCAAGTGGAACACTATGAGAGAATACAAGAAGGTAAAATTTGTATGCACAAAATTGAAAAGTCATGCAATGATTTGGGGATCACTATCATAACAAGAGACAAAATAAATTTAAAGAGAATATTAATTGATGGAAAAAGATGGAAAAGAAGTTGAGGGAAAAATTTCTTCCTATGGATTATGCACAAACCATATACAGAAGATTCTAAAATTTGAGACAAAAAGATCACAATATACAAGGGTATACAGATGAATTTTACAAGATTTCCATATGAGTGGAGCATGATAAAATAGAAGAGCAAATAGTTGAAAAGTATGTGAATGTTTTTAAATTTACTATTCAAGATGAATTAATCATGCATAGAATACTTAGCATGGGGGAGGCTTATCAATTAACTTTGATGGTAGAAGAAAAACAAAATAGATAGAATTTCAAAAGAACATCTCTTGGTCTTAGAAGAGGTAAATCACCTCCAAATAGGGGGTGAGGCATATTTAATACCATCAGAGGTGGGTCTAATATAAATAGAGATGAATCGTCATGTGGTACAGGAAAGCAAGATGATAATATGCAAGGGTTTAAATACCAACAAAGGGGAAGAGGATTTCAAAGAGGATGAGGTTATGGTGGTGCTAAAGGATGGTTTCTCAATTAGTGTAGATCTCATGTCTATTATAGGTGTGGAGAAGAAGGACACAAAGCATTTGAGTGTCTACACTATCAAGATCAATAAAGGAGGCAAGAAGATCACCCAAGAGTGAATTTAATTGAGGCTATGATAGAAGAGCAAAATACTAAATTTGTACCTATAGATGTTGGAGAGAATGTCATTATGAGAAGGAAAATGATTTTTCTAAGGAAGGAACAAGTTTAGAATAAAGAAGGTGGTGATGTATGGTTGTAATCAAATATTTATCAAACAAGATGTACTTTAGGTGGAAAGGTATGCAAAGTAATTATAGATGGTGGTAATTTTGAAAATGTGGTTTCTAAATAAATGATAGAAAAAATAAATTTGCAATATAAAAAGCATCATAATCCTTAGCAAATTTCATAGTTTAAGAAAGGGAATGAGGTTACAGTTGATTAAATATGCTTAATCAAGTTTTTTATAGGAAAAACTAATAATGATGAAATATGGTGTGATGTTATTCTAATGGATGACATGCTATTTTTTATTGGGGAGACCATGGAAATTTGATGAGAAAGTAATTCATGATGGAGCAAAGAACACATATATTTTTTGGAAAGGTGGTACAAAGGTAGTTTTGTTACCTATTATAGAGGAAGAGAAGATAAAAAACATGCTCTCTACTAAATAATTTATCCAAGATATGAAGGTATTAGGTTGTTGTTATGCATTAATATCAAAGAATGAGGATGCATAAATGGTACAAATACTAATAGAAATAGCAAAGTTTTTGAAATAATATACAGATGTTATGTCAATGAGTTACCACATGGTTTACCACAAAAAAGAGATATTCAACATCACATTGATTTGATTTCTGGATCATCTCTACCTAATCAAACATCTTATAGGATGAGTCTAATAGAACATATAGAATTAAATAAATAGATTACTAAATTGCTAAGAAAGAAGACACTAAGGGAGAGTATGAGTCTGTTTGCAACACCATCATTTATAACTCTAAAGAAAGATGGAGGATCGAGAATGTGTGTGGATAATAGAAAAATTAATAAAATTACAATCAATTATAGGTTTTGTATACCTCGTTTAGATGATATGATGGATGTGCTTGAAGGAGAAAAATGTTTTACCAAGATTGATCTAAGGAGTGGTTATTATCAGATTCAAATTCATGAATGAGATGAGTGGAAAATTACATTTCAGATTAGGGATGGCTTATATGAATGGATGGTGATGCCATTCAGATTATCTAATGCACCTAGCACATTTATGAGGATGTTGAATATAGTGCTATGAGAATAGATTGGTAAGTTTGTGGTTGTTTATTTTGATGATATTTTGATATTCAATAAGATTAAATAAAAACATTACAACATTTGAGAATGGTATTGGATTTGTTAAAAAAAGAGAGAAATTGTACGTAAATTTGAAGAAGTGCAGGTTTATGCACAATAGTTTAGTATTTTTAGGATTTGTAATTTTAGAAGATGGTGTGAAAATGGATGAACAAAAGATAAAAGAATTTTTTGAATGGCCTATTCCAAGAAGCATTACAGAGGTAAGAAGTTTTAATTTTTAGCAACTTTTTATAAAAAAAATATTAAAAACTTTAGTAGTATTGTGGCACCAATAATAGATTGCATGAGAGGGAAGGAATTTACATGGACTAGAGCACCCACATAAAGTTTTAATTTTTTGAAGAATAAGATTAAAGAAAGATCAATTTTAACATTATTAGATTTTAACAAAGTGTTTAAGGTTGATTGGGATGCTTTATTTGTTAGAATTGGTGGTGTGTTCAGTGAAGAAGGAAAACCAATAGCATATTTCAGTGAGAAATTAAATGAGGTAAAAATAAAGTATTATAATTATGATGTTGAAATTTATGCAATTGTACAAGCATTAAGACATTAGAAGATTTACCTAGTGCCTAAGGAGTTTATCCTATTTACATATCATGAGGCTTTGAAGTATGTGAATACACAAAAAGAATTGAATAGTAAGCATGCAAACTGGGTTTCTTTCTTACAGGGGAATACTTTTGTCTTGAAACATAAATCAGGAAATTAGATCAAGTAGCTAATGCATTGATAAAGAGAGTATCATTATTAACTACTATGGTGAGTGAAGTAGTTGGATTTAAAGCTATCAAAGAATTATACGAAACTAACCCATATTTTGGTGATGTAGTTGATTAGTGCAGGAATCCATTAACAGGTGGGATAGATGTTATTCATGATGAGTATCTTAGACAAGAAGGTTATCTCTTCAAAGGGAAATAATTATTCATTCCAGTTGAGTCTCTACGAGACAATATAATAAGAGAATTACATAGTAGTGGTTTGGATGGACATTTTGGTAAGATGAAGATGATAGCTTTAGTGGAGGAAAATTACTTTTGGCCAAAGATGAAGAGAGATGTGATAAGGTATGTTTCAAGGTGCAGAATATGTTTAGGGGATAAAGGGCATGTGCAAAATATTAGACTATACATGTTATTATTGGTTTCAAGAGGACCATGAACAAATTTGAGTATGGACTTTATGTTGAGATTGCCAAAGATACAGAAAGGTAATGATTGAATTTTTGTTGTTGTATACAAATTTTACAAAATGGTTCATTTCATTTAATGTAAGAAAACCAATGATGCCACTATAATTACGGAATTATGTTTTAAGGATATTTTCAGATTGCATGGTGTTACAAAAATTATTACTTTAGACAGGGACACAAAATTTCTAAGTCATTTTTGGAAGACCTTGTGGAAGAAAACAACTACTAAGCTACAATTCAGTAGTACATATCACCCAAAAATAGATGGACATAAATAAGTTTTGAATAGGAGCTTAGGAAATTTATTGAGATGCATAATGGGAGAAAAACTGAAGTAATGAAACTTGGCTTTATCACATGCTAAGTTTGCATATAATAGTTCAATGAATAGATCAATAGGGAAGTCACCTTTTCTAATTGTTAATGGGAGAAATCCTATGGGTATTTTAGATTTAGTATAATTACTAATTACATATCAAATTAGTGATGATGAAGAAGAAATTACAAGGAGTAAGAAGAAAGTTGCAAGAAAGTAATGAGAAATATAAAGAAACAACAGATGTTAGAAGAAGATCAAAGGTATTTAAATAAGGAGAGTTACTAAAGGTTTACATGAGGAAAGAAATATTTCTAAAAGGCACATACAATAAGTCAAAGTACAAGAAAATTGGACCATGCAGAATTGTGTAGAAAATCGATGACAATTCTTATGAGGTGAGTTTACCACATAATTTTGATATATCTCCAGTATTTAATGCTACAAATTTATATGAATTCCATGGAGAGGATGGTGAAGGTGATGAAGATGAAGAAGTAATTTAGGAGCAACAAGTTCCAAAGAAGAAGAAGGAAATGGGAGTACAGGTTTTGGATATGAAGACAGTGAGCACTAGGCAAGGGAATTATAACAGGTATTTGGTGCAGTGAGAAGGATTACGATAATAAGAAAATACTTGGATTACAAAATAGGAGTTGAAGAATATTGATAGGGGAAAATAGTAGTAGTATAATTAGGGAAGCTCATAGGAGATGAGTTATTTTCAATCGAAGGAGAATGATGTAGAAAAAATAGGCCAACCTTCCGGAGGCCATAACTTTTGACCCGTAGCTCCATTTGAGCTCTTCCATATGCCAAAACAACCGTATCAAAAATTTCATTACTATACTAAGTAGTTATACTTGCCTATAAATATTTTTGATATTTTTTAGAGGCCATACATGATCGTTAAGTGTCCAAAATTGTAATTTAATTATTTTTTGGGTAATTTTCTAATTTTAGAAAATGTATATTTTTAGGTTCGGATGTCAACTTCAGTTGAATTTCATCTCATAGTTTAATTTTATCATTTAGGATATTTCAAGAGATTTTTAGAGCTGTGCGTGCTTACATGAGAACTTACTATAAATAGTAGCTACTAAAAATAGACGTTTTAAATTATTTTTTAATTTTAATTTTTTAATTTTTTATTTTTTTATTTTACATGTAAACTCTAATTTCTAAGTTGAGGCTTATTTAAGCATGGTTTGGGTTTCTAATTACTTCAAGTCATTCAATACGAATCAATTATGAGTATTGTTTCAAGATCTTGGCCTATTGGTAATTTATTTGTGTTGATATTTTTTGGTTTCCTTAAGATTTATTCAACCTAATAAGAGAAACAATATGGCTCAAATGTGGGAAATTTCATTTTGGTCTAGTGCAGACGAACTAAAGTGACCATCACCACCACCTTTGCCATGTCTCACCCAACTCATTGTTTCCTCCATACAAGCCACTACTATTAACATCTTCATGACCATGAGTTTGAGGTCTCGAAGGTGGAAAACGTTTCTAGGGACAATAACTACAATGCATGTTACATTACCGAGTCCTCTCTCCAACCCATGCTTATGGACCTATAGGTAAAACTGGCAGTGGAGAGAGTCTAGAGGGACTTTACTAACCACACAAGGAGTGTTACCCCATTGATCAAGTAGGGTCTGGAGGTGGGGAAGCTTCAAGAGAAATTTTTAGGATTGAAATTGAATCTTAGGCATATAATTGGATAACGTATTACTCTTGGTAGCTATGGAAAAATAATCATCCAAAATAGCCTAGCTAAAAGTAACATCTTTATATTATTTCATAATTTATAGATAATTTCTGTGTGAAATATATGTGTGATTGATGAAAATTTTGTAGGATTCATGGTCGAGTCCCCTAAAAGCACCATCTTCTATGTAAACATCTTTGGATAGATGGTTGGATGAGGGTGTGAACCCATTGCAAACAGAGTAGGCAAGCTTGCAAAAACAATAAATATGATTTAAGGATTTTATGTGTTTGCACACAGAGCAAACAGTGTGAGACAAACTAAGGTGCACCCAAGCATGAGAAAATTAGGAGACCTTACACCACAATAAGTGTGCTTGTTTTGGCTCAATAACAGTTGTTCGCACACGATCAAACCTTTTTCTCCAAACATTTTTTAGTTAATTTAACTTTCCATTTGAAATTGAGCATTTCAACTCAAATAGACTATGGAAAGAAGAGTTAATAACCTAACCAATGTTTATGTCGAAGAAAGGGGTTCTCAAAATGTCACTTCTAATCAATCCATATTCTGGAGAAAGTTTACAAACCAATCTTGTGAAGGATGACATTCTGATTTTTTATGACAAACTTTTGATGACTAGGTTTCAACAAAAATTATAAGCATAAAATATACCAAAACACATAATCTCTAATTTATTTACAAAATATGTCAAATATCTTTTTGATTCCTTTTTATATAATTGAAAACTTTATATTTAAAATATAAAAATAAAAAAACTTTATAAAAAATAAATATTATAAATTTAAATTTAAAAAATATTTTAAATTTAAATTTATTCTTATGCCAAACTTTTTTTTAATTTTTAAAAACATTCTTAATTTTCTAAATACTTTTAGCCACAAAAGTTCCTGCAAAATATATTTATTGTTTTTAACAAGTAATACTCAAGACTTATCGTAAACAGACAAGCTAGAGAACATCCCAAAACGAAAAGTGAGCCGCATACGAACTAAAACAGTAGGTAATATCATTTTTAGATAATATTTTACATCGCCTCGTAATTTCTGTGACCGTAATAAACTCCCATTTTTAATTTCCTTTTTTTTAAATGTTCTAATATTTTAATGTAAATACATGAGTTTATTAAAGCAAATAAAAGCTTTCGTACTATTGGACAATGTGGTGGTTCGACATTAATGGTAAATTATTTTATGTAAATAGACCTCCAAAAACAATTTTAAATAGACTGGATTTTAAATAAGTTTAATTTTTATTTTAAAATCCGTTGACATGTTAATTTTTTTTATCATACATAATGGCAAATTGTATTGCACCATTAATTTTTTCAATAAAATATTAATTTTCTTTTACATTATTTTTATATTCACCCTATATTTTCATTGTAAGAAACGTTTTTTATATAAAAATATTATATATATCATTATTCTTATATCTATTTTATATATTTTTTTAAACATATGCTTTTAATTTAATAATGAAATTATGTGAAATCATGCATATTTATAAAGCGCCAATCACAATCAATATTATTATATTAAAAGTTGTGATATGATATTAAGTTATATACAATTATATGGATCTAATTTCCCATATAACCATTATTTGTAGATTTAATTGTTGTTAAATATAAGTAATTTATGTATTATGTTATGATGTAAATAAATATAAGAAGTGACTACCAAGACAAGTTATATCACATAAAATGTTTTTATTTTTAATATGAAATTGTGTATTATGATTCCAAAGGTTATGCTTTTTCGAATATTAATTTTTATGATAAAATATATATAGTTTATTAAATTTTGTTTGATAAAATAAAATAAAAAAAATCAGGAAACTTGTGTAACATTCTACTACTAATCGATAAATTAAAGCAGAGAAATATATATACCAATTAATTTACATAGGGGAGACAATCAAATCAATGGTGTTGATGACAACAAGGTGAGAGGGTGAATTAAGACAAACGTGCAACTTAAGGCCAACATCTACAATGTAAATTATAACATAATTTACTTACAAATCATTCATCTTTTAGACACTTAATTTTTGCCATACAATTTTATTTTTCATTAAATTACATTACTTTAAGGTCTTCGTAAGTTTGTCGACTATTGATCTAGATTAAGTTCTGAGTGATATGCTCCGCCATATTCCAGTTGTTTCATATTGTATCCCCCTATCTTTCTCTTTCCTCCCCTCTTGATTCCATAGATTTTTGGAGTTTCCCCAAGAAGCTTACACTTTATGGCCTTGGGGATGGGCCCTTCTAAAGGTTATTTTGGGTCTTATGTGGTTGTGAGTTCTCCCTTGTTGGATTTCTCATTTACAGGATCTTAATTTTAATTTGAAAAAATTATAAATACAATATAAAAGTGCATTAGTGAATTTAGAACATCTAAAGAATATAATTTACTAAATGAACATTAAAAATAAATATAATAATTTAGAGCATAAATTTAAAAATATGAGAACATTTGAAGCATTTATTATTACAATCTAGAAAATATCAAGCATTCATTGTAGTACTGAAAGTCATCGTAGATTAGACATTGTATTTTTGAGACTATCTAACTAAATCACATCATATTTAGCATATTGTTTTGATTATTGTGGATTATTGAGGAGCTTAAAAGACATCAAGGAATCTCTAATTTTATTTGGTGTATTGCACACCTCCCAAAAAATCTATTCTTATACATTTGTAAGTCATTTTCCATATTAGGGTTTTTGAATTCGAAAGCCAATTTCACAAAGATATGCATATAATTTCATAAAATCCAACAAAGTTTTCTGAGTCCTAGACATGACAAATAGAGTCGTCAAATAAGTTTATGCATGTATATGTTAAACCTAAACATACAACATATGGCCCTGGTCTTTTTTTTAGGTCATTGCGAGTTTTATCGGTTTTCAACATCTTTCTATAAAAATCTTAATTTTGTTGTCAACATATAACGACTATTTTGAAATTTATGTAAAAATCAAATTTTACTTATACATATTTATTTTAAAAATTATTAAAATAAAAAATAATTAACAATTAAATTTGATTGTATTATTTTAAATCTGATTATATTTAATTGTAATGTAAATTATAAATAAAAAGGATAAAATTTTGAATTAAATTCATTTATTTTTATTGCTTATCTAAATATTTATGATTTTATTTTTGCTTAATTATAATTAAAGAAGGGCCCTAGACCTGAAAAAGGGAAATGAAGTTCTTACTCTAAAAAATAAAATACAAAAAATTAAAACACACGAAAAATTAAAACACTTATCATCAAGCCCAAAAAGATTTAGAAAGAGGCCAATTTTCTCCTTAATAAAGGAGGAATAAAGATTTTTAATCCATTTTTTCTATACAAGAGAGAACCATATCGCCGATCTGAATTGACACAAGGCTGAAAATATTCAAAAGTTTTCAAAGCGAAAACCTTCTAAATTATATGCCAAAAATATTTCACTTAATTGTACCAACTACTAACCATGCAAAAAGCCTTTGACAAGGAAAATTGAATCCTAGTATGGGATAAATACCACCATCCAATCCTACTTCACCACGAGTAGGAGAAAAAAAAAATAGACTCTTAATCCAAACACTAACCCCACTTCAAGAATAGTAATCTACATAAAAAAAATGTTGGGATTCATTGTTAAGTCCTCGTGAAGTGCAACTCTTAACTTGAGACCAATCATGGAGCTATAAATTCATCATGTGTGCAATATAAGGAGGAATTATACCCAGTTGTCTACCCGACAAACGAATCAACCTAAAAATGCTATAATCATCCGCAACGAATCACCAAACTAGGCTAGATCTTACAAATACAATTGAAAAAAAAAAAATGATGAAACATCCAATTAGGCGAACGGCAATATGTTCAATACATGAACTTAAATCTTAAGAATAGGAGAACCATCACCACTTAAATAGTCAACGGGCTTGCTCACTTTGAGAGTGTTATTTTAAAAATTTAGTGTAAAAGAGATCTTGACTAAGCAAAAACACACTACTAGTTCACCAAATAGTTTTTACCATTCTCACACATATTCATCCAATGAATATGGGAAACAACCACCCTAACACTAGGCAAAGCCCATCTCCTATAGTGAATCCTAGTTTCGGCACACGGAATTTTAAACATAATCATTGAGGATAAATGATTGATGGAAATAAACGCCCGACATCATGTGAGGCACATCACAAAATTATAGGCTAATTTACCAGCGTTATATTTACTAACTTTAAAAGTGAGAGTTTTTCTTATTAGTATTTGCTTGGTACTATATGTTTCACCTTACGTGTTTACGTGGGTCAACTGCGTCTTGCTAGTCAATTCGTTGTTGTTTCTTGTTATGAATGTATTTAACGTACCATAGTTTTTAGAAAGGTAATAATAAAATAATATTTTCCGTAGTTACAATTAAACGGTGAATAATTTGAGGAGCAACAGCGAATCAGAGGCCACCTCATAAACCTTTAAGTTGTTTAACTTAATGTTTTTATGTTGAATGATAATGATGTTGACAGCTGCCCTCATAAATAGGTGCTGAAGGTGCTGCGGAGCCATGTATCCTTCCCCAAAACATGGCAAAACTGAATACCTGTTTGTTTAGGGGGTCTTATCAGGACAATTGAGCACACTGATGTATATGCCATTTTAATTTTTAGTTATTCACATTCATCTTTGACACTAGGCATAGATGTACCAGGGTCTAAATAGAGAGCCCAACTATGTTTTGCTCTGCAAGGAATGCCTACAAATGAAATGAAATTAGTTAAACATTACAGGTAAACAAAATTGTTACACATGTTACTTATGGCTCCTCTGCAATTTCATCCATGGAACCTTCAACTACGAATCGGAGGCTACTGCTAGCTACAAATCGATTTCATTTTGCAATGTTTTAGAACAGTTCTTAATAGTTTATTTTTTCCGTAGTTGCTGTTAACGGGTGACTGGTTGAATGTTGGGAAGCCAATCAAATGTTGCAGTATGAGTGTTTTGTTATGGTGGTGACAATGTCGAATGAAGATGTTTAGCAGGTGCTGTGGAGGACTTTTTGGCGTAGGTTGACATGGCAAAGACACTTAATTCGTACTAGTATCTCCATCTCCTGCAATTGACAACATAGGGGGTAGGGTGTCCTGACCAAGCAAGTGAAGAGACTCAACTTTGTCTATTTTGTTGTCAGGAAGAACAAATTGATCGGCAATTTATAGGGTTTTTATACAGAGACTGAGGGATAATTCTGCATTGGATCCATGTTATAATCTTATTCAAGAATTTCGTCCTTTCTTATATGTAATTTTATTCATGGCAGAAAACAGACTTTTGGCATACTTGTAAGTTCTCTATTACTTGGCTATTTGTCTAGCTCATACACATATCCAGTTATAAGTGAGATTCATTTTTTGCCTTTTAAATTTTTTATAGTTTTCAGTTTGATTCAACGTATTTTCTTTGGATTTTTCATTTCTAATGCAGGGTTCCACAACCCTCCATAAAAACCCAATTGTTCTTGGCATTGTAACATTTTCTTTAGCATAATTTTTGAAAACTATTTTCAATTCTTTAAATCCCAGTAAAAATTCTAAAGATTTTTTTAGCTACAATATTAGCTTAATGATGCTTCTATGGCCTCATTTGCTCTTAGTACATGATTTTTCTCTATTATTCTCATAGAGTTAGGGTTTTTCTCTCTCTTTGCATGTAACCCATTTTTGGTTTTTCCATTAGGGTTTTTGTCATTTGCATTGACATCTAGCATATTGATTGTTTTCTGTTATTATGTACAATTGAGGTTTATATTTTATAGTCCCTCCTCTATTTAAATATTTACGCTTTAATTTTAAATATTTTAAATTCTAAAATTTATTTTCAATTTTAATTAAAAAATATTTTTTTTAAAATTTCCTGTTGAAAGTATGAGCGACAGAATAGAGAAACCATGAGCATTGATCTTAATCATTTTCAGCCCAAGAAAAAGAGATATAAATTAATTAATAAAAACATAATTATTTATGTAATTCAAAAATCTGAAAGGCAAGAAAACTAATAAAAAATGCAAGAAAATCCCAGAAAGGCAATGAAACTACCTTGTGATTATTTTCATAGGCATATGCCTGAGTTTGGATGAGTTGAAATCAAAATAGGAAAATATTAAATTAGACATTTTATGTTTAGTGCTTGGGAACATCTTTAAAATTAAACTTTAGGGATACATATATGCTTTGTCATTGACCTGGAATGACTTTTCATTGACGGATATCTTAGAGGTCACTTTCTGGTCTCATTTTTATTTGAAAGACTTTTGGAAACAAAACTTAGAGCACTTGATTTATTGGAAATTATTTTGTTGGGTTCTTTGCTGATATGTCCTCCACTTGCAGTCTCCTTCACATGCATGGCTTCCATGTACTTAGTATTATTATGATCAACACATATGACTCTTGAATTGGGATCCATTTTTCTCATAACTTGTAATAAGTTCAATTTTTTTCTAGTTTTTGTGAATTTGATTCATAGAAGAACTGCTGCCAACTAAATTCTAAGAAGCTACATATGATCTTTTGTAAATTTGATTCATAGAAGAACTACGGCCAACTACATAATGAGAAGCTACAAATGATATATTAGGAACTGTTCATTCATTATCAGGTGATAGTGAGGGTGTTTTTAGATGCTTATACCATTCTTATAGTATAGGATGGTCAACATAAGGACTTTCAATATGTACTTATATTTTACAGTTTCTTCCTAAAGGAGAAATGAGCATTTAAAAATATGTGAATGATAGAAATAATTACATATAGCTACTTTAAAAAGAGTTCATTGCACATAAAAGTAGATTTATTCGTAATACATGCTAAATTAACAATAAAAAATAAGTCCTTCATACTAAATCAATGATGAGCATATGTTTTTAAAGCTTTCCCTAAGTCAACATCCTCTATAGTCATTTTCAGCTACTACCTTCTCTAATTGAGCTACAATATAGAATCCCAAACTTAGTATTACATAGCCTATTTGGAGAGGTTTCATCTACTATGGAGACCTTCAATGCTCTCCTAGGAATTTTAGATTAGACTTGTCATATTTTTGCGTGAGTACTATTATTATTCATATACAGACAAATAATCATCTATACATTTTATGAGTAGTATCTTTATTTCTTCAAAGATCATAAACCCTATTCAAGTACATAACATGCATAGCCATTAGTAAAGCAAAGAATAAAATTTAAACTAAACTGTGAGGCCTCATCTAGCAAGAAGAGGCAAATGAACTAATACACAAAAAAAAAAAATTGACATGTAACAAAAGTGTTTTATCTAAGCACTTGATGCACCAAAATCATGAAATCAATCACAGAAAAGGATACCTATTAGGTTGAAATGATAGTATAGGTTTTGATTATATAATATGTTTTACGTCCTAAATATTTATGGATTTTAATACCAAGCCACTAACATTTTCAAATATGTTTTTGGATTGCTACCAAATAAAAATATGTCCATAAAACTTAACTTTCTAGCTTACATGTCGCTAGAATATATGAATCAATGTTATTTTTCTTCAAAATTGTATTTTAAGTTCATACATGCTATGATTGGATAATTACTTTTATTTTCTCAAATACTTGTAATAATTTGTGTATATATCCATGATATTCCATTTCACATAATTACATATTACAATTTTACATACACAATGGGTAGGTACTAAAGCTGCACCACGACACTTGTTTACAGTTGTATTCATCTTACATAATTTCTTTAAAAAAGGTGACACATATAATTAACATAGTATTAATTGGTATATTAAAATAGTCTTAACTAGTATATTAGTCATGGAAAAATTAAATGGAAATCCAATCATGCTAAAAATATTATAGAGCTTAACTTATGCATGGAATAAAATGAAAACAACTATTAATCACTTAATCCACTAAATTCACATCCTTATCCATACTATTAAAGTCTTTATCTCCCTCAGCCTCTTCCTCTAATTTTTATCAACACATAATAGTGTCATTTATTTCATTAGAAGATATATTGGTCCCCAACATTTTGAATATTTTCACTTGTCCTTTGTTTAGAGTCCTTAACTCTTCCACCATCGAGTGTTCATGGTGAAGGACCTCTACCCTTGTGGAGTGCATTTTACATTCAAGGTCATGGTGATCTTCATGTATTGAAAAGGTTACAATAACATTATAAAAAATATTTATAAATATAAGAGATTAAGCAACATCAAACACATATCATTGCCTAATGAACTGCCTAAAATCTAACATCATACCATTAAAAAACTAACCAATTTATTAACCCTCCACCTCATCAATCTATTTTTCCACCTTCTACATTCTGCAAATCCAATTTCACATGTATGGGTTGTAAATTTAATAACTAACATACTCAAATAACTATTAACCTAGAGATTCTGCAATCAAAATTTTGGATCTTTTCTTCCCTTTCCCTCTACTAAAACTAGAGGCTTCATGCACCATAAATAGTCAACTCTACTTGCATTCATTTGTCACCATGGTCAATTGAGGTGTGAGGTCCTATGACATTCATTAGAGGTCATAAAGAATCTTGATAACTTGAGAAGATTCCTCTAACTAACATGAGCACTCAGGCCATCCCAATGCCATACAATTGATTGTTTGAACTAGTTATAAGCACATATAGGCCTATAATAGTCATCATGAGAATATATGTAGTGATCATACCAAAAAATCTAAGAGAGATAACTGTAAAATATTTATACCAGGTCATACATCTCAGATCACTATCAACATAAGAAAACACATCATGATAAAATATATAAAGTAATTACAAATAACCAACCACTATTGGTTTAATACATATTCACCACTATCAAAACTTAGTAAAAATTAATTACAAATCTTCATGAAAATATTCAATAATAAGTAAAATATAATAAAATTTACATATAAGATACATGGCTCCCTCGAAGCATACTTCTAAAAATCAAGTATCTGTGGAAATCTCAAGTGTCATCTCGATAAGTAGTACTGATGTGGGGAGAAAGAGCATCATCTGAGCACTTTTACACACTAGCCATTGAGTAATGATCCCATGTACTAATCCCATTAGGAAATGGCCCTCCCTTCATGGATGAGTATACAGTGATGGCATGAGAATCCATAAAGACAAGCAAGTACTTATGTGTTGTATGATTTCTAAACTAAACATGCAGCGTATCATAGAAAACCATTCTATTGCAAGATATCACACAAATATGTAAATCATACTCATAAAATGATAATGTCTCACTAAACATACTTTCATCCAATGTTTTAAGAATAATAAATAATAATTATGTATATATCAATCAAATTCAAACACATCACTTGATCAATCTGCCTTCATCTGGCATTGTGATGCTAGTAAGCCAGTGAAGTCCATCTCACTCCTTACTCTAGATCAACAATGTAGATTGGTAAAATATAATTTAACAACAAAATTCATTTAATTTACATTCTACTATCAAACACATCATATAACATGCTAAACATAGGAGTAACCAAAGCATATATTTATTTCATCAAATGTATGAATGATTTTTTCATTATTTTCTATCCCATACTAGAGATAATGACTATAATTTATACCCCTCGATAAATACATATTTATCTATATATTTTCACTACCACAATTATTTTTCAAACATACTACACCCTATGATAACCCATATTACCATGGTCTAGTGTTTGAAGACATAACTAAAAGTTTTTCACAAACAGTCAAATAAAGTAGTCTTAAATACATAAAAACATAAGATTATATTCAAGTAACTAGGCGTAATAAAGAAATTCATAATTTCCATGAAACATATAATATTATATCTTAACATACAATACATTCTCAAAGGTTGTATATATGCATACAAAAAGTCCTACCAACTGTCACAAAACATGTTATTCATTGTAATAACCAGCATACATACTTTAAATCAGTCAAATGTAGATGTGTGTCTAAACATATCAATTAAAATATGTACCATTCAAGTATAACCTACATTTATACTTTATTATTATATGATATCCCATACTATCATAGTTCACAACTACATAAATATACATAATCAAACCTATGATTTTAAGAATAAAATAATCCATATATATAATAACAATCAAGCAAGTACGTGGGATTATACCACTTAGGTATACCATATGGTTAAATTGATTAATCTAATCTCCATAAGTAGATCCAAATCTATAGAACAAGTAGTAATAATACAATCTACTATTTTATGTACAAGCTAATTACTTCTAGATAGTCATACATACTACTTTCACATAATAGATAACTTAGAAGCCCGTTATAATATTTATATTTAACACTTATTTCCATTTCTAGGAAACTACTCTCATTACCATAAGTATTTTCCAAATATACTACTATTAACTCATAAATGTGTAGATATTATTAGTATTATATCCACACTACATGCTTAGTTACCCATGCTATATATGAAAGTGATCCCAAATCATTAGGCTTATCATAATATAATGAAAGTCTACCAAACTTGTCCAAGTGATAGATGCTAATATGTATTATGCATCATAGATAAGTTAAAGTAAATCATAACATACCAATTATGAGTTAATTTTTATATGATAATTTTTCTTGAAAACACTCAAATACCACACATATGACATATCCATGGATATAATACTATGATCATAAATATAATAGCTAATAGTTAATGAGGCCAAATAATTTATAATTTGTATATCACATTTCTAAGCTACCACATATACTATAACAAAATACTACCTAAAGTATTAACATGGTGTATAAATTAATAATCAATTAATAATTTCTTTCATCCATTTCAAATTTAATATTTTCTATGTTACACTTGTGTCATTCTAATCAATTATAACATGTCATTATAATTGATTAATATTGATTGATTAACCAATCATATACCAATGTGTATTGTATTGGATGTAATCCATTTTACATGTCCATATATTTATCCTACAAAAATATGGTGATGGACTATATAGGATTAATCAACTATCTCCATTTTTATATGTTATTATACTATAATGGACTATTATCATATATTCACTCAACAAGTTTACTATAATAGACTATTGTTGTCTATTCACTAAGTACATTCAATATAATGGATCATTGCCATATATTCACTTGTTATCTCATTAGGTGAAGATTAATCCATATTATATTGGATCATATCTAATAATTAAAAAATAGATTAGAAATATAATAGTATTATATTGTATCTAATCTATGCTCTATGTAATTGTAACCAGCTAATGGGAATGTCACAAATACATAGCTAGAATGCTACAACCACTGGGATCTACCTAGGGAAGGTTATATTCGATATACCTTATCTGTGTCACTATGCTTCCAAAATCCTTGATTTATAAGTAAATAGTTGTTTTCAATATTGCCCATCTGATATTCCATTTAATAATCATTGATGATTTGTATATCACTATAATGTGTGTGTGTGTGCGTGTGCATGTTCGTGTGCGTGTGTGTGTGCGTGCGTGTGTGTGTGTGCGTGTGTGCGTGTGTGTGTGTGTGTGTGTGTGTGTGTGTGTGTGTGTGTGTGTGTGTGTGTGTGTGTGTGTGTGTGTGTGTGTGTGTGTGCACGCACGCGTGCGCGTGTGTGTATTTCAACATGGGATCATTGTAGGTAGAAATTATGAATAGTGATTATTGACAAGAAGAGGGTAATTTATAGATCTTATATTTATTATTTCTACATATATTATTATCCCAAAGTTCTAATGATGGAAAATATTTAAGATAATAAAAACTCTAAAGTATCTACTATTTTACTACATAAATTATGGAGTGTTTAGATAAGGGGATTATAAACTTATATTTATTTTCCAAATTGCTTTATGGAGTATGTTATTTTTATTTATAAAATATCTTCTTAACTGGATTTATAATAAGTCTCCATTTTATCACAACTTAAGTGTTGATCAATAATTTACTAAATCACCACTTTTCATGAATCGCTTCTCTCCTTTAGGGATCACCCTAATCCTCTTCCTATTAAAATATTTATGAAAGATGTGTTGTAATGCTTTTATTTTTGCTTTTCTACAGTATAATTTAAGTTCCTTAGTAGATTTAACAAAACACCATATTAACATTTCAAATTCAATATATATCTTTTACCCAACATAGTTATTCATTCATGTATTTAATACTTGATTCAATATGGTTTTAGAGTGGATTAAAAGATTTATGGAACATTTCTAGCATTGATCAGGCCTTCTTGATTTTTTTGGAGTCACTTTTAATCTATATAGACTAAAACATAATTGTGAAGGGTATTTAATCTTACAACATAGACCCTCTTAGGTATCTACTACTACCAAACCCATTTAAATACAACAAAGAGACTACCGATCTCTACAACTTTTGAAAATACTTGTCCTTATAAAGACTGTTATGGACTTACCAAGGACTTATTTGGGAATGAGACAATGTTAACACTGCTAAGATCCTTCACATTCTTCATGACCCTCATGGATATTTCATCCACTGATTATAACTATAAGCTCATGCCATGACAATCAAGACCTATATGGCATGTGCACTCTGAATAACATAGAGGAAAGAACATGCTATGTCTAGATCTATTTGGTTCTTTTTTAAAGATTATTACTGTGAAACAATTCATTAACCAACACAACCCAGTTGGGACTATGACTTTGAGTAGCAATGCTAAGTCCTAAGAGGACTTCCCACAAAACATTTTGGGGATAGAACTAAGAAAACTATTATAGATCCTTTTGATGGAGCGAAAGACCAAATAGACTAATTGAATACTGAAAACTAGTGCAAGGTATTCAAATGTACACAAGACCAAATTATTAACTCAAAGCAAGTAGATATTTTTATTTCTATTTCAAATCACTATAATATTATATAAGTCAGTGCATATATCCTACTTGGTTATTATTATAGATTCACATATATACATAATATTTTAAAAACACATATTTACATAGTAATTTTACCTATTAACATAAGATTCAAGAAAAAACATTTACATCCCCTACTGTTAAAATTCTCTACGTACTTCTTGATCTTTGATATCTTTTCTTTTCCCCTCTAAGATGCCTTTTTCCCTGAATGGTGCATCTCCCTTTCCATGGTCCCCCTTTTACATGAAAATTAACCTTTCTTTAAAACCAACACCCTTCTATTAATGAGTCTTGATTTACAATATCTTTTATTTTTATTTTAGTTTTAGTTTTTTCATTTGTTTCTATTTTCCTCAACATTATTACTTTTATTTTATTTTTATAAAGGGCACTCTCTCTCTCTCTCTCTCTCTCTCTCTCTCTCTCTCTCTCTCTCTCTCTCTCTCTCTCTCTCTCTCTCTCTCTCTCTCTCTCTCTCTCTCTCTCTCTCTCTCTCTCTCTCTCTCGCTCTATGTTTTTGCCTTAATCACTTTATAAGGTTCTACACATTTTAAAATTTTTAATTATTTAATAAAAAATAATTAATTAGTACAATTAATTCATCATAATTATTTAATAATAATGTTTATATGAATCTATTGTAAGCTACTAATATTTTAAACCAATAATTATGCAATAAATCAAACAAGATTTATTCTACATATGAGATTAATTCTACATTAGGTATAAATCTAGACTAACATGCACACATAAATAATTACTTAAATGCAGATAAAATAAGGATGATGATAACGATAACCACTTAGATTATGCATCTATTATGAATTACTTATGTGGTGTGTCAGGGTTCTGGCAAATTTCTCTATCATCTTTTGACATTTCTATCTATGTCACTCTCTCCATTGATGCTCTCCCTCTATCACAATCTAAGGGATGGGTTCTCTTACATCAAACTTACAAAAAATAGGTAGTTAGACTATAAAAGTCATGATATACATTCATCATAAAATATAACAGAAATGACAATTCAACATGATCATAAAGTAAACATATAATTATAGCTAACTAATAGTAGTGTGATCATGTAACCTAAAAAATATCCTATTGTCCCATAAATACATATATTTCAAATATTAGTCAAAATATAACCAAATAAGATATGGTAACTATAAATATTCATGGATAGTCAAATAGTTTGCTTAGTGAGGAATCGGGATGTAACATCCTTCCCCCATAAAAGTTTTCATCATCCTAGATGAATCCTATCAAATATATAAATTATGAATCAAAAAAATTATTTTATAGAAAAATAACACAATATAAAATATCAAATCAAGCTAATAAATGTGAAATTACCTGTAGAACTCACCGAAGTTTTCTCAAGTTACATTATTCTCAAATTATTGATGTTACAAGACCTCGATCTGTGACATATCCTAGTTATGAAAACATGGTTTGAGAGTATTAATTACTATGATTTATTATATCATGACCACCTTGAAGTAAAAAATCATTAGGACAAGCCTATATACTACGGGATTTACTACTTCTGTTATCTTGAAGGGTCCCCCAAATCTTAGTGAAAGTTTCACTGATTTCGCAAGAGCAAACAAGATCATCGTACAATAAAAAATAAATTACCATGGAAAGTTCCATAAAATATTCAAGACCCTCTACATATCTCTCTAACCTAGAGAGTGTTTTTCTCATTCTAGAGAAAAGTAATTAGGGAACCTGTCAAGAATGATATGCATAAGTTAATACAATCACTACCCCATATAACTATTGATAAGTATAACATGTCAATATTTTCAATAATCTATAGAGCTTATAACAAGTGTGATAGTGAATAGGAACTGGAAATACTATATTTCTAATGTATATGAAATTAAGGAATAAATGTTCAATTGTATACATACGTATAGACATATGGCTGAATTTGACAATTTTATCTATCAATCATAGATTTGATAAGTCTGTCTGTTAGATCCAAACTCATTAACTACCAAGTCAATTTGAGGATAAGTAAGATCAACTCCTACCGCTTAATACTCACATTCCTAATTCACCACTCTTCCCTTAGGTCTCCATGATCTAGTTATCTCCAAAATGTGCACAAGGTTCAATTAGTCACAATTATATACTAATAGATCATAGAAAGAAATAATATGTCTTAAATAATTATAGATATATCAACATGCATACAAGATAAATCATACAATCATTATGTAATTGTATTAAGTTGCCACTAGCCAAACATAACTAGTATCATATTTCCCAGATTAACCTATAGTGTTATATTCATTGTTAAGAGAAAATAATGTTAAAATTATAATGACATACAAATGCCAAGGATCACACCATCCTTATAAAATTATAAAGGTAATAAGTGAGAAATTATCTCCCTACTTTCTCAGTTAGCACTCAAAAATTTAAAAGTTTATCTCAACCCCTAGATTGATGAGATGTTTGACACATACTATACCCTACTTAATTTCGGTGAAACGTAAAAAAATGATTCTTATAAACAACATTATTTAAGATAAAAATATAATAATATCAATCTAATCAATGGTAAATAATAACATATTAATTATAATCAACTTATAATTTTTAATCTAGAATTTAATATATAATTTAAGGTTTACTACTCTACGTGGTCTAAAATCATAGATTAAATAAAGTAGTGACCCTAAAGAGTCACAAGTGAAAATTAGAGAAATATCATTTAAAAAACTCTTACATACCCTCACAAGGTAAAAATAAAACACCGCAACGTAATGTTTCCAAAACACTACCTACTTACCAAATCTATGAGTATAGTATTACAATCTATTTCCATAACTGGGAGACAAATATACTAACAACAGAGATATATCAATCCATCCAATCCTAAAAAATATCTCTCATAAAGAATTAATAAACATTATCCCACACAATTCAAGGGAATATGGTCAAACAACACTCCAAAAACAAGTTCTTGTTTAAGAAAACACTGATCAACATCATGAAAATCTGAATCCTCTTGGTAGCTTATAATGATGTCAAACAAGAATGAGATAAAAAAAACTCATATCTAAGATAATTAAAAGAGATGACACTTATTCATAATCCACATAACTTAAGCATGCCAATCCATAAACAAATTCCTAACACATAGGAATTCTATTCCAAAATATTCACACTTTACTATAAGAGAATTCCCACTACCCTAGGTGGTAATAGCTAAAGATGGTATTATAAGTTTTTTCATTCCTAGGATTAGTGAATGTAAGACACAAAAACTAAAGCACATAAATTTAAGTGAGAAGCATCCCATGCTTATAAAACATTCACAACAAAAAAATACAAATGGTGAAGGTGACTTGATTACTAGGAAGGATGTAATCATACTCAAGGTGTTCAATCTAAGTGATCAAACTATGGTAGATATATATTGTTCATAACTCATAAACTATGATATGTACTCACCTACCTATTGTCACCAAATCTTTCACCCTAGAAGAGGATGTTCAATCCTCTTCTAGATTTGGAAAATATGGGAATATTTCCAGGAATGTGGGTGTAACTGTATTAGAAATGATGCTCTAGATTTAAGGGATAGTCCCTTGAATGTATCTTGAAATGCTCTTATCGATAACAACTAATTAATTATGTGGAAAACAGTTTAAGAGTGCATAAATTGAACCTAATTTAAAGGAATTAATTCACAAAAATGTCTTCCATGTGACCATCATATGTATCCCATGATAAAACAAGGAATACAAACTAGTCTCTAGGTATTAATGGGTTATAACATGAGAGTTTCAATATAGAAGTGAGATTTGAGAAACAACACAAGAAAAATGAACTAGAGGGTAGATTTTACACTCTAAGGACAATTTTGCACTTGAAAAATATTTACAAACTAGAATACAATCTATATGACTTGTTAGACTAGGAAATCTTGCACAAACATGAAAGGATAAGGGAAGGAAGGATAGAGAATTATCACTTCTCATCACCATACATCACTTGTAGAATTAGACAATTGTTTAAGAACTCAGAAATAAATTGCATTAATCTTTAAAGGAAGAATATAATATCAGTCAAGTAGGGATTCACCATACTGGTGTGTTCTTTCCAAAGGACAAAATGGTAGCTATTTATAGCATAAAGGAAGCAAGAGAAAGGGAGCCTTAACGTTGAAAAGGAGAATCAATCAATTCAAACATTTGTAGTTGAATTACAACTTATTCCATAAATTATGTTGATTAAGACATTTTTATTGATCTAGATCAAGTCAAGTGGTTTCAAAGTTACATTATTCCCTCACTCATACTCCATATGGTTGAAATGATAGGATCAAGTGGTTTCAAGTTACGTTTTGACATAAATTCAATTAAAATAATTAGATCCATCTATTAGAAATTTATCCTAGTGATAACTTGTCCTAACTAGTTTTTCGTGGCATGAAAAAGTGCAGATGGAACCATTTCATGTAGTTGGTCTTGGATATGGAACCATTGAGGTCTATGTTTATTTTTTCATGTCATCCTTTGGAATGCTAGCTTTTGTTCAAACTGGACCATGCTTAAACTTTTCATCATGCTTATAGGTCCACTATAGATGGAAAACCAATCTCAGACTATCGAGTTTCTGATAGTTATTATATTGATGACACTATACTCGATGCTTGGTTCTTGTTATGTCTACATAGACCCATTTGGAATGGAGAACAAAATCATAGAACAAACCTACACACCACATATCTATGAATCAAAGATCCATGTTTATCTTTAATGGCATCCCTTTATGCTCTTGATCACCTTAGCTACATCACTATGTTTTGTTCATGGCATTTGATTGAGATCAAATGGTGGATCGATGATCCCTGAAAGCTTGCCCTAGTTTAACTTTGGTCATGTGTTCAATCTCCATGAAGTCCCCTAGCTTATCAACCTTTAATTTCATTAGTCATTAATATCTGTTCTAGATCATTGGCTCATTGACTTATCTCACACCATAGATCCTACTCGGTATGACTGATCACAAGTCGTCGATCTTTCCCTTGACTTGTCAACTTTATTTAAGTTGGTACCATGTGACGGCCCTATGTTTGATTTTAGGATCTACTATCAGCGTATCAATTTCAATTCTTATACCACATGGTGACCTCTCAATCCCCTTGAACTTTTGACGTATCTCACACTGTAAAATAAATATGTATGATGTAATGTGGATCGTTATATCTATTGGGACCCACTATTTATAAACCAATGGCTATTTCACAAGCTTAAATTTGATGTCAGCACTCCTATCAAATGACATTCATGTGATCATCAATGACATTTATGTAGATATAATATTTAATTTGAAAAGGGTTTAGTTTGATTGAGCTTTATTTTAACATTTGCATAGACATATTACTCTACAAGTTTAAATTTGAAGCTCCATAAATCAAGCTAGAGAACTCACATGGGTATTAAACTTTTAGAAGATGATCATCGTATGTATATATCCATGGCACTATAGTATTTTATCTCATAGGCATTACTAAATTAAGATAAAAAAATCATAAAATTCCTAGTTCATTCATTCTTATATGATGTGTAGGACGACCTGGTCCGTTAGACTTAGTGAGCTAAACTTGGAAGTCCTAGTTCTTGAGATAGAAGACTCATCAAGATGTAAAAAATGTAGAGCATGATCTTGGAACTAATTACATTGATTCTTTATGGCTTTATGGTCACATGAGGACTTTTGGGAATATTTATAAATTGCACAATCAAGATGTTCCATTATGGTTTCCATGTGAAGTCTTGATGATGGTATGACTTCACAAATCTTGTTCATGAACTTTAATAGCTCTAAGTGGACTCTTTATAGCCTATGTGGAATATTTCCATAATCCTAACTGACATTAATCACCATAAAGACCTACCACTTTCATATATGACCCTAAAATGACCCTTAAAACACCAAATGACATAAGGACTAATCTAGACCATGATCAAAGATAGAATGGCATATGAAATGACATCCAATGGAATCCGAACTTATGCTATGACATTTTAAAAATGTCCCTATATAGATTATGACTATAGGAGGTTGGTCTATTTTGGTTCGTGGTAAAATTGTCAACATTCTTGGCAATTTCCCAATGGTGGTATGCTTGTTATCCCATGACTAGTTGCCTAATTCTATCCATTAGGCTATGGAGTCACATGTACAATGGGTTTGAAATACAAATTTCTTTGAAAATCACACAAAATAAAGAAAAAGATAGGAACAAAAATCAAATAAATAAATACACATGTGATTCAGAGCACGCATAAAGACACAATAGAACAAGAAGGGAAATACACATCTGATCTAATATTTACAAAACTGACCCTCAGTTCCTAATGGCAAGGTTTCAAATGTATCCCATTCATAAGGATATGAAGCTATTCTCCATTCATCATTGATAACTAAAAAGATTTAATTTTCTTGCACTTGATGATGATATATGGTTGAATCCATAGGGTATCAAATTTGGTATGCCTCCTTGGTTTTTCTCTATCTTCATCCCATTTCAAGACTATGTCACATTCTTGAAATGATCTTGGAGTTGCCTTCTGATCAAAATACCTCTTCATTAGTATTTGGTGATGCTCCATAACTTGATGAGATTTATCTCTAGCCTCTTGCAACTACATTAACTCTGTCAATCTGAGTTCCATTGGAGTGTTCTCAAGCAACTCTAGTTGGTGTGATAACTCTAAGGCAGACAACTTTTGAGAGATAGACAACCTAGATTCCCTTCTATAGACAATCACAAAAGGAGAATTCCTTGTTGACATCTTTGGAATTATCTTATCAACCCATAAGGTTTTCTTCAATTTGGTGTGTCAGGATTTTTGGTTATGTTCTAAGGTTCACTTGATGATTTTGATTAGATTCTTGCTAGTAAATTAAACCAGACCATTACCTTGAGGGTAATAGCTAGATCAAGTTCTCAATAATATGCCATTACTATTTCCCAATCAGTTGTCTTAGTAACCATAAAATTAAGATTATTATCTAAAATGATAGTAGGCATGTCAAACTTTGTTATGATGTTCTCATAGAACTCCAAGATAGAATTCTCATTAGCTTCCTTAAATGTTACTACCTCAACCCTTCTTGTAAAATACTCAGTTACCGTGAGAATAAATTTATGACCAACACTTGATGGGGAAATTATCATTCCAATGAAATCAAGATGCCATTGTATGAAAGGGTTATCAACCTTGATAGGCTTCAAAGGGAGAGCTACAAGATTCTACATTTCTATAAAGAAAGCACATTGTCCACACCTTTTAACCCAAGAATGGCAATCCTTGAAGAAGGTGGGCCAATAATACCCATCCCTCATGATCTTGGCACTTGTGATTCTTGGAGAGAAATGACCTCGTCCTGTCCCATCATAGAACTTCTCGAGCAATACTCCAAACTGATAATTATCAATCCATCTCAATATAAAACCATTGATGTCCTTCTTAAAACTCACACCATCCACAAGAAAAAATGGAATAGATTACAATCTAAAATATCTCCTTTGTGATATACTCATATTATTATGAAACTCACCATTTTAGATAAATATGATCACATCTCGTGTCCAACTTTGTGGAGGCAATAAACTAGTTGATTGGGAACAATCGTGATTGACTAGAACCTCTTACTTTGAATCATGAATATCTAAAGATATATGTTCACAAAAGCCTTTACCCTAAATCAATTTTTCCACTTGGATTTCAAAATCATATTCTATTACCTTAGTGATCCACCTTTCCCTCCTTTCACTAAGATGTTTGCTCAAAAGAAACTCTTTGGTGCTAGGTTGAGACACCATAACATGGCTCTTATTATTTGAAACTATATATCTAAACTTATTTAGTCCTTTGAAAACACCAAGGACTTTTTTATCTATAAAGGTGTACTTAACTTCATAATTTTCAAAACCTCAAGTAAAGAATGTAATAGTCTACTCCACACCCTCATCATTCTTTTACATCAACATGGCTAAGATAGTATCAAGGATATAAAATGAATACAACATGAAGTCTTTAGTAAAATTAGGATTCACAAGAGTAGGAGATTCTATAATTTTCTTCTTTATGGCTTCAAATCTACTCTTGTCCTCTTTGGTCCAAGAAAAGACTTGGTTCTTATTGAGCATAGCTATGATAGGCTTCACCAAAGATGCAAAACCAGGTATGAACCTCCTTATAAAATTTATCTTGCCAAATAAAATTTGTATACATTTCTTATGCAAAGGAAATGACAAGCCTAGGATAGCCTTTATGCTTTCATGATCAATATTTAAACCATCCTTGGAAACAATATGTCCTAAGAGCTTACCTTCATGAACAACAAAGATGCACTTACTTGGGTTAAGAGATACTCCATATTACTTACATATTTCAAAAACTTGTCTCAAGTGTTGCATGTATTCATTAGCATCTTTTCAAAACACTATTATATAATATAGATAAAGCAATAACATATCGTTGATCAAAACTTTGAAGGTCATGTCCATTTCTCTTTGGAATGTGGCATCAGCATTGGATAAACCAAAGGGCATATTTATATAAGAAAAAGTCCCCCATTTAATAGTGAAGGATGTCTTAAACCGATCATCTTCATTAAATAAAATATTATTATAATCGGAATATCCATCTAGAAGAGAAAATCGTTGAGAACCTAAAACCATTTGCAAAATCTGCTCCATTAAGGGTAGAAGATAGTCATCTTTGAGTGACACTCTATTAAGATATCTAATGTATACACTAAGTCTTATCTCCCCATTATTATTTCTAATAGGCACAGGGTTAGCTACCCAAGTTGAATTCTTGATGGAAAATATTATCTCAGATTCAAATAGTTTTGTATGCTCTAACCTCATGAGTTTCTTAACATTGCAGTTGATGGGTCTTTACTTCAATATAACTAGTTTAATTCTATGTTCTAACTTAATGTTATGGTGTGCTAGGCTAGGATCAGAGCCTTTAAGGTGCTTATATTCCCAAGAAAAACTATCGTGAAACTCTCTACATAACTCAATGAATGCTTGCTTCTCTAATGTAGAACATACCTTGCCTAATTTGAGGAGTTTATCCTTAAAGATCAAGAATATTTCATGATTCTCTTATTTTGTAGACATACTCACTTTATCCTTATTATTTTTATCATTCTCATTGAATATACTTTCCAAGGTCAGAAAACCCTTATGTATCTTATTGGTTCTTGGTTTCACAATCTGTCACCTAATTATTCTTGGATCCTCCTTAGATTCCTTGAAGAACAGTTAGACTCATTTTGAAAGAAGCATGCAATGAGTTTGTCACTATCAAACACTTTCCAAGACACTTCATTATCAAGTACAAAAGGTCTGGTAATGACTTTAATATGAGACTATGTTCCCACATTTATGGAAGTTAGAGTATCAAATTGAGCTCCTATGGCAGCTAGTCTATCAACATGACTATTGTGCTCCCTCTCACACTAATTATATATTGAATACATTGAAGTATTAAATCAAATCAAATACCCTATGCCTTTATGATTTAAGAGAATGGTTTTTGGTAGAAACCACATTCCTCACTTGATGCACAACCATTTCACTATCTCCATATACTTACAAGTTCTTGATTTCCTTTCTCCTTGCCCATTGAAGGCGATGAATCAAAATTTCATACTTAACCACATTACAATTAAAACTAGAAAAAAATATATATGAAGCATAATAATATTGTTTATATGGGGATACCAACATAAAACCAACCCCTGCACCAACATTACTTCTTGAACCATCATAAAATAGATTCCACAGCTCATCACCTTCACCTTCTTCCTTGGCAAGTTGTAAGGACCTACTCCTACCTTAAAACACAATACCTTTTTTAATTAATTTTTACCTATGAATAAAACTCAATTATAATTTATCCTATCAAATATCCTTTAGCAATCGAGCAAGTATTTGGCCATATAGGTTAGGCATCTATTATTCTTTGCCAAATGGGAAAGCATTCTAACCATATAGGTTAGGCATTCCTTTGCCAAATAGGCAAACATATAACTATATAGGTAAGGCATCTACACATGAGTAAATTATCCTCTGGCCAAAGACTTGACTCATCAAAATTAACTAGATTTTGAGTCACTCACTAGTCACTGATCATCTCCACTAGATAAGCATCGATGTCACCATGATAAGAGTATTAAACATATCAAAAATAGTCACATCCTACCTCAGAATTTGGTCTAAAGCCTTAGGAACTATGACGATCCAATTGGGATCCTTTCAATTATATCATAGAATTTTTATTTTTGATTTGTTTATCTAAACTAGGGTCTTATTATAATGATCTTACCTTTTTATTTAACTTCAATCTTTTTTAGTGCACAACCCCAAACTCCATCCTATTCACCTACACAATGGAACCATCCTTCGCTTCCCAAACTACCCATATACCTACTTTTGAACAAGATCAAGATATAGTATATGCATGTAGTTCTATTTTCTATTCTAAGTTTCATGTGAACTATGAATCTGGTTATGCAACCCTTTCTAGGGCCTAGTTCCCTAGATAGTTCCTCTGCGATTGCTACCCAAATGGAAGTATAAAAGTATTAGATTAAGTGATTGAATACTTGTTTAACTAAACTAGAACTAAATATTAACAAGAAATATAAATAAATATTTGCATGCTACTTCTCTTTTTTTACTTTTTATTTACATCAACAATGTTTTTGATCATTGCTTTAGACAACCTTCTGAGTACAATTATTGTCACCAAAGTTTTATTATCTGAGAGCCATATGGTTGGTGGTTTCTTGGTAATAATTGGTTTAACATTATCAATCTTGGTTTTTATTGGTCTTTTTCGGTGGTACTGAGTTTTGATTAAGAAACATACTTTCTCCATTTTTATTTCATTAGTTCAAAAATCAGAATCATTTAAGGTAGTTTAAGTTGTTTTCTTATCTTATTTAGTGTTTATTGACAAAAAGGGATTATTCTACCCCTTGGTCTTAATAACATGATGTGGCCCTTATTTCTCCTTGACATTCTATAAGGATGATGCACATACATCATTGTTGTAGTTGTGTGAGGATATGGATGCAATAGATAAAGATTAATGGAATTACCTATAAATGTGAACCAGAGGCACCACTGATATCAAATGTTATGTAGTTTTGTTTAACCTTAAATTCTTGGTCTAATTTGAGATTTAAAATGTAAAGAATACTTGAATTAAACTATTGTATTTATATTTCAAAGCAAATTATTGAGTAGAAAGGTAGAAATTAATAAATAACATGATCTTCTAGTTTAGTCATCATGTCAACTTCCAAAAACATTATTTTTCTTAGACACTTATACCTTTAGTCTACTTAGGTAAACTTTTATAGAAGATAACCTATCCGCAAGGAGTTTAAGAATTTTATATTGAACTTGAATTTAACATTAAATAAATATTTTATACATTTGAAATGAAGGTTTGAATTTTGAGGGATCAACCCTAGAATGAAGAATATTTATTTTCATACTATTATTAATGATAATAAAATTCATCATCAAAGCTCAACAAAAATCAAAGTGAGGGTCCGCTCGGTTTATTGTTTGATGACAACTTAGATTGATTTATGGTAATTTCATGCATCTAATCAATATTATCACAATCTAGGTTTACGCATGTAGTTTTTCTGCCTAGATCAAATGAATTTCATAAGTTTATAAACTAGGTACATAGAAAACAAAATCCATTTACTTAATGCTATTTACTACTCTTTTCAATAAACTAGATATAGAGATCATGTTAATGTTTGTAAATAGATACATAATGCAAAATTTTATATATCAACTAATATTAAATGATCTCATATTGTTATATGTCTCTCAAATATCTTATTTTTTTTATTGTTTTCTATAAAATCTTTTACTTTCCCTAACAACAAGTAGCGTTATCATTTTGTTTCTAGTAATGCAAAATTCATTCTATTTTAGTTTTTTAAAAATAAATATGTTATATTTATTTTAAAATTTAAATAAAATATTATATTTATCTTACAATTTATATAAAATATTATACTTACTCCGTGCCCATTAAAATCCTTGATTGAAATGGGATGTGGTTCCACTTGAATTAAAATAATTGAGATAAAAGTCTGGTGGCAGTGATGATCTTGGGTTGATTTGAAGAAGAGAAAGGAATAGAACATGATATGGAAACAACATTAATGTCATTTGGAAAAAAGGTTGGATGTAGAGATGACAAAGATTGTGCACTTGCTCAAATAGACTATACCAATCATCAAATAAAAGGAGATGTATCTGATTCAAGTTCAAATCAAACTCATTTGTGATAGCCCTGAATGCTTATAAACTGGTGATCTCCTTTTCCATATGGAACTATTGCTTCAAGAATCTATCTTCTATGGTCAAAATCCATACAATAGAATAAAATTCCCTTCATGGGCTCAGCTTTGCTAATGGTCACCTTCAACCTTTTTCGGGTCATCTCGGCCCATTGGCGAGCTGCTAATGTTTTCCAAAGACATTAGGGACTACATTTTTCCCATATATAGTTACGCAAGTAGATCTTCCATGGACAAAAAGGCCATCCCAAAAAATATAAGGAGACTTTTTATACCACCCAGATCTACTATACATAAAAGCTATGTCTGAGTGCCATTCACCCATTCTGGGCTGCTATGCCTCCATCGATGAGCCTGTGCATCCTTGGCAAAAAGGATTTAAGGAATAGATGACTCTATATTATTTTCTTAGCTCCCAGTATCCTCCATATAAAAACACATATTCCTCTTTTCTAAACTGAATAGATTCTGAAAGAAAAAGAAATCTAATCCTTCAAGATCTCCTCATCACCAATGTGTTCGTTTTCTTCCTACCTACAAAGCATTGATTGATCAAGTATTTATAAAAAAATTCATGAAAATATTCCTCTTTAATACATGATCTTGACTAGTTTTTAATTATTCCCTATTCAAAAATGATCCCTTCATTTGCATGGTCATAACATGAGTTAAGGTGTAGAACTTAGGGAATTAACTCAAGCTGAGAGGAGGTGGCATAAAATTAGCATGGATTCCTCTAAAATTTTAGATGATCTCCTACTTTCCCCCACCCAAATCCATCGATCTCCTCATGCATTATAACCTTCTTTCATTGGATACCTCTCCCCACTTTGCTTATAAATGGTTTTCAAGCCTCATCATGATTTTTAACAGTTTCTTAGGTGATTGATAGTTTAGTTTACATTAAATTAAATTTAATTTAAGCTTTAAAACTATGTGTTCCATGGTAGGATGGTTATTTACATGCATTATCCTCTTAGCATAGTGAGGGAAGAGAAGTCATGACATAAGTAGAGGTGTTTGTACTCCTTCATGTATACAATATACTCCTAGTTCAGTTTACTCCATGAGAGCATAAGGATATAATTCATAAGTATTAGTATCATATTCATCAAGAAAAAAATTTGAAATGCCTTCAAGCTTGGAGGAAGTGCATCATGTACAATATAATCTTTTTCTTCATGAACAACACAATTCAAATGAGAACTTATCTCAATGTAAGTTTCAATATGAAACCTTGTAAGAGGTTGTGTCGTAATTGTCACCTTGGACTCGTATCTTATTCTTAAATCCAATGAAGACCATTCATTTGAAATATAGACACCTATACTGGTTGTGAAGTTTCTTGATAGGAAGATTGCAAAGTGGGATGGGAGATCAACCATAACTATGTCTTCCAAGATAGGAAAACTAGGACAACTATGCAGGAAAAACTTCAAGACTTTTATTAGTCCTACTATCTTGGAATGTGCAACATTTAATTGAAGGACCCATTTCCTATGTGGCTCATATTTCAGGCCTAACTTGTCAGCTACAACTTTGGGCATGATAAAAGTAGAACATCCACTATTGACTATGCAATTTTGTTCCAACTTGTCACTTATAATGAGGGTGAGGTAAAATGGTGGAGCTTTATCAGCCCTAGTGGATGGTTTAAAAATGGTATTAGGATCATTTATAAGATCAACATGTTTATGACTTTGATTTGAGGGTAAGACACTAGTAGGGATAGAAGATAATTGATTTTATAGATCTTTTTGACCACCCATATGAAGAACATCCTAAAGATAAATGGATGTTTTAATTTTATTCAAATAATAAAAAATGTTTAAATAATCCATACTTAATTTATCTTGGCCTCTTTTAGGTAGAATATTACTTGAAACTAGAAGAATAGGAGCAAACCTTACCATATTTTGAATTGCTGGAGATGTAGAAGTTTTTGGAACTATCAAACTGGTAGCTATGTCTTGTTGCCTTGCAAGAGAATTGGATGAGCCAATTGGAATTCTAATTCTACCTCGTAGAGACTTATTATTGGCCCCTGTATTGTCTATGATAGAGTATCCTTGATTTAGCACAAAATTATCTTCAACTAGAAAATTGGTGAAGATTTCTCCTTAAGGTTGCCAATCCTCATAAACTTGCATCATCACCTCATCCTCATTTGATAGGAGAGGATTAACTATTTATTGATCCAATAGTTATTTCTCTTTATTCTAATTTACATCCATGAAGTGGTCTTGCTACCAATCTTCTCCTTGCACCAAATTGATATGAACTGGTACCATCTCCCTTGCCTTAATGGTAGAATTAGGATTATATGCATTAGTAGAACTATTGGGGTTAGGCTACCATTGGCCTCTTCCTCTTCCATATTGCTAACCATATTTTTGATAATAGGGGTAATGATTTTGATAGATACCTTGTTGCATATTAGATTTCCTATTTTGAGACTTTAACGCTAGGAACTTTGCTTTCTAATAAACAATATTTTATGCTTTCCTAAGAGCAACCTTGGACATGGTATTAGCATTAGAAGTTTTAGCCACATCTAGAGCATTACCAGAAGCATGAGACAATGGAAGCATAGAAACTTTAGGTGGAAATCTTCTATCTTGGATGAGATTATTTTTAGTTTTGATAGCAAGTTCATACACTTCAGAGAATATGGAACCACTCATGAATTGAAGCATGATAACAATTTCAGTCCTTATGGCTTTCAAGTAAGTAGGGAATATAAAGATAGTAGGTGGTCTCATAGGAGGAGGCAATATATTCCAATTCTTTTGGAACCTCTCATTAAAATCATGCATTATTTTTTTGGGTCCCCTTTTTATCATGTTGAGCTATTGTATGAGAGAGGCATGGCCACTTTCATTTCCAAATCTAGAAGTCAACAACACTCCTAGCTCATACCATGTTATTATGTATCCCTTTTCTAAAGTCATATTCAATCAAGATCCTTCCACTTAAGGTACATGGAAAGTAGTATAATGGAAATTTTCTCTCAAACAATAATTGGGAATCTGTAAAAGTTAGAAACATCCCTAATGTGTTCACTAGGTGTGATATGACTCTCACCATTAAATGTAGGCACACCTTTAGTGGTGTTAGGAGGAATGACATCATATATTTAAATTTGAATTAGATTTTTAGTATTGAAGTTAGGGAAAGTATTAGGTTTACCCTTGTCTTCTTCTTTAAGATCTTCAAATTCTTCAGTCTCTTCGCTCCTTTCTTCTCTAATAAAATCTACTCATTCTTCAAAGGACAGATTAGGCTATAGATACTGAACTTCAGGAGCAATTTATGGTTGAATGGGTGAGTTAATGGTATTGAATGTTCTAATAGAGGATTACCTAGTTAAAACCATGAATTGTGAAGTCAAGTTTATAAAAAAAAATGGCCTTGAACCATATTTACCTTGAGGGATTCACTAAATTTTGAGTAGTACAAAAAATTAGAGCTGATGTTGTCAAGATCAACATTCACCTTGACAAGTTGTCTTGAAGACAATGGGTCCCATTAGGCATTCCAAAACTATTATCACCAAATCTTACATCCTAGAAGAGGATGCTAGAGTGTTTTCTAGATTTGGGCAACATGGGAACATTTCTAGGTATATGGGTGTACCTATATTGGAAATGAGCCTCTTGATTTAATGGCTAGCTTGTTGAATGTATCTTGAATGCTCTTATCTATACCAACTTATTAATTATGGGGAAAAATGGTAGCGAATACATAAATTAAACCTACTCTAAAGGAGGTGATGCACAAAAATGTCTTCCACGTGACCATCATATTTATACCATGATGAAACAAGTCATACAAAATAGTTTCTAAGTCTTAATGGGTTATAACATGAGTGTTTCAATATAGAGGTGACATGTGAGCAACAACACAAGGTAAATGAACCATAGGGCAGGTTGCACAGTCCAAGGAAAATTGTACACTTGAAAAATATTTACACACTAGACTACACTCTATATGACTTGTTAGACTAGGAAATCTTTCTCAAACATGAAAGGATAAGGGAAATAAGGATAGATAATTATCATTTTTCATCACCATACATCACTTATAGACTTAGATAATTGTTAAAGAACTCAAAAATAGACTTGCATTAATGTTCAAGGGCAAAATATAACATCAATCTAGTAAGGATTCACCATATATGGTGTGTTATTTAGAAAGGAAAAAAATGGTAGCTACTTATAGCATAAAGGAATAAAGAGAAAGGGAGTCTTGGTGATGAAAAGGAGAATCAATTAGTTCAAACATTTGAAATACATTTGTAACTACTTCTACAAATTATGTTCATTTAGACATTTTGATTGATCTAGGTCACTTAAAGTGGTTGCTTAGTTAAATTATTACTTCACTCATGCTCCATATGGTTGTAATGATGGGATCAAGTGGTTTTGAGCTATGTTCTAGCATCAATGTAGTTACAACAATTAGATCCATCTGTAAAAAAATTTATCCTAGTACTAACTGCTCCTAATTGGTTCATCATTGCATGAAAAACTAGAGATAAGGTTCCCTTTCATGGAGTTAGTCCTAGAGATGGAATCATTGAGGTCTATGTGTATGCCTTCATGGTATCCTTTGGAATACTAGCTCTTGTTCAAACTGGACCATGCTCGAACTTGTCCTCATGTGCATAGGTTCACTATAGATGGAAAACCAATCTCCCACTATTGGTTTTCCTATAGTCATTATATTGATGATACTCTGCTTGATGCCTAGTCCTTATTAGGTCCACACAGACCCATTCTAGCTTTGTCATAACTAAGAAGTTATATATGCATGGACCCTTTTTGAATGGAAAACATAGTCACAAAATGAACCTTGCACGCCATATATCTATGAATAAGGGATCCATATTTAGCCTTAATTACATATTTTTATGATCTTGATCACCTTGGCTGCATCATTATGTCTATCTCATGGCATTTCATCGAGCTCTAATGGCAGATTGATGATCTCTGAAAGCTTGCCCTAGTTCAACTTTGGTCATGTGTTCAGTCTCCATGAAGTTCACTAGTTTCTTGATCTTCAATTTCATTGATCATTGATATATGGTCTATATCATCAGCTCATTGACCCATCTCGCACCATTGATCCTTCTCGATATAAATGATCACAAGTCAACGATATTACCCTTGACTTATCAACTCTGTCCAAGTTAGTGCCACATGGTATCCCCATATTTGATTTCAGGATCCATTATCAACCTATCAATTTTAGTGCTTGTGCCATGTGGTGGTCTCTCAACCTCATTGACCTTTTGACCCATATCACATCGTCATATCAATATGTATGATGTAATGTAGATTATTAGATCTATTGGGACCCACTATTTGAAAACCAATGGCTATTTCATGAGCTTAAATTTGATGTTAGTAATCTTATCAAATGACATTCTCATGACTTTCATTGATGTTTTCATAACGATCAAATTTAAGCTCAAAAGGGTTTCATTTACTCGAGCTTTATTTTGATGTTTGCATAGATGTGTTACTCTATAGGTCCAAATTTGAAGCTCCATCACTTGAGCTAGAGATCTCGTACGGGCATGAAAATTTTGGAAGATGATCCTAGTATGTATAATTCCATAGTGATGTAATATTTTAGCTTGTGGCACTTATTTATTTAAGATAAAAAAATGCACAAAAAATTTGGTTCTTTCATTCCTATGTGATGTGCAGGACTGCTTGGTCCCTTAGACTCAATGAGCTAAAATTGGAAGGCTCAGATCTTGAGATAGAAGACTAATCAATTTATGAAACTATGGATCATGATCTTGGCACTAAGGACATTGATTGTGCATGATTTGATGGTCACATGAGGATTTTTGGGCATATTTATAAATTTCACAAGTTATTCCATTCTGGTTTCCATGTGAAGTCTTGATGATGGTTTGGATTTATAAAGCTTGTTCATGAACTTTAGCAGCTTTGAATGGACTCCTTGTGGCTTTTGTAGACCCCTTTCATGATCATGTCTTGCATTGATCACCATGAAGACCTGCCACTTGCATTTATGACCTTGAAATAACCCCTAAAACACCAAATGACATAAGGACTAAGATAGACCATGACGAAAGCTATAATGACATATTAAATGACATCCAATGGACCACAAGCATACCCTTTGACATTATAAAAATTCCCCTATACAGATTCTGACAATAGGGGTTTGACCAATTTTGGCCTGAGGTAAGAATGGCCAACACTACCCAAACATTATATACATCCATCAACATTAGGTCACTCAATAAACTAGTCCTCTAAACAACTTAAAATGGAATGAGTGATCCTAAGGATACACACTCAATGTTTTCTACACACATTTAATGAATGTCACATAACTAAAAAGTCACCAAGCCATATAGGAGGATCTATCAAGTCCTAAAAATCCAATCATTGTTCCACACTAAGGCACCATAAATCCAAAATATCCATGTAATACTTCATGTCACCAGGTTCACATTGGTAAATAAAGAGACACAAAAATGCTAATTGACTCATTACGTCCTATAATTCAAGCCACAACACTAATAACACATGTAACAAATCCATGGGTTAGATGTAGAAATACGTGATTTAAAAAAAACATATACTATAAATAGATTTCATCATGAGAATCTAATCAGTGATCATACCAAAAACTCTAAGAGAGATAATTGTAAAAGGAGTATATTAGGTCATACATCTCATATCACTATCAACATAAGAAAACATATCATGGTACAAATATATAAATTAATTACAAATAGCCAACCACTATTGGTTCAATACACAGTCACTGTTGTCAATCCTCAGTACTATGTAATTACAACTCTTCATGGTAATATTCAATAATAATTACAATACAATACAATACAATGTACATATAAGATACATGGCTCTCCTAGAGCATAGTTCCCTAACATAAGTATATGTGGTAATCTCAAGTGTTATCTTTATAAGTAGTACTATTGTGTGGAGGGAGAACATCATTTGAATAATTTTTCATACAAACCATAGAATAATGATCCCATGCACTAATCCCATCAAAAAATAGCCTCTCCTTCAAAAATGAGTAGATAGTGATGGTGTAGAAATTCAGAGAGACAAGTAAGTACCTTTGTGTTATATGATTTCTAAAATAAAAATGCTATATATCATAAAAAACTATTCTATTGCAAGATATCACATGAACATGTAAGCCAGTGAAGTCCATATCATTCTTTAATAACAATCTATATATCAATTAAATTCATACATGCTACTTGATTAAACTACCTTCATTTGGTATTGTGATGCTAGTAAGCCAATGAAGTCCATCTCACTCTTTATTTTGTATCAATAATGTAGATTGGTCAAATAAAATTTAACCATAGGATTCATTTAATTTGCATCCTACTAGCAAACACATCAAATAATATACTAAACATAGAAGTAACCAAAACATACATTTATTTAATCAAATGTACAAGCAAATTTTTCATTATTTTCTATCTTGTACTAGAAATAATGGTTATATTTTATACAACTAGAGTAAATACACATTTAACTGTAGATTTTCACTATCACAATTAGTTTTCAAACATACTATACCATATGATAACCCATATTATCATGGTTTAGTTTTCTAAGACATAACTATTAGTTTTCTATAAATAATCATATAAAGTAATCTTAAATACATGGAAACATAAACTCATATTCAAGTAACTAGATGTAACAAAGTAAGTCATAGTTTTTATAAAACACATAATATTCTATCTTAATATACGCTACATTCTCAAAAATTATATGCATGCATATACAAAGTCCTACTAACTGTCACAATACATGTTATTCATAGTAATAACCAACAAACATACTTTAAATTAGTCAAACATAGGTGTGTGTCTAAATATATCAATTACAGTATGTATCATTGAGGTATAACATGTATTTATATTGTAGTATTCTATGATATTTCATACTATCATACTTCACAACTATATAAATTTACATAAACAAATTTATGATTTCAAGAATCAAATGATCCATATACATAATAACAATCAAGTAAGTACGAGATTATACTACCTAGATATACCCTATGGTTAAATTGCTTAACCTAATCTCCATAAGTAGATCCAAGTATACAATACAATCAGTAATAATACAATCTACTATTTTACGTACATGCTACTTACTTCTAAAAATTCAGACATACGACTTGTAGAGAATAGATAACTTATAAGCCCATTATAATATTTATATTTAACACTTTTTTCTAGTTCTAGGAAGTTTTTCTCATTTCCATAAGTAGTTTCGAAATATACTAATATTAACTCATAAATGCGTAGCTATTATTAATGTTATATCCGCAATACGTGCTTTGTTACCCATGTTATTTATGAAAGTGATACCAAATCATGAGGTTTATCATAATATAATGAAAGTCTATTAAACTTGTCCAAGTGCAGTGGCTAATATGCATTATACATCACAGATAAGTTAAGTAAATCGTAACATACCAATTATGAGTCAGTTTATGTATGATAATTTTACTACAAAACACTCAGATACCACACATATGACATATCCCTGGATATAATACTATGATCATAAATATAACAACTAACTATTAATGAGACAAAAAAAGATATAATTTGTATATTACATTTCTAAGGTACCACATATAATATAATAAAATACTACCTGAAGTATTAACATAGCATACAACTTAATAATCAATTCAGAATTTCTTTCATACATTTTGAATTTACTAATTTTTATGTTAAACTTGTGTCATTCTAATCAATTATAACATGTCATTATAATTGATTAATACTGATTCTATTAACCAATCATATACCAATGTGTATTGTATTGGATCTAATCCATTTTACATATCTATATATTGATCCTGCAAAAATATGGTGATGGACTATACAGGGTTATAAACAGATTAATCAAATATCTCCATTTTTACATTTTATTATATTGAAAATGGACTATTTTTGTATATTCACTCAACAAATTTATTAAAATGGACTAATACCGTATATTCAATCAACAAATTTTATAGAATGGACTATTGCCATATATTCACTTATTATCTCGTTAGGTGCGGATTAATCCATATTATAATGGATCATATCTAATAACTACAAAATAGATTAGATCTATAATCCATGTTATATTGTATCTAATCTGTGTTTCACGAAATTGCAATCAACCACTGGGAATGCCACAAATACATAAATATAATGCTACGGCCACTGGGATCTACCTAGGGAAGGTTATATTTAGTATGCCTTACTTGTGTGACTACGCTTCCCAAATTCTTGATCTCTAAGTAAATCATTGTTTTCAATATTGCCCATCTGATCATCCGTTTAATAATCATTAATGAGTTGGATATCACTATAAAACATGCGTGTGTGTTTTATTGCGATATACAAATCATCAATGATTATGTTATATATATGAGTTGTTTTATAATGATATACAACTAATCTATATATATATATGCACTGGGGATCATTGTAGGTAGCAATTATGGATAGAGATTATTGACAAGAAGAGGGTAATGTACATATCCTATATTTCTTATTTCTACATATGTTATTATCCCAAAGTTCTAATGATGCCCAATATTTACGATAATAACAATTCTAAAGCCTCTACTATTTTAGTACATAAATTTTGGCATGTTTGGATAAGGGGATTATAAACTTATATTTATTTTCCAGATTGATTTACGGAGTATGTTTTTTTTATACATCAACTATCTTGTTAATTGACTTTATAATAAGTCACTGTTTTACCATAACTGAAAGAGCTATTCAGTAATTTACGAAATTGCTATTCTGCATGAATCATTTCTCTTCTACTGTGATCGCCCTACTCTTCCTATTAAAATGTTTATGATAGATGCGTTGTGGTTATTTTTTCGCTTTTATGGGGTAGAATTTAAGTTTCTCAGTGGATTTAGCAAACTCCCATATTTACATTTCCAATTCCATATATATCTTTTACCTGACATATCTATTCATTCATGTATTTCCTCCCTGAATCAATTCGGTTTTACAGTGGATTAAAATATTTATGGAATGCTTCTGGCATTGATTAGGCACTGCCCATTTCGATGGAGTTGCTTTTAATCTATATAGACCAAAATAGAATTGTGAAGACTCTTTACACTTATAATGTAGACCCTCTCAGGTATATACTACCACCAAACCCATTTCAAGACAACAAAGATCCTACCGGGATCTACAAATATGTAAAGCCTTGTCTTTACAAAGACTATTGTGGACTTACCAAGGACTTAGTCAGGCATGAGACAATGTTAACACTGCAAAGTGCATTCACAGTCTTCACGACCCTCATGGAGATTTCATCCATCGGTTATAACTATAAGCCCAAGCCACAACAATCAAGACCTATGTGGGTTGTGCACTCCAAATAGCACAAAGGAAAGAACATGCTACATGTAGACCTATTCAATTTTTTTTAAAAGATTATTATTGTGGAACAATGCATTAACCAACAGGACCTAGTTGGACTTAGGACTTCGAGTAGCACATTTGAGTTCTAAGAGGACTGCCCGCAGACCATATTGGGGATAAAACTATGAACACCATTACAGATTCTTCTGATCAATCCAAAGACCAAATCAACTAACTGAACACAAAAAACTAGAGTAAAGGATTCAAATGTACACGAGACCAAATCATTAACACAAAGCAATTAAATATTTGTCTTTCTTTTTCAAGTCACTATAGTATTATATAAGTCGATGCCTATATCCTACTTGGTTATTACTATAGATTCACACATATATACAGTGTTTTACAAACATGTATTTACACAATAATTTTACCTATTATCGTAACATTCAAGAAATCAATTGACATCCCCTACCTGGTAAAATGTTTTTATTAATACTTCTTCTCTAATATCTTTGTTTTGTCTTCTAAGTTCCCTTCTCCCCTGAATGGTGTGTCTTCCTTTCCACACTCCCCCCTTTTGCATGAAAAATCCCCTTTCTTTAAAACCAACGCCCTTCTATTAGTGAGTCTTGCTTTATAATATTTTCACCTTTAGTTTTACTATTTTCATTATTTTTTTTGTTTTTCTCAGCTTTATTCCTTTTGTTTTATTTTTAAAAAAGGCCTTCTTTGTGTGTTTTTTTTTTTAATTTTTTTTGCTTAATCAATTTATAAGCTTTTACATATTTTAAATTTTCTAATTATTTAATAATAACTAAATACTCAATACACCTAATTCATCATAACGATTTTAAAATAATGCTTTTATTGAAGCTACTAATATTTTAAACTAGTAATTAAGCAATAAATCACATGAGATTTATTCTGCATATGAAATAAATTCCACATTAGGTATAAATCTAGACTAACATGCACATATAAATAATTACTTAAATGTAGATAACATAATAAATTTTTTAATGCTAATTATTTAGATTATGCATCTAATATGAATTACTTATGTGGTGTGTGCAAGATTCTATCTGATTTATTTATCGTCCTCTGACATCTCCATCTACGTCACCCTCTTCGATGATGATCTCTCTCCATCACACTTTGAGGGATGGGTTCTCCTACATCAACCTCACAATAAAATAGGTAGCTAGATCATAATAGTCATGATATATATTCATCATAAAATATAGCTGAAATGACAATTTAACATGATCATAAAGTAAACATATACTTATAGCTAACTCATAATAATGTGATCATGTAACCTAAGTAATATCCTACTGTCCCATACCATCATATATTTCAAAACTTAGTCAAAATATAACCAAATTAGATATGCCAACTATAAATATCCTTAAATAGTTAAATAGTTTTTTTAACAAGGAATCAGGGTGTAACAATCCCTTTTTTTGACAATCCTCTTTCTTTTTTCACAAGTCACATATAATGGCTTTGCCTCTATTTGCTCAGCATAGTCTAATTGAACAAATACATACAATCATTGCATGCCACCTTTCCAATGTTTTTTGGCATGTAGGTGTCATACCCTAGAATGACATGATATAAACACACACAAAACATGATATTTTTTTTAGAATATACAATGCACATTCTGCACAATTGCATTTCCCATTAGCTAGCCATATTCATGGCATGAGGCTACATAAAGCATCTAAACAACCAAATGCTTAAATGAAATGGAGGTTATGTTCAAGTGGATACATAATCTCTATGAACCCATGCAAGTCCCACATACTCTAATCAACATTCATGCTCTCACACAAGCCTACAGCGCTTTAAGCGGTCCTAGTGGGCCCCACAACTCTAAGGACAAAAATGAGCATCCACTAAACAAAGGTGTGTTTTATCAACTACTTGCTCCAATGAGACGTCCTAGCTCTCAATGGTGTTCAAGGAGATTTATGATTGATTATGGCCAATCACATGGCTTGATTCATACTTATGTTGTAAATAAAGTTAATGTTTTAGTTGTATTGACTATAGAGGAAAGTGCTAAAACAAAGATCATTTAGTTCCCATAGGACCCTATTAGTTGTCTAAAAATATCCCATTTAAGCCCCTTGAGAACGGAGAAACACACACCCACTATTGGATCAATTTAAGTTTGACCATTGGATCTAGTCAAAGGTAGGGAAGCCATAAAAACCGTTATGAAGGTAAATAAAGGCTTAAAAATAACTATTAAGTCAATAAATCAAATTTTTGAAAGGATCTAGGAGGTGTTGGAAGATGACTTGTCCACAATCATCCCTCCTCTCTTTCCTCAAAGTTGGACAACTATCATTAATGAAGTCTCCAAACTTTTGATCCTTATTTGAATTTTATTAATTTATTTTAATTTTGTTTTGATACATGTATACATAGTTTTTCTACACTTGTACCCATATTTTCGGAAATGTTCTAAGAGGTCTCGGTCTCTCCCAATTTCTATAAAAATATCAGAGAGCTTAAAACTCTGCCATAACTATTAATAACTACTAACAATATTAATAACTACTAACAATGTTTAAGTTAAAAATGTTAGCAAAACATATATTTCAATGTTTAAAATTTATTATGTATAATAAAAAGCACAAAAATAATAGATATATCCTTTTGGGTCAACCTATTTCAGAACCAACAAACTAAGAAGATCAAAATAATACCTCTATTCAAGAATAGAAGGTCAAATCCAAAAAATAATAAATTTTCAAGTATTAGACTTTATGTCCGGTAGAAGAGCACATAAATGGACTCATCCCACCCCTCAGCCTTCATACTACTTAAATCGGTTATACCAAATTGTATACATGTTTGTAAAAGTTTCTAGTTTGATAAAAAAAATAATACTACACAGGGTGACTTTAAAAACACAAATTTTTGATTTAAATTTAATAAAATAATTGTTGTATTCAATAAAAAAATATGTCGATTAGCTAATCTAACCGTCACAGCCACGGAAAAGGAGGCTAGCGGCTTTTGAAATCTTCGTTGTTATAAAGGCTTGTTCTCAACCATTGCCTTCGCTTACAAGTAGTAGTCAAGGTTATTAGACTGCGAGGCTTCCACGCTGCTTTACCGTCGGTGACCCTCTTAAGGGTCTTTCCAGATAGCGCGTGATTCTATGGAGGACCACCTGTTAACTCAAGAAAAGAGTCCTACACAAAGAGGCCAATGCCCTTTAGAAGGCCATCTGTGAATACAAAATTGTCCTACATAGAACTTATCTTCAAAAATTCATATCTAGAAAACCGTAACACCGTAAAGCAAAATATTACCAAACAAATGGTTACAAGCTTATAAAATCCTAAATTTTTATTTAAAAATATCTTGAGCCCTTCACTACATCATTTTGTTAAAACAAAGTGGAGACAAATTATGAGTATAAGGAGTTTTGGTAGTGAAATTTTAAAAAGTTATATTAATTTCTGTGTAAATTACATCAATTTTTTGATTAACTTTATTTTGTAGGATAATTGAAATAAGAAAATAATTTGGAATGATTGGAAGTGCATAAAAATTATATAAATGTATTCAGTGTTTCTTGGCTTTACAAAAATATTTGAAATTTGACATTTTTGAAAAGAGATAATTTTTATTTTTAGATTTACTATAAAAAACAAAGAAATAAATGTTCAACAAAAATTTACAGTTTGATTTTTAACATAATATAATAATTTCATTATTTTTATAGTCCAATACAATTAATAGGAAGGTTACACAAGAGATAGAGTATCATCATCATATTTTCTAATGTCTATTACCATTTAGTTCAGTTACACATTTTTTATTTGAAAAAAATGACCCAAATATCAAATACAATTTACACAAATCATTATAACACGAAATAATAATAATCTTAAAGTGAAGTCTACAGATCACCCACAAAGCCAACAAAAAAAGTAGAACTCGGCTCCCAATATTTTTCCATAATTAGACAACTATCCTAGGCATCCCTGAGCTTAAGACTCTCAACTCCAACCATCTTCACATCATTGGTTAAGGTAGATAGGTTGACAAAACAAGTTTGGATGATAACTAAGGCTTGACAAGGTCCACTCATTGACAACACATCTACGAGGCTTATAGGTTCGTTTTCATACAAGAGACATTCATACCCCAACACCAGCATAAAAGGAAATCAAAACATCCTTTACAATACTATCCACTCATTTCACAAAGACAGGCACGTCGGTGGCCTATCTAGCCAGGCTGGAAATTAATGGCATCTCCACTATTTTTAACGTTTTAGCCAGTAAATTACAGTTAAAATTTCAAACCAGTAATAAACTTTCATAGCATAAACGTAGATCTCCCAAAAAGCAGTCCCTCAAAGCTATAGATATTCATAATATATTAATATGTTAGTATTTTCTCTTAGCAATATGGTGATATTCCTAATATGTTGATTTCAGTAAAACGGTTTATCATATCGTAGATGTATATAAATTTTAAAGCCAAGAAAACTTTCAATCCTTTAAATTTTTATTTGTTCTTTTTTTTAAAAATTTATTTTATATTTAATTATAAAATTTTATTTTTAAATTTAAATTTTATAAAATTAATAATTATTTTAATTTATATTTATTATAATAATTTATAATTTAATTAACGAAGATAATAGTTTAAAATATTATTTATAAAAATATAAATACTTATAATCTTAATGATTTAATTAATAAAAAATTAAATTAAAAATTAAAAAATTAAAAATATTAAAAATATAAATATTATTAAATAATATAATTATATAATAATTAACATTAGAAAAATATCTCATCATGAATACTTTATTCATCCAAAATTGGATTTAGCTTCACCTTATGTTCATGTCTTAAATGACAAGAATATATTAAGATATTGTGCAGAGGCTCTTGAATAATATATTGTGTAGATGTTTTACTAAAGATTAGTAAAGGTGATTGCATAGGTTTGGCTAAGTTATCCATACAAATTTAAGGAAAGATTTATTACTCAAATTCTTATATATATATATATATATATATATATATATATATATATATATATATATATATATATATATATATATATATATATATGATATTTAAAGTTGTTAATAATAATAATTAATATAAGTATTTTTTATAACTATTAAAATTTTAAATTTATTATACTGATTTGTAATTTAATTGATGAATATAATGGTTTATAATATTATTTACTAAGATAAAAATACTTATAATAATTTAGTTGATAAAAATTTTAAAATATTGACAATTCTTTTTATAAATATTAATAAAATATTTAGAATTTCAAAAATATTAAAAAATATAAATATTTTTGGATGGTATAATTATATAATAACTTTGTAAAAGTCCCACTATAAATACTTTATTCATATACATATAAACTAATTGTCCATATACTTTACTAGAGATTAGCAAAAGTGATTGCATAGGGTTTAATAATAAAACTGCTATATATTATATGTACGTACATTTGAAGAAAATTTTACCATTCAAATTAAGGTGTGGAGCTCTAAATCTTGATTTTATTTTTTCCTTTCACTTTTATGACATTTAGGGTTTATAATAATTATTATTATGGGTAATTTTTTTTAAATTATGTATATTTTATTAATTTATTTTGAAGATTATAAATATAAGTATATAATATTTAACCATTTGAGTGTAATTGATTGAGTAAATTTTTTTGGATTTAAAAATTATAAAATTTTACTATTCTTTTCGAAGTTAATGTGACACCTTAAGGTGACCCTTTCTCTAATAGTGAGGCACATTTCTCCATCTTAATTAATTAAAATGAAAATGACAAGCTCAAAAGTGCATGGACTATTATGGATGTTGTTAAAGAATCTGGGTTTGGTTAGAATTTTTGAAAGTTACAATCCAAAACATAGGGGGAAGAAAACAATAATATTGTATGCACAAGACATCAAAGTGTAATGGGAAGGTGATTATTGCAAGATAATGTTACAGTTGTAAATTTCTTGAGCAAAAAACACCTATAATTGGGTTTATTTATTTTTTTCTCCTTTGTACAGTTCTACAAATCATATGCTCCATGCCTGCACACAAAACCCACGATACTCATTTAATGTGGAACCCAAAAAAGCATTTGTTGAATGTGTAACCCCAAAAAACTATAAGTGATAAATATCTAAACAAATGGGTTTGATGGAAAAACTAACCTATAAAAGCTTTGCCAACATTTTCGTGGCCTCTACCAAAATTTGATCTTTGAAGTTTGGAATATAGGGTGTTGACATCCATAAAAGGATAATCAAAACCATATATAAGTTCAATGCAAAGGTCAACAATCAACATTCATTGTATTAGTCGACACTGTTTAACTTACCTATCTATCCAAGTAGTCTTATCATTGAAGGACCTTCACACCTCCCTTGCTTTTAATTTCGATCAAGCTATAAAAAAGTAAGCTATAACACATGTTCATATAGGGAAAAAATAGGAGCAACAAACTATCAGTGTCTTTGTTCATTCCATTTATGCCTTATGCCACTCAATAATATTCTCGTTGTAACCATTCCCATATGTGTGGTCACAAAAACAACAAATTCATAATTTGGTATTTCTCAATGTATTGATTTCACCTTCTAAAATATATTTAACTTCACACTTCTTTACAATTAAATTCCCTCAACATTGTTTTCCATGCATCAATGTGTATTCATTTCCTCTCCATTTTTATTGGCATGCCCATTGCACCTTTAGGTGTAACACATTTGGTGGTATTCATTGTTATTTTGTGTGATGGGTCCTTGTCCAGGGTTAGGAAAGGAAGGCTAACTAGCACTTATGTCTAGTGGTGCAATGGACATGTCAATTGGAGGTGGATTTGGATAGATATATTTTTGTGGATTTGAAAATGTAATATACATCATTGTAAACTTTTATATTAATGGGTATTGTACCTTTTTTTTAATTAAGGGAATTACATACGTCCCCATATACCCTTTTTTTATTAAGATGTAAAGAAAGAGGGCCACTTAATGTGTCCATTTGCCTTGCTATTAAAAACATGGAACATGTTAGATGTTATTCATTTTTATTTTGTACAATAGGCCTATGTCAAGGTTGCTCTTATAGAATGAGAGGCTAACTAGAAATCCCTCCATGGTGTAATAGACATGTTGATAGGAGGCCACATAAAAAATTGTTGATTATTGATGTATGATAAACAAACTCTCATGTATCTAACAACACCATCTTATTTAGATCAATTTTCAATTATTTTTGCGGCCTCTCCTTTAATGTGTCCATTATACCATCAAGAATAACTACTAATATTAACTCCTATAAATTTTCGACTCTCAAAATAAATCTTCTTGAAAAAAATAGAGACATCTTCCATTATTTCCACAACCACCTTTAACAATATTTTATATACATGCTCTTCCTAACTTTATAATCCCAAATGCTGCGTATGTCTAATTCAAGCTTCACAAAACCTTTTTAAAGACAAAAACATTTAAAATCTTTTTAATGAACACAAACTTATTCTCTTCTTCACAAATGCCATAAATACTTACTTAAATATAAATCAATCTTTATTTTCTGTGGTTAATCACACAAATATACCAAAGCCAATATGATATTTTGAACAAAAAAAACTCAAATATAAAGCTCCAATACTTTAAAACATTACTTTTAATTTTAATTTCTATAATGCAAGAAATTATGAATTACAATGAACACAAGAAAAAACACTTTGGTACGACATTAACGGAGCCTAAGCAGAACCAAGTTCCAAAACCTCGGGAAGGGAACCGTGCAACGATTATCTCCCTCCATTATTTAGTTTTTTAGTTTGCAATCAGGGCGCTGCATAGGATATTTATTACTTAGGTGTGATTTGTTTCACTGAAATATTTAAATTTAAAATTTCCCCATTGGTTCAATCTTCGGTTGGCATTGTGGGCACTGACATGGAGACATGGGAGTTGGGCAGGGCCTGTTCTGTTGCCTAGGGATTAAATTTGATAGTCACCCTTGCCTGTCAATAAATTTTTTTGTGACGGTTTTTAAGATAATGTCACCTTGCACGTAACGTTCATTTATCATTTTTGACTTTCATAATTTTATATAGAAATTAATTAAACTCATTGTTCATGTGATGGGGAACTCTGAACAACTCTCCAGATGGATATTTCTCAATATTTCTCAAGCGTTGAACAATTGGAAAATTTGTCTTTATGCAAATTGTCCATTTGCAAATTCCTATATAAAATACTTCTTTCCAACTATAGAAGTGTCAAGTGCATAGTTCTTCAGCAAAGTCTGTTACCCACGAACTATTTGTAATGATTGGAATGGTTTTCAAGGGTTTAAACTCAAAAATTTCCCTTGAGATTCTCATGATATTGGCTTTATGAGTATTCTGCCTTTGGTTTTGCCCTGTTGACTTGTATTCACATATTAGTATTGGTTTATCTAAGCCTTAAGGCATGTAATATATTACAGGCATTCTTATGGTTGCTGGTGCATTGTCAGTAAGATATCTTCTTGGCTTGCTTCAACAACAAGGATTTGGAAGCTCCATTTTTTTGAGAATGGTAGGCTGTGAAACCTGCAAGAAGAAAGAGAGCTACAAAATTTATTACATGTATCATCATTATCACACTTGCTTGATACTGGTTATGTTCTAATACCAAGGCCTCTTTATCACAAGTCTTTTGCAGGCAAGACAGGACAAGCCATCCAAGAAAAAATTGCCCAGTGTCGTCAAGACAGACAGACCTTCACTTATCCCTATTGAGGGACAATCCGAAAATGATGATGCAGGTTAGATGTCCTTTGGAAAATTTATTTGGGATCTCTTCAAATTTGTAGCTGAAATCATAGGTGGTATTTTCACTTCTTTGAGGGATTTTATTCTAATAAGAAAAAGCCCCCAAAATAAAGAAGATTTATGGCCCTTAAACGATACCGTCCCCATTCTAAATGACGATGTTGAGCCTCAGCCAACGTCTAGAACTCGTCAAAAGAAAGGATATTTGTGGCCACTTAGGGATTCTCTTCTTGTTCCAGATGACAATCACAAGCCTAAATTGGACTCAATCTGGAAAAATTCAATTTCTTTCCAAGAATCAGATGATCATAATCCCACACCTGAGCCCTTGAAAGTTCACAGTGTTTGAGTTCAACCCAACAGAGACATGAAAGGTGTTTTCAACTACAAGGAATTCAAATTTCATAACAACTACAGACGTGGTGATAAGGAGGATCAAAACCATCTGTGATCAGTGAGAAGCCAGTCACCTGCCGCTCAAACTTATTATAAGAGGCATTATGATTTGAGCAATGAAGTCGTGGCTGGAGTAGTACAACAAAACAGGGCAAAAAATGAAAGTGTAGATATCAAGCCTGTTGATTATGGCGATCCTTTGTATGATCATCAAAACATCAAGAGCTGAGTTGGGTATGGAAATATTTTTGATTTCTGATTTCCAAGCATCAGAAATTATTTCCAATACATCCTTCCAATGCAATTCTCTCAGCAATCCAACAAATGAATGAAAGTTTTGCACTTGAATTTGGAGTGGAGTGAATTAACAAGTAGCCCAATTCTCGTGATAAGATTTGGAGTTCTCACACATTCCAAAATTTGTATTTATATCCATTATGATCATGGCGGTGATTTGTTCTTTCCATCCTTGTCCAATTTTGTTTTTGCTACTCGTTGGGATTAGGTCTCAACCTTAGTATTTCTATCATTTTCCACTTCTACTAATTAATACGCTATATATATAATTCTACTTTTTCCAAAAAATCTCTAATGCAATCAATGGACTGTGGAAATATTATCTTATTAATTAAACAATTCAACTTGCTAGGTATATGTTTTGACATTCTCGATTTCATGTAGTTTTTTAGTCAATAAGCAACAAGCACAAATAGGTCCTTTGAACACAAGTAATGGTCTCTAAAAAACATAAGAACAAATTATAGTTAACAATATGAAATTCATAGCCATAGTCATAATTTTGCAAATACATTCAATGCCATAGTCACAATTTTGCAAATATATTTAATACTTGACTATTTCAACTCAATTTTTCATATGGCAAACGTATAAATGCAATAAAAATCCCGTAGCATACTCTTTGAGACCATCAACAGAAAATTAAGATATCCTAAATGTTATTTGAGAGAAGATTCTTGGTGAAGTACACTCAAAATACATGTTGAAAATATGATATGAGGATAACCTTAGCTGTAGAATACAACTCTAGAATGGATTTGCCTTTTGCACTAGTTCCATCTTTAGAAAAAAAATTAATGTATATCATTTTATATTCAAATGTATATCTTCAAAAAAATCAAACATATATCCACCAATTTTGACTTGAAAAAATACTATTAAAAAGTAGTGTAAGCAAAAACTTGAGTGTTCATTGGTTCATATGAAATATGATACCATTATAAATATGTTCACATATAACATTCTAAGATATTTTAAATACTTCTTTGTTTGACATCTTTCCAAATTTCATAAACCCTGTCCCAGTCCACCATTGATATATCAAGACCTATCAATGAAACTCGCATCAAGGCATCCAATGTATCCAATGAGAGGTTTGTTCTCCGTATACCTTTTATTATATTTTGTCTTGAAAATCATATGTCACATGGTGATGTACTTGCCGGGATGGTAAGTATTGCTTGCCATAGTTTTGTCATATTTGGAAAGCTTGTATGTGAATCTGTAGCACAAAACACCCTCCAAGTTTCCTTCATGTGGAATCCTTTACAACTAAAGCAATGAGTATCAACAAAATTATACAACTCGTTTAAACAACCTTCAAAATCAAAGAAAGCTTTTTCTCCCTCACATAAAGTATGTTGCGAGTGTTCAAAATTTTTAAGAAGCCACCGCTTTGAATTTTCTTCTCTAGTATGTGCATCCTCTGAATAATGACAAGGGCTGAACAACTTTATAGAATTGAAAAATGAAAGATCTGGGAATCTTTCATTTAAACAACCTGTAAGTTTTTGAACATATTCTTTAGCATGTTTTTTGCAGCTCTCTAATGAACCATCAATGTAAGGCTTCATTCTCTGTTTTGGTGGATCAACATAATCATCATGAACATTTGAAATTGCCACAAATTGTAATTCATGCCTATGAATGTGTCCATCCTGATCAATAATCTCTAAATTACCATATTTAGAGCTCTCTAAAAATTTAGACAAGTAACTTGTACCATTTGCAAAAGTGTTGGACCTTAGAAACCATCTGCTTAAAGTTTGTATAGTAGTATCTATGGCTGCCCCTAAAGATGTGACATCCACATTCTCTTCTTGAAATTTTTTATTCAACTTGTTTAGTTCACACAATATATCTGCAAGCATATGCAAAAAAAAATTGTAATGAGAAGATCCTAGCCTTATCATACCATGAGTCTCTCTTCTCACATTTCCATAAAGTCAACAATGGAGGCATCAACACAATAAGCCTTTCAATAACTTGTCCTCTTGAGAGCCATCTAACTCCATGAATTTGAAGAGCTTTAAGTGTTTCAAGTTGCATGAGTTATTGAAGAGCAATAAGTTCATTATGTCTTTTAGTAGAATTTTAGACCCAAGAATATACCTTATTTGCCAAATTTTCAACAAACATCAACTCAAGAAAAAATTTAGCAGCATCTGATGCAACTAAAGCCTCACGATGAGCAATGAAATGAATACCCATAAGATTGTGTACATCTTTTTTAAAAAGAGTAATGAATCCATTTTCACTCCCCACCATTGATGAAGCGCCATCTATAGAAACTGCTATCAATCTTTTATTTGAAAGACCCCTTTCATCAAAACACATATTGCCTCATAGATTGTTTTCCCTTTTCCGTCACACACATTTATGAGCTTTAGAAGTTGTGAAATAGGTGGCCCCAACCCTTTTGAGTCTAGAAAATTAGCATAAACCACAAGGTGTTTCTCTAAGCTTCAATCTGTACTTTCATCCAACATCAAAGAAAACAATGGACTATCTAGCATTTTTGCACTTTGTTCCTCTTCAAGATACTTAGATATGGAAAAATGAAAATTATTTGTAGCCATATGATTTGTATATGATTTATAGTCCTTACTTTTCGGCATGTTTGGTGTTTCTAAATACATTTCAAGAGAGCAAAAGGACTCATATTTTGAGAGAGGCAAGTCTTCTTACATAACCCAATAAACTAATTTCATAGCTGTGATGATTTTTTTCTTATTAGTATCATCAATGTTTGCAATGTGTTCTGGAATTGATTTTGCTTTCCCTTCATTTCCACATATCCATTTTGCTTGTAAAATTTTATGGATATTTGAATCTGCATGAGTAACTATTGCATCACGTTGCAAAGTAGTACAACCAGTTCTAGTGCTCCATGGTCCCACAGATTTGTGTGCTTCACAATATATGCATTTCATAACTATTTTCCCTTCATGCATTGCACATCTTAACCACTCAAATTAACTTTCCATTCATGTCTAAACACTCTTTTTACTCTAGCCCTTTTTTTGTTTTTTGTTGAAGCTTCCCCCTCTTCAAATTCTTCACCATACTCATCATTACACCCTAATATATTTAAGTCTTCATTTAAATCAAAATTGCGATCCTCTTGCAATGAAGCTCTTGATGTTCCAGACCATGGGAAAAACTTTCTAATTGAAGACTGATTTTTTTTATTTTGAGACATTTTAAATTATATACCACCTGTACAAACCAAATAACAAAATTAATAAGATATAAATATTAAATGTAATTATATAAAATTAAATGTAAATTTTATTTAATACAATAAAGCCTTAATGATTATAGTTAAAATTATTTATTTTAGAATATAAATAATTTCAGATGTCATTTTTTAATATTGTATAGATGATGATTATTTGTTTTGAATTCATTTATACATATTAATAAAATATTGTTAATTTCATTAATATTAATTAAATTTTATATTACAATTTTAGTTTTTTTATTTTATTAATATTAATTAAAAATTTGAGTTATAATTTTAGTTTAAATTCATTTATACATATTAATGAAATATTGTTGATTTCACTAATATTAATTAAATATTTGTATTGTAATTTCAATTTATGATTTTGTTAATATTAATTGAATATTTTTCATTTTATACATATTAATGAAATATCATTAATTATTCTTGATTATTAATAATTATCAATTTATATTTATTAATAGAATATAATGATTCTTAATTAATTTATACATATTAATAAAATATTATTATGGTTTTTAATTAAATTAAAAATTACTATAATTTCATTATATATTTTCATTATCATGATTTTTGGATTGAAAGTTACCATTTTATTAATTATAAAAATACATTTAAAATCTATTAAAAAAAAAATTAGAAGCTATTATATTAAAATCTAAAATGTAACAAAACAAAATGCATTTAAAACAAAAAATGTAGAGTAGCACAGGGTGCAACCATACTAATTTTGTTGTTCAGAACTTCAGGGTGGCCAACAGGGGTTAACATGCACTGTATGCAAAATACGGACAAACACTAAGGGACAATGTGATTGGCGAATAAATGACAAGAGTACAAGGGCTTCACAATAGGACAAATATTTACCTAAATAGATGGAAAATGAAGTTTTTATGATCAAAACTAGTATTGTAATTTGCAACTAGAAAAACATGATTTAACTAAACTAGCAAATTGGCAATAATGATTCTCAGAGAAGAATGAAAGCCAAAGCTAAGCAATATGAAAAAATAAACTATGAGATGAAAAACCAAGTTTAGATATTTACATAAAAAGCCAATGCAATTTTCAAATGGGTACTGAACTCTGGCCTCTGGAATACTTTGTGGTGCTGTCAGCCTGTCACTACTAGTCTGCGACCCTATTCTCAATTCTACCGTGGCCCATATATTCTCAGTTTCTCACTGTCAAACGTTGTCATGCAAGCTGCAGGCTATGGGCTGCAATTGGAATTTGGGGGGAAATTGGAATTTGGAATGGAAATTATGGAATGACCAGTGCCGGCAAAGAGTCAGTCAAAGACCAACCCTCTTCAACTACCACAACAATTCATCAATGCTCATTGCTGAGGTGGAACCGTGGAGATTTAATGTATATTTAGCATAGGGTATGAATTTACGAGGCAGGCAAAACCCATACATGATGCTGAGAAATCAGAATAGTTTAAAAGGGCACCTATGTGTCACGGACTCACGAGATCGGCCATTCATCGACCGCCGGTCCGCCACCATTGAAATAGTTGTCCGACAATCTGCAGAGATCGAAATATCTAAAGTTGCAATGTGATTGGATGAGGATCTATCTTCCACAGTTCCACTAGCATGATGCGGATTGCGGAGTGCCTACGAGGCTACGACCTACCAACTCCAAGAGGATATGTTTATTTTCGAAATTTAACCCCTGGCTGGAGCCCGTTTACTATGGTGTCGTCAGGCCGGAGCGGCGGACAGACAGACAGTGACGGAGAGTCGAACTCGGGGAATCGGTAGTCGGGAATCGAGATTCCGGAGCTGGAGGGATGGAGGCTAGACCGAGACGCCCTTATATAAAATTAGAATGGGTGTTTTTTAGAAGTGAACGTCAAAATGACAGTTTTTAAAAAAAAATCCCCGTCCTTCATTACGGTTTTAAAAAAAAAATTGGAAACATTTTACGTTTAAAATGGTAAAAAATGTTTAAACGGGAGTCAAATTTAACCCCTGTGTAGCTGCCTAAATAGGCAGACGTCACCCTTGACGTACGCTGAAAATACTGTTATAATTAATAGGTGATGTGACCCTTTGCTTTCACATTTAAAGTGAAAAATCTCTCCATTCGAAATGGCAACAATGGCAGCATTTGCAGGGCAGACGGCGAAAACCGACTTCGCCAAAAAGCTCGCAGGATTGCGTGGCGTGGAGCGCGTGGACACGGGCAGGGCCGCCACCAAAACGGCTGTGGCAACCTCCCTACGGTATGGCCTTGACGGGCTGAAAAAAATTATCGTTTGTTATTTTCTTTCTTGACGTTTATAAATTATCTTACACACATTATCTTTCATTTCCACCTACGATGAATCTTCCACACATCAGCTTTCATTTCGCCAAACCAATTTATGTCTGAATAATGACTTTTTTCTTAAAGGGTGAAATAGGCCCATGCAGGAAATTCAATGAGGATAGCAAGGAGCAGCTTTCCCAAGGGATTCTTGTTTGGCACAGGAACCTCTGCTTTTGAAGTGTGTTTCTTCAACCCTACTGTCTACATGCTTAGGGTACATGTTGCACAGATATGATTCAATTTAATGCATTTTTGGTGGCCCAGGTTGAAGGCGCTGTTGCCGAAGATGGGAGAGAGCCAAGCATCTGGGATACATTCTCCCATATTCTGGGTCAACATCATAGTTACACCTTTCCACGTCATAGATTGTTTATTTTCTTGCTATATTGGCTTGATATTTGACGTCGTTGTTAATGTCGTCATGTAAAATTAAGGATGGAAGCACTACGGATGTTGCAGACGATCAATACCACCGCTATAAGGTTAGCTTACATCCACAAATTTTCTTGTGAATAGGGGATCTTTTTCTCTTTGTCAGTTTGTGAAAGATGGGTTGTAACTTACATGTGACTTATGGTTAACGGATAGGAGGACGTTCAATATTTGAAATACTTGAGGATGGATAGCTATCGTTTTTCTATTTCTTGGTTAAGCATTTTTTTTTTTTAAAGTAAGATCTAATTTTAAAAATATTTAATATTAAATTTTATATAAATTGAATTTGAATATTGATTTATAATAACTTTGGATGAATATAGAAAGCAAAGGAGAAATCAATTAAGATGGAATTGATTCTTACAATAATCTCATCAACAAACTAATCAACAATGATATTATTTATATTTATATATATATATATATATATATATATATATATATATATATATAAAATACCATTGTTGATATATATATATAAGATTTTATTTTTATATGATCTATTAACTTTTTGTGATTATTTTAAGATATTAATATCAGTAATTTCAATTTATATGTTACTTTAATGACATCTTATGGATGCTACAAGTATAGAACCCTTTGTAACACTCTTTCATTGGGATGGACTAAAAGCTTTAGAGGATGAGTATGGAGGATTTCTCAGTGCCAAAGTGGTGTAAGATGCACTCACAATTTATATTTTTTTCTTTTCATTTAGTATGTGTTTGTAACTTCCTTTATCTTTTAGATATTAATGCTTTTGCTTTTAACTATTTTATTTGATAGTGAGGACTTTGAGGACTTTGCTATCTTATTTGATAGTGAGGACTTTGCTGCGTATGCATAAGAATGTTTTAAAATATCTGGAGATCGTGTAAAGCATTAGATAACCATAAATGAACCATTGACATTCTCATTATACGATTATACTACAGGAACTTATGCACCAAGGCGTTGTTCACTAGCATTAGGAAAATGCATAGAGGGGAATTTTGGAATAGAACCTTATATTGTAAATCATAATCTACTCTTAGCCCATAGTACTTCTATTAAAAATTATAAATCCAAATACCAAATAAAACTGTGTAGCAGTTAGGGGAGAAGAGTTATTATGATGTTATTGAATACTTGGGTAAAAGTTTGATAACTATTAAATATTTGTCATAATTTAGTATGATGTCTATTAGGTCAAAATAATAGTATTTCTATTGTTCATGTAGAATGTAGTGAATAGTTCTTGATATAATTGTGTGAATACTTTTAGATCAATGTTTTGGTTCACACTTTGAACCATCATCACAATGAGAACGAGAATAGAATGATTAACAATTGTAGACTAAAGTGATATTATCGATCATTCTATTTTGATTCTTATCGTGATGATAGTTCACAGAATGTGACCCAAAATGTTAATCCAAAAATATTTACAGTTACATCTAGAAACATTCACTGTAATCTATTAGGTCATTTTTTAATTAGTGAGCACTTTAATTTATATATAAATTAGATATTTAGGTTGTATGCGTCAAGAAAAATGAAACATGTGGATACATGGCGTACAGAAAGGTTCAATAGGCATAACACTTGTGGCAACTTGGGTGATGCCCTTTTCAAATACATCTTCAAGCGATCGCGAAGCTATCCAGAGAATCATTGATTTCAGAGTAGAATGATATATAAAATATTATTACTTAATAATATTAATATCATTGTCCAAAGAGTCATTGATTTCAGATTATGATGATATATCAAATATTACTACTTTTAACCTTAATATATCAATGTCTAAAAAATTATTGATTTCAGAAGAATGATATATCAAATATTATTACTTATATCACTATTTAACAAATCATTGATTTCATAGTGGAATAATGTATCAAATATTATTACTTATAAGATTTATATTAATATCTAAAGAAACATTAATAAGATGATAAATCAAATATTTTTGCTTATAACATTAATATTGAATTGATTTATTTATTTTAAAAAAAAAATTATATATTAAATATTATTATTTATAACATTAATGTCCCTACCCAAAGAATCATTGATTTCAAGGTGAGTTGACATATCGAATATTAATACTTATAACATTAATATTGAGTTCCATAATAAAACCCTTAAACAATATTTGAATAACCTATCACATATAATGTTCTTAATCAATTACATTAAAATATAATAGGTATATGGATCCATTGACGAGAGTGGACAACCCTGCTTCTATGAGAAGCTTGGTAGGAGCACGTTTACCATCCTTCAGCCAACAACAGTCCAAAGATCTTGCAGGATCTTTCGACTTTATTGGCTATAATTATTACCTGTCACAGTTTGCTGTAAACAATCCCGCTCCAGTAAATCCTCTTCACACGAACTACGTTTCGGATGCCGGCGTTACTAACTCATCTAAGTTTTTCTGGACAATATTGCAAATTGAAACAAGCAGCTGGACTTTTCTGCCTTGTCAACTATATTTACTATTTCGTATACTTACAAAAAAAACATGTATCTTGTACAGCCGAAATGGACGGAATTTACCTTGGACAAGCATTAAGTGTTTTTTCTGGGTCCCAGACGACTATCGTTTAGAAAAATTCAGATGATGAAATTTTATTGCACCGTTGGCACTTGGCAGGAAGGACTAGAAAAGTTGAGGTCTTACCCGGCTGGATTAGGGGAGTTGTTACACTACACTCGGATCCGATACAACAACCCTCCAATTTACATAACAGAGACTGGTATGCCATTGTTTATGTCGATGCAAGTATTGTAGAGCAATGCAACTATATTAAATCTGATTGATATTTGATATTTGAACAGGATATGGCGGCTATGACGATGGCCCTACTCCACTTCACGAAACAATAAACGATTTGCCTGCTGTGAAGTATCATCACGAACATCATTCTTACGTTCTCCGATTAATAAGGTAGTATTGCATATTTTTCTTAATGCACAATTTCTCGTCTGTAATTCAATGGGCAGCTTTGGATATTGATGATACACAACCGGTTCATGTGTTGTGTCATGTAAGGGAGGGATCGGACATTCGAGGGTACATGGCGTGGTCGCTTCTGGACAACTTTGAATGGACCTATGGCTACACTGGTCGATTTGGTTTGTGCTATGTAGACTACGAGGATGGCTTTGAACGCTATGCCAGGACATCTGCTCATTGGTTCAGACACATTCTCAACCATTGATGCATCATTTTTTAAATTTCTTCAAGTGCTTGTCGCCTTTTATTTTGTTCCTCTAAGTATGCATTACTAAGTGTTTACATGTTTATGTATTTCAGTTCAGTGGCTCTGTATTACTGATTTCCATGGAGTACTGCAGGTTATAATAAGCAATCAAAATTATTGCAACTTTTTATGTTCCCAAGTTGAATTGTATTGAGTTGTTAGATAGTATAACGTGAACTTGTTATATTTATGGGATTTGAATTCTATTCATGCAATGGATAGGTATGGGTCTACCAACCTTACAATTATTAGTTATGAAAAATATAATTTTTTATATTATATTATTTATATTAATTTGGTACAATTTTTTATCTGTAAACAGATAAGATATTTTATGAAAACTTAGGAAAAAAAAATTAATTAGTTGTTTCATTAATTACAATATTAGAATTATATGGTACAAGATTATTAGAAAGTAAGTACATAGAATTTTATTTATTTATTTAATTTGATAGATTAAAAAAAGGGCTAAACTCATTTATTAAAAAGAATTTTACAAAAAATTTGATAATTCAAGTTTATACAACGAGTTATTAGAGTCAGCTTTGAGTAAGCATATAGTGCCTATTAAACCTACATTGAATACATATCAGTTACAAAGCAAGGGACAGAAGGATATACTACACAACCTCCAAGGATCTGGGGACTACCACCTCTTCGTCTTCCTCACAAACTTCATCTTCAATGATGAATCATTGTTTTTAATGATTACTACCATTAAATGCTTCATGATGAATATCACATGGTACAAGTTGTGAAGTTTTGGAGTCTGTCATGAGAGTGTGTATTACATTCATCCTAATGTCTTTCGAATTTAATTTCACTTGCTCATTTGCAAAGTAGTTGGCCACCTTGTTCCCTTCACAGCCTATGTGTTGGATGCTAAAATGAGAGAGTCTATTTCACATGTTGTTGCAATCGTCCAATAATTTATTGAGGTTCTAATTTCGTAGGCTTCCTTTGTTCATTGCTTTGACTTTTATGTGGGAGTCACCTTCAATCTCGAGGTTAAGCCAGTTCTTTTGTATTGCAATGCAAATGCCTCTCCAAAGTGCCTTAACTTCTACGTAATTATTTGTGAATTTGCCAACAGCTTCGATGAATCTAAGAAGTAATTTAGCATTGGAATCTCTAAAGACTCCGCCTGCCCTAGCCCAACTAAGGTTACCTTTCGTTGCTCCGTCAAAATTGAGTTTTATCTGTGACTCTTGGGACGAAATCCAAATATCTTTTCTTCTTTGCTTCAATTTATTAGTAACCCTATTATCAGGGAGAATTTTATTTATTTTTAATTATAAATTTGATATATATTTTATAAATGATGATTATGTATACACATATAAGAAAGGGTTTATATGGTCATTAGTATTGATCTATGTATTAATTATTGCAAAAAAATTATAATAAATAGGATTTATGATTCAAAATTTTAGAGCTGTTTTCTTTTTAATTCTAGCATACAAGTTTAGAACTAATTTTATTATTTAATTAATAAACATCAATTTTTAATGTTGGAATTAAAATTATTTAAATAAAGGATAATCTAAAGTGAATTTCAAATTAAAACTATTTAGATATAGAATAATTTAAAGTGGATGTCCTTATAAATAAATTAATATAACTTCATGTGAGACAACTAATACCATATATCGACAATTATAATCTATCAACTATTATTATCTATCACTACAAAAATCAAATACTAAATAATATGTTTTTCATATGATATTACTCAAAGGAAAAAGGGAGTAATGAAAACTCTTATATTGATGCAATACAAAATTTAAAAAAATTGCATGCATCAATTATCCGTGTAAAAATATTTTAAATGGATCCATGATTTATATAAAAATAAATAAATATCAATAATAATGATTCTACTTTTTATTAAGCACCTATAATATATGTTAAACATCATTAAAAAGGTATTTAATTATTTTTACTATTTTCAATTAGATATATACATATGAATATGGAGAGAGGTATGGGAATAAAAGGTTTTTATTTTTATTGTGTACACTAGTGTAATGACAAAATTTCGTCACCACGTCTGTCTAAATTTTGAGCATTTAGATATTTATGTACCTACAATATCTGATTTTATCGACCTAAAATTTTAAGGAACACAAACTAAACTTTAATTCAATGGGTGGTGTCTATTTAATTACGCCCTTAGTTGGAAAAAAAAAATCTTAATAAACAGTAGATCCCAAAAATATAAATGAATTCAATTAGGGTTGTAATACCAACCTCTACAACAAAATAATAAATTGATAATAATAATGTTCCAATGATTATTATTTTTTGAACTTTGTATGCAAAAATATAATATATTTATTTTCTATTTGTAAGTGACATTTAAACTCCAATAGATAACACATAAAAAAGGATGAAAGAGGGGGACATGGATTCACCAAACTTTTACATTGATAATAATTGTGAGAGAAGGGTGAATTGTTAGGCTACACACTCACCAAAATCTCTACTAATGGAGAAAAAGGCTAGAGAGTGAGAAGCCTAAAGTGGTGAAATACTTTCACCATTCCTCTCCATACTAAGCCCTTTTATCTTGTGATTATTACCTAATATACGTAAGGAATAAAGGTCACTTAGATAATTACTACTCGTGGAGGTCATTTAGATAATGACTAAAATATACACTAGTAAAAATCTAATAAAAATTAATATCTAATTAAAATATCTCATAGAAGCCATTGACTGAACATTGAAAATACATGATTGGGTGAGAAGCTCAATGTGATGAATTACATTCGCCTTCCTCCCCTTAATTAAACATGCTTAAAGATGTTGTTTACTAAATTGGGTCCTTACCTTGTGATCATTAATAAAAGTAAATGGGGAAACAAAAATGTCATTTGGATAATGACTACTCTTGGAGGTCATTTGGGTATATGACTAAAGCATAGTACACTAGTAAAAATCTAACAAAAAATAATATATAATTAAATTTTCTCATGGAAACCTTCAAATTAAAATTAAAAATATATGATGAGATTGTAATTGGGTTAATCTTAAATTTACAATAATTATGAGATAATGTTGATTTATAAGTTATTACATTCATCTAAAGCTTTGCCAATGGAGAAAGAGGAAAGATGGTGAGAAGACCAAAGTGGTGAATTACATTCAACATTCATTCTCCCTAATAACAAATACTTACAGTGGTTATGTGCTAAAATGAGTCTCCTTGTCTTGTAATTATTACCAAAAATACATTAGAAAAAAGCAATGTTATTTGGATAATGACTACTCTTGGAGGTCATTTGGGTAATGACTAAACATTCATGAGTAAAAATCACACAAAAATTAATATCTTATTAAAATTGCTCATAGGTGCCTTTAACATAATATTAAAAATACATGATTGGGTCGTAATTGAGTTAATCCCACATTAGTATTAATTATGATATAAAGGTGATTTGTTGGGCATTACACTCACTAATGACTTTACATGTGGGGAAAGAGGCTATAGCGTTTTAACTGGGTCAATCCCACACTAAAAAGAATTAAGAGATCAAGGTAATTTATTGGAACTAAACTCACCAAAAATTTTGTCAATGGAGAAAATAGCTAGAGGGGGAGAAGCCCATAGTGATAAATTGAGTTCACAAATCCTCCCCCCTACTAAAATATGCTTGTGGTGGTTATGTGTTACTTTCTTATGCAAGACTTCAACTTAACATTAGAATGATGATTTTTTTTTTAATATACAAAAGTATAAAACATGGTAGTTAATAAAAGTGAGGGGTGAATTAGATAAGACAACACAATGACTTAAGTATCTAGCTATTTGAGTCTCCATTAAATTAGATGCAACTTAATGTTACTTTTGCTTGGATAATATAAGCTCATTCACATGGGCTTGAACATGTCTAAACCATCTTCAAATCACTCTCTAAAAACTCAAATTATACCTTAAATTAGTGCATCATACTAATCTTGGAATTCTACAATTTCTCAATAATTCCCCTTGAGAATTTTCAATCTTGATTTATTGAATTTTTACATTATGTGTTAAGTTATTTCTATCTATATATCAATTTATATTGTTTCTCCATCTCTAATCTATTCAATCTATTTGTTACATTTCTCAATATTATATATCATGAACAGTGTGACAAAACACTTTACCATTGTTGGCACCAATTAAACTACAATGCTTTTGATATATTTTTTAATCTATATTTTTATATCAACCACATAAATATCACATGCATTATTTAATAGTAGGTGAATGGACTTCAATTGATTTTGACCTATGTTCAAATCCCACACATGGCACATTCTATACAAAAAATGCTTACAAACTCCACTTGAGAGAGGCTATGATAAATAAATATCTTGTACGTACATACATACCTACATAAATACATACATATCCAAGTGTTTAATTCATTTGTTCCTAATTTTTTGAGAGGGGGATCAATGAAGAAATATATTTTTTGGCCTTGGCCTACCCTATATTTTTTGGGGAGCAAGCCATGGGGTTTCCCAATAGTGATAGGTCTCTTGTTGCTCCAAAGTGTCCCTCCTATCCTTAAATTATTGGCCTTGGTCATACCAGTCAGGCCCTAGAAGGGTTTTGGAAGGATAAGCCCAAAACCTTCACTCAAGTAGTCTCACATGAAGAGCAATCTACATCCCCTGCTTATAAGATCGTAACAACAATAAAGAACACACTAGTGGTGTCATTTGAGGATGGAAATATGGAGGAGGTGCTTAGAAATAAGGTTTTGTTTTCTAGTCAAGGCTTAATTTGTAGATTTGATAGTTTTTGACTAAGCCTTCCTAACTTTTACCAGTGGATCTCAGAATCATGACAACCTATCTTTGAGGATAATTTGGAGATTTACCCCTACACTAGGGGATTATTTGTTTTAGTTTATGATAGCCTGGAAGATAATAAAAAGGTGGTCATGCCAAAACCCTAGTCTAGGGATCAACATCTTCTTCTTCTGAAACCCCAATGCCCTTCCTTCAATCCTCTGCTTGAAAATCTTGTTGTTAGGCCTACCTAGGTTTGGTTTCCCTACCTTCCACTTTAGTTTTGGCCCAAATCCAGTGTAAGAACCATTGGTGGTTCTCTTGTGAACACGCTAGTGATTGATGCTTCGACTTCCATCTTTTCTTATACCACCTATGCACATGTGTTGTTTAGTTTAGATTTCTCTCAAGATTTTCCATTAAACATTGAATTAAGGGTTAAAGGCCAATGTTGGATTTAAACTTTGGAATATGAGGACTTGAATTTTAGATGTCACAAGTGTTTTGTGCATGGCTATTTGGCCTCTTCTTGTTATTTTTCCTAGTGAAAAGTAGATTCTTCTTGATGGAAGGGTGAAATTTCTAATAACCTTATAGTTTATCCTATGATCCATCCTCCTAATCATTTAAGTGAGTGTGTTGATGATTCTCATGAAGTGGCTCTTCAGGTTCCTAAACTGAGTGTCATGATTTCAACTTATCTATTATTGAGTAGTTCAATGTAGCTAATAGGGCTAGCGCTCTTAATGTTTTGAATATAACCAATAAGGATGATGCTTTTGGAGGACTTATAGGTATTAATCCCACATCTTTTAATGTGGATCATAGTAGTTCATGTGTTTTAGATGAGTAGACTTTAACATTCAAAAGAATTAAAAAGGGTGATTTGTCTCAAATTCACCTTCTATGATTCTTCGATCTAACCTTATAATAAGGAAAGAGAGGCCTTGAAGTTTGGGTCTTCTAGCCTTTCCCTATTCTTTGATAGGAAAATGGTGGTGGTTTCTAGCACCAAGGGATGTAAGGAGTTATCCTGTGTTCAGTATTTATTAGAATTTCAAGTATGTAAGGGGATTTTGGTCGTTAGCTTTGTTGGTCTAAATTTATCTTGGGATTTCTCGCTGCTTGTTCTCCCATTGGTGGATCTGGGCTAGTATAGCTAGGGTTTGTCAACATCATTCCCTTGGGGATTTTCATTTGACAAACAAATATTTTTTTAGATCAATCCTTATTGTGGGTGAGGGACCTTTAAATCCTCAATTATCTATTAAAAAACAACTTGTAAATGCCTTACCAAGCACTCACGTTTGATGTTTTAATGTAGATTTACATTTATATATAAAATGATTTGTAATCAAATCATGTAAATGGCATGTTCTATGCCAAGAAAACGCAAAACATCCACTTGAAAGAGGTTACACTAAATAAAAATAGCCTTCACTTAAGAAAGGCTACAATAATGACATGTTCTACAACAAACAAGCTTAAAATGAAAGTGCTTATTTTGTATTTGTGGTGTGAATTTACATTGACAAATTTTGATGTGAATTTCAATTTAAAAGTAAAACTTTTTCTTGACAAATGATACAATAAATTAAAAAAATGTAAGTTCCTTACCATGCACCATGGTCTGGTGTTGATTTACATTTAGCAATAAATAGATTTATGTTCAAATCCCACGAATAACCTACTAAATACCAAACAAACTTAAAACCTCTGCTTAAGAAAAGTATAATAAATTAAAAAAATGTGTAAGTGCCTTACCAAGCACCCTAGTTTGATGTTTTGGTGATTCATGTTCAAATCACATGAATCTAAAACAAATAAGCTTAAAACCTACACTTGAAAAAGGATGTAATAATATTTGATGATCTGTACTCAAAACCCACGAATCTACCCAAAAAAAAAAAGAAAAAAAAAAAAGGCTTAAAACCTCCATTTAAAAGAAGTTACAATAAATCAAAAAATTAAATATCTTAGCCAAACACCTCAATTTAATATTTTGGTATGAATTTCCATTTACAAATAGATTTATCTATATTAAAATCTCCTACAACAAATCAAAAAATTGTAAACACGTTAGATCAATCGAAAAATATTTTGGCTCAATAAAATACACATCTGTTTTTGCCCTACGCTCATACGATTGACGAGCTTGGTAGGCCACGAGATGCATTTATTTGTTTTAGTATATTTTACCTTTTGAATCACATTACATGGATAAGATATTAGGGAAGTGTAATTAGCATTATATTTCTTGATGTTGTTAAATTGAACACGTTTTCAAATTCTGATATCACTATAAGATATAATCAGAGCTGAGGAAAACTGGTACTCACAATCTACTGCGGAGGGAGTGGAAGGTCGAGCTGACCGGAAAGCAAAAAGCACTGAGGTGTCTGGAAAGTATTGATTTATGGATTTCAATCTGTGTAAATTTCTTAGAATGAGACTAAACCGCTATAACGGAGCAAGCTAAGCTGTGCGGTTGTGGAATTTGAGGAGGCTCTGTCTCACTTGCTCACAAGTCGGACGCATTGACAACCCTGAGCTGAAGTGTGGGGCAACGGCTGCTTCCATGTTGAAACCTGAACCCTTTAGCCATTTTCCCATTTTATGAATACGATCTTAAAGAAACCACTCGAATAAATTTTCGAAGAAAAGGAGGAAGAGGGAGAAAGAGGGAATAGATAAAAGGAATTACAAAATTGTTAAATTTGGATCAATAATATAAATTTATAATTTAAAAATACCTTTCTTTTAAATTTAAATTTAGATGTTTATATATTGTCTCACTTTGATATATATGTATTATTATATATTAATCTAAAATAAATAAAAAGTGAATAATATATTTATACAATCTTACAATTATTCTAATACATCTTTAAAACTTGAAAAAAATATTCACAATAGATAAGAGCATATTAGCTTCTACTATGACATATACTCTTGTATCTTGTAAGATGCACTTTTTATGAATATGCACAAATTATTATTCGTTTATTATAGACAGAATAATTTATTTATAATATATTTGTAAATAAAAAATATACTTTTGTAATAGTTATATTCGAAAAAATAAAAATCTATTTTGAGCTCATATCTTTAAAAGATAAGATGCTTTTACTTAAACCTCTTTACTTATCTATATAAGTTATATAATATAGATGATGATTGATCCAAAATTACTAATACAATTATATGCAAAATCATTCACTTAATCATATGGATTATGGAAATATTGTCTCTCATCTTGTAAGGTTTTTATGAAGAGGGCACATTGGTAGTCATTTTATATTAATCATATAGGTGTTCATTACACTTTAATATTATACATATATGTATGTACTATGGGTTAATGTTTTGAGGTTATTTAAGTAACCCTAGACCAATTATAGAAAAAAAGTGTTAGAACTTCTCCTTAGCTTCATCTTGTTGCATGTATAATTTTTATCACTTGAAATCATTTTGTCTTTAGTTTTATGGGTTGTCTATAAAAGAAATATTGAAAGAGACATTCCCTGGTTCAACACTTTCAAAGATCACTAGATATTGTTCAACCATTCCATTGAATTGTGGGTCATGATAACAAACATGGATTTTTATCAAAGGGGTAAGTGCATGAGTTTGATGAACCAATTCATGGATATTTTCACAAATTGGTCCAAAATGCATACAAGGTATTAAAATAATGCATGCACAATATTTTAATTAGGCTTGGTAAATACCAACCTTATAATGTGAACATTTTTAAGTGGAAATTTATATAGTTATATTTATATTCCTTATCCTTCAAATTTATTTTAATAAATTCAAGAAATTATGGTCACTCTACATTTTCTAAAATCGGTCTCACAACGTCACAAGTTATGATTTGAAAGATAGTTTTTCGAATTTAATCTAGTCAATAGTTAATTGTTTTCAAGATTTCAATATTAAACTTAAGAATTTCATGACATAAATTTCATTAGTGTCCAATTTTTAGGTTTTAGGGCTTTCTGGATTGGTTGTTGACATTTATAAGAGTTCTAAGTTTGTCAAAATTAAATTTTGGGCACAATTGTCAACAATCACCCAAATGTTTTTTGAATTAATGCCAAAGTGGTGTGGATGTGGTAATGTAGGTCATAACTGTGACTTACACACACCCAACCACCCCTTTATGCTAATATTACTTATAATTAGTCTATTATAAGTTAAAAGTGACATAGAAACACCATATCCACTTATGACCAAGGTAAACACAAATAATTTTATGCACATGTGTTCATGATCACCCCAATTTTTTTAGATTTAAAAAAAAATGTGGTTTCGACAATGTAAGTTGCATTATGACCCTTGCATATTCGACCATTATGTTTAACCTTAAATTGATGAGATGGGGGTATACGGTAAAGAATATGGAATAAACTAAACATAAGGG
>JARHVA010001516.1:840000-882500 GCA_037957365.1 Torreya grandis
TTATTACATAATTGGTACCAATGCCTCTCCAACACTATGTATGGCTCTATTATTATTTTGTCTGGTTCTGGGACCTGAAAATCATTCTAGTTTAAAATGTTTTTATAATAAGGTGCATATTTCTTAAGAAGTGACACATAGAATACATTATGAATACAACTCAACTATGGGGGTAAGGCCAACCAATAGGCTATTGGGTTGACTATTTCTAATATCTCAAAAGGTCCTACAAAGCTAGGAGATAACTTCACCTTTTTCCCAAGGGTCATGGAACTTTTGTGTGGTTTGAACCTTAAAAGCACCATGTGACCAATAAAAAAATATCTATGATTTCTCTTCCTATTCGCATAGATCTTATATCTATTTGATGGCTCCTTCAATCTCTACTTTATAACTTTCACCTTTTCTTCCATGTCTTTCAATATTTCAAGACTAATTACTATTATGTCCTCAAGATTTCCCAACTAAGTGGTGTTTGACAACTTCTCCCATTTAGAGCCTCGAATAAAGTCATACCTAGAGATGTTTGAAATGAGTTATTATAGGAAAATTATATGAATGGAATATAAGTTTCTCATTTGGTTTGTTGATCCATACAATACATCCTTAGGAGGTCTTCTACCACTTGATTTGTCCTTTCTATTTGCCCATCCATCTCGGGATACTATGTGGAGCTAAATTTCAATTGTGTACCTAAGTTTGACTTTAGGGTCATCAAAAACCTTGAAGTAAACCTAGAATACCTATTTGATATGATCTTCTCTGTAACTCCATCCAATCTAACCACTTCCTTTACAAATCAATTGGCTAAGGTTGGTGCATCATCAATCAAGTTTCCAGGTATGAGATGCACCACCTTAGTGAGCTTGTCAATTAACACCATAATAACATCATGCCTATAGGGTGTCATAGGTATTTCTTGTATGAGATACATATTGAAAACTTGCCATTTATATTGTGGAATCTCATGTAATATAAATTTACTATAGGATGATGGTGTTCTTCTTTAACCCTTTGACATTCCAAGCATCAGAATACATACAATACTATATCTCTTTTCACCCCTTGCCAAAAGTATATTTTTTTAAGATTGACTTATATTTTATTTAACCCTAGATGACTTGAGTAGGGAGCATCATGAGCTTCAGTCAAAACTATCTTCCTTAAGTCTTCTACATCTAGAACATAGATCCTAATCTTATACCAAAGCAATCCCTCTCTGTCCAAGGTATATCCTTCAATTTTTAGGTCTTTTGAATTTTATTCTATCATTATTATCACTTGATATACCAAGGATCTTGCTTTCTTCCTTCCAGTATTTTCCCTTTTAGATTATATCTAAGCATTGTTATATTCATTAGGTGTTTTCTCATGCTCAAAGCATTGGTAACCTTGTTCTCTTTTCCCTTGATTTACTCAATTTAAAAATCATAATCATTCAAGAAATACAATCACCTTCTTTTCCTAGCATTCATATTAGGTTGAGTGAATATGCATTTTAGCCCTTGATGGTCAATTTTTAGTTTAAAAGGTTTCCCAACAAGGAAATGTCTCCACTTCTGTAAAGTATGAACAATTGCCACCAATTCTAAATCATGGTAAGCATTATTTACTTCATGTTTTTTCAATTCCCTAGACTCATATGCAATTAATCCATCATTTCAAATGAGAACTCATAATCTTTTGCTAGACACATCTATTACAACCATGAAATGTCCATTCAGATCAGGTACCTTCAAGATGGGTGCTATCATAAGCTTTTCCTTCATAAAATGGAAAGATTTATCACATTGCTCTGTCCATATAAAATTATTACCTTTCATTTTCAATGTTGTAATCAGATAGGTGATCCTAGAAAAACATTCAAAAAATTTCCTATAATATCCTTCTAACCCCATGAAAATCCTTACTTATGATACGTTCTTGGGGATTGACCATTCCATTATTGTCAATATCTTGTATAGATCTACTATAATTCCTTATTTGGATAAAATGTGTCCTAGATAGTGGATTTCCTTATTAAAGAATACACATTTGGAAAACTTACCATATATTATAAGTTCTATCAACCTTTGAAGAACCAATTGAAGATGTGCTAAGTGCTCTTCCTCATTCTTAGAGTAAATCAGAATGTCATCTATGAAAACCAAGATTAAGTTATCTAGGTAATTATGGAACACACTATTCATTAAGCTAATAGATGATAAAGGAGAATTTGTTACCCCAAATGGTACTATAGTAAACTCATCATGTCCATATCTAGTCTTCGAATCAATTTTTTGAAATATCCTCCTTAATTCTTCACTGATGATATCTTGATCGAAGGTCTATCTTTGAGAAAAAATTTGCTCATTTCATTTTCTTGAAAAGGTCTTCTATTCAAGGTAGGGGATATCTATTTTTAATCATGACCTTATTCAACATTCTATAATCAATGCATAATCTTAGAGTTCCATCTTTATTTTTAACAGATAAGACTAGCACTCCCCAAGGAGACATACTTAGTCTGATAAATCCTTTACTCAAGAGTTCTTATAGATGAATTTTAAGTTCCATCAACTCAGTGGTGTTCATTCTATAGGGTGCTCTAGAAACTGGCTCAGCTTTGGGTAAAATATCAATTAAAAAATCAAATTCTCTCTTGGGGGAATTCTCGATAATTCTTCAAGAAACACATCCTCAAATTCCTTTAGGAATGGATACCCTTAAAAGGTTGGTTGATATTTTCTTTCATCCTTATCTTCTATCATTAACATGAAAATTAGAAGTCCTTTCCTTCTCTCCTACTTCAGCGGCATAACTGATATGGTTTATACTTTTATGGGCATGTGACCCCCTCGAATCATGACCCACCTTCCTTTATCATTATAACATCTAAACAACTTGATATAACAGTATATTTTAGCTTGGTGATTGCTGAGCCAACTCATCCCTATTATTACATCATAGGATCCTAAGGGTGCTATAAATAGGTATAAACTTATCTCAAAATCTAGAAATTGCATTTTTGCCTTAGGTAGACATCAAGACTTACTACATTATCGCCATACTAGAACATTCATGATGAATTCATGTGATTCACTAAGAGAGACATTTTTCTTACTAATTCAGGATAAATTAAACATTCTGATGAACTTGTATCTATGAGAATTGAAATCAGTTTACCAAATAATTTAACTATAGCTTCAACTGGCACATTCTGGTATCTATTTAGAAATTCCTTACTGCAACATTGATCCTTTGTTGTGGTCCCCTCTGAGGCTGATTGGCCCTTATATTTTACTTCATCCTTGGGTAATCTCAATCAATGTGATTTCCTCCACATGTAAAACATTCTCTTGGCAAGCATTTTAATATTAGGTTCCTCGAGGCATCATCAGAAATCCATGGGGAATAAATTGGGTGATTGTAATTCCTTTGATAATTCTAGTTATTATCTACTCCCCTATTATTGTTCCTTCCAAAATTATTTTTATCATTTTGATCTGGTGGGGGTACTCTGCTTGTTGGATTTGTTTTTGTGTTTTTATCCACAACTTTCTCTCCCCTAAAATCTAGTTTCCTTTTGAAGGCTCTATTTTTGTCATTGTTAAAGTTTTATCTTTTCGTAGCTAGGGCTTACAATTTATGTTCCTATTTGAGATATTTTTCTATCAGTTCATTCATATTATTATGGATGTGCATATATACATCCACTCCTATGTTTACATTCAGTCCTAGGATGAACTTTCTAGTCTACCCTCTTTCATCCTTCTGATACATGGGCACATACTTAAGTAATTTAAGAAATCTATCCCAATACTATTTGACTGACATGCATCCCTACCTTAGGTTTTAAAATTTAGTAGTCTTCTTATAAAATAATAAATGGGGTAACCATCTCTTCCTAAAATGGTGGCCAAGCTGATCCCAAGTCAAATTTTCTTTGGTTAATCCATTTAATTCCTTAGTGTTAGTCCACTAGCTAGCTGCCTCTCCTACTAGTTGGTAGGATCCCTAAAACACCTTAGTTTCATCATTGTAATTTATCAAGTTGAAGTAAATATCCATCTCATTTAGCCAATTCTTAGCTCCTTTGCCTAACTATTTCCCATCAGATTTAGGGGGTAAAATCTTCTTAAAATCCTTGCTTAGAACAGAAAATAGAACTTCAATTCAAGGAGATACAACCTCTATTTCATTGATTGGTGGTGGATCTTCTTTAGGTATATTTTCAAGGTTAAGTTAAATCATGTTTTCTATATTTTCTTTCCTTGACCTAAGATCATTAATAACTTGCTCAAGTGAGTCCATTTTATCTCTTTACTTAGTCAACAAATTGATGAGGGCTTCTATCCCTGGTTCTCTATTTTATGGAACCTATTGTTCAACATTTTCATTAATGGGTTATATGTATCTCACATCCTCCCTTTGATTCCTAGTTTGTTATATGGGCCTTTCCATTTGGTTTCCTGATAGAACTAAGACAATCCCTTAAGTTTTCATTCAAGATAATTTATAGCACATTTTATTTTATAACTCTAAGTTTTCTCATATATTCTATTATTGATCACAGTCATACATAGGATTGAAAAAAAATAAGAATTTTATAATCTTATTCAAATTTTTATTAAATAAATTTATTAGCTTTATAGAGGATAATATTTATGACTATAACATATAGATTTCTATATAACATTGATTCAAAAATTCTTCTAAATAGTATTTTCTTCATCCAGTTTTATTTCTTTGGGAACTTCATCTTCTAAGTGAGCCTCATATTGGTGGCATTGGTTATATTCCTTACATATTCTAGGGATTATGTAAGGTGCATTATAACCCATTCCAAATGGAAAATCTCTTATTTCTAAGGGCCTCTTAAATGAATGTTTGACTATAGGTTCCATCATACCTAATTTTATTTTAACTGGCTCCACTTTCAAAGATTTGAGTTTACATTGGATTATAGCTATTGTATTCAAGCCAGAAATGTAAATGGGTTATTTTGAAGTAGAGGGAAATTCCATTTTCCCCTTGTTATTTGTTCCTTTTCCTTTCATTGATGCTTATCCATGAGCCATGTCTGAACAACTAGTTTTAACCAAATTAGTTTTCTCATTATTTTTTTTTAAGTTTTCTCAACAAGTTAACATCAATAATTAATATTTTACTAATCATAGGTAGTACTAGGCATAAGGCATAGATTTTGAATCCCTACTCTGATACCACAATGTAGAGAAGCCACTTATTTCTAGTTCCTAAAACATATTATTATTATTATTATTATTATTATTATTATTATTATTATTATTATTATTATTAAATTAATGTTTATCTATGAATATAATTTGAGTATACCTTATCTTATTGGATATCCTTTGACAACTAGGCAAGCATCTAACCATATGGGTTAGGAATCTAATATCCTTTTTGAAATGGGAGAGCATCTAACCATACATGTTAGGCATCTACGTATGAGTATGTTATGCTCTGGCTAGACACTTGACTCATCAAGATCAACCAGATCTTGGGTCACTCACTATTCACTACTCATCTCTACTAGATAAGCTTTGAGGTCATCATGATAGTATCATGTATAAAACATATTAAAATAATCATATTTTGCCTTATAATTTGGACTAAATCCTTGAGAACTATGATGATCCAACTAGGATCCTTTTGAGTATATCATAAAAAAATTATCTCTCCTTTGTTTATCTAAACTAGGGATTTATTATCATGGTCTTGCCTTTTCATTTAAATTTAATTTTGTTTAGCACACAAACCAAACCTCATCCTAATCACCTACATTCTAGAAGCATCCTTCACTTCTTAAACTGCCTACATACCTGCTTCAAATAGGACCAAGGTGTAGTATGCATGTAGTTATATTTTCTATTCTTTATTTCATGTGAAATATAGATCTAGGTATGCAATCCTTTCTAGGGACCAATTCTCCAGATAGTTTCTCTATGATTGCCACCTAAATAGGAGTGCAAACAGTATAAGTTAAAGTGAATGAATATTTGTTTAACTAAACTAGCTCTAAATCTTAATAAGAAATAGAAATGAACATTTACAAACTACATCCCCTTTCTACTTTTTATTTACATCAATAATATTTTTGATCCTTACTTTAATCAACGTAATCTTTACAATTATTTTTGCCAAAGTTTCATTATCTGAGAGCCATACGATTGGTGGTTTTTTGATAATAACTTGTGTAACACTCTCAATCCTAGTTTTTATTATTATTTTTTGGTGATATCGAGTTTTGAGTAATAAATATACTTTCTCTATTCTATTTCATAAGTTTACAAGTCATAATAATTTAAGATAATCAAAGTCATTTTTTTTTATCATAATTAGTGTTGTTGACCAAGAGGGATTATCTCACCCCTTGGTCTTAATGACACAACATGATCCTTATTTCTCTCTGATAGTTTATAGGGATGATATCCAAATCTTGTTGTTGAAGATGTGTTAGGCTATGGATATAGTAGCTTAAGTACGATGACATTACTCGTAAGCATGAGTTAGAGGCACCGCTTAATACTGAACATTGCGTAGTTTTGTTTAACCATAAATTCTTGGTATAAGTTGAGATATAACAAGTAAGGAATATTTTAAATGAATTAATGCATTGTATTTCAAAAATAAATTCTTAATTAAAAATGTAAAATTAATTATGTAACATAATCTCCTACTTTAGTCATCATGTTGATATATAACAACATTATTTTCCTTGATAATCATACCTTTAGTCTACTTAGATAACCTTTTCTATAAGATAACCTATACACATGGAGTTTTAAAATGCTAAATTGAACTTGAATTTAAAATTAAATAAATCCCTTATGAAGAGTATATTATTAAGCTATTTTCAATTATAATAAACAAGAATTTTAATTCCAATATAGAAACAAACTAAAATAGAGTTTTTTCCAACTGTGCAATATAAAAAATTTCAATAGTTTCCTACATACACAAGTATAAATTTGATTATAACGAATCTCTATGGAATTCATTTCATTATAAAGATTGAATTGAAATTTATTTCTTTACGTAACATATCATAGAATTGACTGTAATGACTTCTAATCATTAATAAGAAATTTAAACTTATTCTAAGTAACATGATGAAAGTTTTTAAATAAATTACCATTCTAATTATAAATATGAATTTCATAAATTATTTCTTTGTAACATTTGTAAATTAGATCAAATATTAAAATAAAAAAATGTGGATAACATTTAATTATGTTAATAAAGTATATTCTTAACTGATCCACCTAAATAGATTCCTAGCCCTGGTCAAATCAATCATGTAATATTAAAAAAATTCATTTAATACCAGGTGTTGTAATTGCAAAAAGAATATATATATTTCTCATTTAATTATATATATATATATATATATATATATATATATATATATATATATATATATATATATATATATATATATATATATATATATATATATATATATATCATTTTCATTTAATTTTCTTAAATAAATTCTTAGCACTCATCCAATCAATCATTTAATATTACAGAATTTCATTTATTACCAAGTATTTTAATTGCAAAAGGAATATATATATATATATATATTCTTGGTCTAAGTTGAGATTTAAAAAGTAAGGAATATTTTAAATGAATTAATGCATTGTATTTCAAAAATAAATTCTTACGTAAAAATGTAAAATCAATTATGTAACATAATCTCTTACTTTAGTCATCATGTTGATATATAACAACATTATTTAACTTGATAATCACACCTTTAGTCTACTTAGATAACCTTTTCTATAAGATAATCTATACACATGGAGTTTTAGAATGCTACATTGAAATTGAATTTAAAATTAAATAAATCCTTTATGAAGATTATATTATTAAGCTATTTTCAATGATAATAAGCAAGAATTTTAATTCCAATATAGAAACAAACTAAAATAGAATTTTTTCCAATTGTGCAATATAAAAAATTTCAATAGTTTCCTACATACACAAGTATAAATTTGATTATAACGAATCTCTAAGGAATTCATTTAATTATTAATATTGAATTGAAATTTATTTGTTTACGTAACATATCATAAAATTGATTGTAATGACTTCTAATCATTAATAAGAAATTTAAACTTATTCTAGGTAACATGTTCAATGTTTTTAAATAAATTACCATTCTAATTATAAATATGAATTTCATAAATTATTTCTTTGTAACATTTGTAAATTAAATCAAATATTAAAATAAAAAATGTGGATAACATTTAATTATGTTAATAAAGTATATTCTTAACTGATCCACCTAAATAGATTCCTAGCCCTGGTCAAATCAATCATGTAATATTACAAAATTTCATCTAATACTAGGTGTTGTAATTGCTAAAATTATATATATATATATATATATATATATATATATATATATATATATATATATATATATATATATATATATATATATATATATATATCATTTTCATTTAATTTTCTTAAATAAATTCTTAGCACTCGTTCAATCAATCATTTAATATTACAAAATTTCATTTATTACCAAGTATTGTAATTGCAAAAGGAATAGTGATATATATATATATATATATATATATATATATATATATATATATATATATATATATATATATATATATATATATATTTCTAACTTAAACTAAAACATTATATTTTCCCTTCAAATCAAATCATTTTCATAACAGTAAACAAAAATATTTTCCCTTTTAAATATTTAAATAAAATAATTTAAAATATTATATTTTACTTTCAAATAATTTTCATAAAAATAATATTATATTTACATAAAAATAAATAGACATAATATATTTACCCTAATTTAAATAAAATATTATATTACTCTACGATTTAAATAAAATATTAAATCTGCCCTACCAATTTAAATAAAATATTTAACTTACATATTAAATAAAACATTAAATTTACCCGTGTCCATTGAAATCTTTTACTAAAATGGAAGGTGAATCTGCTTGGATTGAAATAGGTGCTAACAAGAATTACGTAGAGGAAATGAAGAGAGTGTAGACCCACTCACGTTGATCAACTTCTTCTCTCTTCAGCTTAAGGCATCGATCTGCTCATGCAAAGCATCGACCCTCTCTTTTTCTTCAACATTGATCTCCTCTACTCAAAACGTTGAACGATTTGCTACTTTTTTTTCTTCCTCCTAATCGTCGATCTACTCCAATTATTTATAATTTCCTTCCACCCAAATTTCCTCCTCACCGTGCGTTGTCACTGCAGGTTTGATTGGCTTTTAACTTAGGTTCATGGTTTATAATTATCATTTGAGTGGCAGCCCTTTATGCATTGCATGGGGTAAAGTGGGCGATGACTTTCCTTTTCTCTCCAACTTCAGTGCCAATTTTCGCCCCCCTTTCCATGCGTAGACCCACTCTTAATAAACTTTTATAAATGCAGTTGTTTTTTTTCCTTCCCTTTAGTTAAGGTTTTTAATTAGCTCTTAGTGGCAGTGATGTCGCTAAGATGGCATGGCTGATGAGGATTTAAGGTGGGTAATGGTTTTAGAGGTGGAGTGATTTTAATTTGATCTTACAGTTTATTATGTTCTCTCTAGTTAGATTAGTCTTTTCTTGACATTCGTTAGGTTTTAAATTAAATGTAATTTATTAATAACCTAGAATTATTTATAATTTATTTAATAATCTTAAAAAATTATTTAAGAAAATATAATTAATTAAAAATGATTAAACTCTTAAATTATCTATGAAATATAGTTTATTTGAAAGTTCTAAAATTAAAATAATTAAATAAAAGAAAAATTCATTTTTATTAATAAAAATTAATAAAAATAACTTTTGATATATTTTTAATTTTATCAAATTGATAAAATTTTCATCTAAATTTAATAAATTCATTATTTTGATGCATATATATTAAGACAACATTGTATATATACATTTCTATGAAAGGAAATAACATTAATTAAATTGTACCATGCTTTCACAATTTCCCATTGATGATATGGTAGACTTTTGAAATTAAGACAAAAGTTAAGTTTTCTTTATAATCAACTTAAAGTATAGGTACGAGTCCACAATGTGGGAAGAGAGGTCGTGACAAAGGGTGTATACCCTTTGCAAAGCACGTACACCCTTTGCAAAACATAAAGATCATAAACCCTTATGATTTTTTTCAATTCATTTTCTGTTTGCAGTGCAAACATGTGGCCATTTTTAGCAGTTTTTTGTCCTTGCATTTCTCTTTTAGATCCATGAACGTGCTTTAGATTTGCATGCCATCAATGGGATTCAACATTTGGTTTGTTACCTCAAGTATGTTGATTTTTAAATTTAATTTTTTCCATTTGTATTTATATTTATTTATGTAAGTAGTGTTTTGATTTTAGATTTACATTATATTCTTACATTTCCTAAAAAAACTTGTATTTCTATTTAAATCTAGATATATGATTGAATGATGGATCTATTACCTGAAGAAGATGTTAGACAAAGCACCAAATAATTTGATTTTGAATAAGAAGAAGTTCAATTATATGAACAATATGATTCAAAACATCAATAATTACAAATAATAATCAATAGTTTGCATCACTCCTCCACTGATAGTGCACACATTTAACTTGCCAATATACTAGAGTCTATTTTTAATGAAGTGGGAAATGTAACTTTACAACTTGATGCAATGTTGAATTGAAGAGAGGCCATGAAGCCATTTTATTCAATAAAATTGTCATATGAAGATGTTAAGAAAAAAATAACAATAAAAGTTGTATGCACTTTATTTGTTAAGCCTGGAACTAACCAACTTCCATCAATGAATTGCAAACATATTAGTATTGGTTGATATGTTCATGAGGATATGAAAAATAACTTTCGGAATAGGTGGTAGATAGTGTTTGATGAGACTTTATACAACAATAATAAAGTTACATTATACTTTTTGAAAAACAAGTATTTTGAATTTGTGTTGCAAAAACTTCAAAACTATCTTAACCTGAAGGCCTTATAAGATAAGGGAGGTGGGTGTTCATTTGATAGACCTAGTGCTAGGTGAAACCAAAACTATCATAACCAAGCTCAGAGAAATATGACAATATCACATGCTTTTATTTCTAAAATTTTACATTGTAACATATATATAGATAACCTTGAGGAGGTTATGCATTTTACATAAGTTATGATTCATCATGGTAGGCATACATTGAGTAATTCTGCTCAACCTACATGTGGTGCTAGTGGTAGTGATGCTAGTGGTGTTGGTGGTATCGATATTGGTGGTAGTGGTTGTAGTGATTTTGATTTTATTGGTGTTGATATAAGTGCTAGTGTTCCTCCTCTTACTCATGTTATGTTCTTGTGCATCATTTTACATCATGTGGGAGGAAGTATATGGGACCTCATATTTAGGTGTGACATACACATAGTACATATATAAAAACTAGCATGCTAGAGCATACACTACCTCTAGATGATTTAATAGCTTAGGAGACTAGCATGCTAGATCATATGCCCCTATAGATTCTTTAATAATTCATGACACTAGAATGCCAAACACTTTGCTAAGTGTAATAGCTTCACCAACTCTTTTAAAGATATGTTAGCCTATTGTGTAGTATTTATCAACTTCACCATCTATATTTGATACACATGTTAACTTTTATTTATAGTTTATTTATGTTTATAAAATAATATTAAGTTTATTTTCTAGTATCTATTTACTTAATTGACTAATATATTTGACTGAACTTATTATTTGTTACTTGTATAGATGATTGGTGATATTTTGGGTAGTTCAACATGCCTTGAATCTATTATACATGCTATAAGTGGCATGGGTGTACCCTATACATAGGTTTGAAAACTTTTTAATTACATATTTATTCATGTATGTTTAGTTTGCCTTGAACAAAAAAACTATATTTTAGGATATATATTATTGTCATAGATTTTTATCATGTTCATTGTGATAGGATTTAATATTCATATTTTTATTAACTATTATATAGGTTTACGTGTTTTAAATCTATTATAGCATAATAGTTTATATGTTATTATCGGTAAATGTACTCTTGTTAGGTTTGTTATTACCCATGTGTATTACTGGGTAAGTTGTTATTTGTCCTCTCTATTTATTAGGAGGTGTTGTGCTATCTTGATGGCTATATAATATCTAATTGTATTGTATCAAATAAATATATTAAAACATAACAGTATTGCTATGTTTAATCTATTTTTTTGGTATTCGTCTCACCAATTTGTCAACAATGGTATCAGAGTAAGAAAATGGTCTGTTAAATCTATGAAGGAAAATATTATGTTAAAGATGAGAGTCATTGATGGAGTTTAATAGTCCTACAACTTGTGAATACCAACATATCTATTTTATATTTTTAAGTGTCTTTGAGTTTGACAAATCTATATACTTATGAAATACATCAAACTAGGTGCAACTCAGTCTTTGTGTGAGTTCAATTCTGCAACCTTGATCACTTGCACCAAGCGATATCCAACAAATCAAATCTAAGGTTTATCTACAATGATCTAAGTGTAGTTGATGAACGTATTGATCTATGGCATGTTGTGCATTCTATTCATGAATTCTATAGAATATTATCTTGCCTTGACTATGTTTAAGAGTTGTTAGACCATTTTCATAAATTTTATTTAATAGATAATCTCACTTAGTAGCCAATGAGCCCTAATTGTGTGCATGTTCCATACATTCATTAACTGATGCTCAAACTATGTATATCTATGTATGGCATGCTAAGTTCTACACATGGTATTTTGATGTTATATATGTGAAAGTGTGTAAAATTAACAAGTTGTCATGTTTTAGAATTTTCGTGTTGTTTTGACAGTTCATCTCTGAGTTTCTAGCCTATCCCATATAATCATTTGATGTTTTAGTCTTTACATATATATATTTTTGTTTAAAGCTTAATAGCTTATCTTAATAAGTTTTTGTTTCTCGTTACGTAGTCTTTTTTTAATATGCATAGTCATGTCATGATTTTTGAATGTTGAGTCAAAATAATTTGATTCATTTTTTTTAAGGTATGGTCAAAACAATAATAAAATATTTTTTCAATAGCTTTTATGTTTGTGTTTTATATAATTTCATGTTAAAATTTTATAGTGAATTATTTAGCTTTTATAGAACTCTAGTCTTATTTTGGGTCCATTATCAATTATCAAAAAATTTAAAATATGTCAAAAGATGAAAAACGAGTTAAGAATCATTTTTTCAAAATGTTTATTTTATCATATAGAGTTGAAATTTTTTTATGGACATAATATCATTGGCACGCAAAATCCATGATTGTGAAATAGAGCCTAAAAGCCAAACGTATTGAATAAGTAACAAGCAATTGGAGGATGGAGGATACATGGAGGTTAGATAATAATTGGTATCCTCTTATGAGTCAGCTATGATAGATTCATATTATTTATATGGTGGAATTTTTTAGTGTATTTGTTTTATGTTGTGTGTGGTGTTATTTTATTAAGCAATATGGTTTTAAATAAAAATGCTGATCATTATTTTCTAGTTTGGTACCTCTTGATGAATAAGATTGCGGGGATAAAAATAATTAAAGTAGCACTTGGTTGTTGGAAAAGGGTTTGTGGAAATATGAGAAACTATCAAAGTGTATAAAATAGTTGAGACCTTCCGTCACCTTTAGGTTTGTGGTCAACCTACAGATAAAAAACCATATGGGTTCATGGTAATTCGACAAACCATCAAAAGTGTTAATTAGAGAGATGTATTCCTATCACTTTCAGATTTTTTGTAATCTTGCAAGGAAAAATCAAGGTGTTACCAAGACCGTGAATCCATAAAGATGGCATGCCACCTTAAAGGTGAGCAGATTACGTGAAGAGTGTAAAATCTTTTTATTGTGTTTGAATTAAGGGTGTGTTAATAATTAATAATGTTAAGGAGGTGAATGTTAGGATTTAATATTCATATTTCATTATTAATTGTTATATAAGTTTAATTATTACAAACCTATTATAGCATATTAGTTTATTTGTTACTATCAAGAAATGTATTCTCTTAAGGGTTGTTATTACCCATGCATATTACTAGGTAAGTTGTTAATTATCCTTACTATTTATTAGGAGGTGGTTGTGCTATCTTGATGGCTATATAATAGCCAATTATACTGTATCAAATTAATAGATGAAAACATAATATTATTACTATGTTTAATCTATTTTTCTTGTATTCATCTCTCTAATTTGCTAACACATTGGATTCACATATTATTCATTTATTGGTTTTGGGTAAGTGCACAAATTTGAGAGATAAAAGGGGGTCTACCCATGGACATGATTTTCTTAAAATTTTAAAAATCTGAACTTCTATAGATAATTTGAGATATCTACACTACAAATTCGAAGATGGCGTAAGAACATGAAATATAGCATTTCGAGTCTAATTTTTAAAACACTATTCTTTAAGAAAATATGGTTAAGTATAACTAGGTCAAACATCTAACATTTAAAGAGTAACTCCTATTTTTTAAAGAAAACAAAGTAGATAGATGGTCATGCGGTGAACCATTTTTTGAGCAAAGTTTAATATTGTTTGAAACTATTTTGTGAATATTTAAATAAGAAATTCTATTTTTTGATCTATATTTTATTATATTTTTTAATGAATATTTTTTAAGAAATTTTGCAAGTAAATAGACCCTGAAAACTAAAACAAAATCGATAGCCATCTGTGAGGTGCACCTAACTACCTCAATTTTTTTTTAGTGTGTGTATAAATATGTCTATTTTGTGACCATATAATTTGATTTACACTTGGATCAATGAAAAATAAATTACATGAACATCTATCTATAGGCATGTAGTGGCCTAAGAAAGACATAGTCAGAAATCAACATAGTTTGAGAACTTAAGTTAGTCAAAAAATAATAAAAATCATATTTTTGGAAAGAGGAGAGTGTGCTCATCATGAAGGTATTCAAATTTTGAATTTTACCATTAAAATTCATAGTGTTTTAGGTGATCAAAGTTAAATTTTATTATTTTTTATAAAAACCCTCAAACTCAGCTGTAGATTGATAGGTCCAAGCCTTTGGCTCAGGAATCCAAGCCATTCCTAATCTAAAAGGCTTGGTGTTTGAATTAAAATTCAAATAGTATGATTGTGTTAATATATAACATGACTAAATTATTAAAATGATCACAATGGGTATGTGTACAAAGTTGGGGGATGATTCCATAGACATTTCAAGTGATGTGATCATGTTAATTAATAAGGTGATCTCATTATTTAATAATGTGATCACATTATTTGAATTATGGCTAAATGATTACTGAGTCATAACACAATCATTTTATTATATAACATATTTTTATTATTATATAACATGATCACATTATATTGAACACTAATGTGATAATTTTATTTTCATATTCAATAACATGATCACATTAATAACATGATCATGTTACCTATGCATAAAAAATCAAAATCAAAATATGAATGCAAAATCCTCATTTTACAATCGAGTTTTCTTGCTTTCATCCATCATCTGTGATCATGTTTTGCATGGAATATACTGGAGAATGCCAAGAAGTTGCATCCCATAAACTTACTGATCGATGGTGATGCCATGTAAGAGAGGTAAGTGATAGAAATATTTCATATTTAACCCTAATTTTTCATTATTTTCATTATTTAACCCTAGTTTTTAATTATAATTTGTTTTTTAACAACCTATCCTACTAACCCTCCTAACCATCCACATAACCCTCTTGCTTCTCCTCCTCCTAACCCTCCATAAAAACCTCTTTTTCCTCCTCCTATCCCTCCACCTAACCCTCGTATATTTCTTGAAAACCCCCTGATAGTCAAGATATTTTGATTGACAACATTATGGGAAATAAGGTTGAAATTGAAGAGTTAATTGGGAGAATGAGGGATCCAACTTTGACCATCACCCACTACACTCAGTTAACCAATTCCCTATAGAACTTATTAGGTCTAATAGAGTCTATAAAGAGTCAAATTTTCAAATGGACCTCATATAGGGATACTTTAAGGCATATTGTGCTGAAACTTTTTTAGCACTTTAGGTCAAGAACAAATAAATTTTAAAATCCTCTATTTTTTCCCTATTCATTGACCTAACCACTAATTCTTTATTTCTCATAACTGCTAAACATTTTTCTATCCATCATTGCATACATAACTTAATCACAACCAATTTTTAGGATCGATGGTGGATGGTATTTGACTTTCTACCATGTAAAAACAATGACGTCCCATTATATTTTTTGAGAAAACCTTACTATGAGTTTCTCTTTACTAAGATTCTAAATTATTTTAATTTTAGTGAGTTTCAAGGACAAGGAAAAGGCTCTATGTAGGATGAAACATGTGAACATCATACACGTAATTAGCTTACATAGATCCACATCCAAAAGACTCTTGAGCCTAATATCCCCTTTGTAGTTTAGTAGGTCATAAATATCGACACTATCCATGCTCTTAGTTCACTCACCAATACACTGATTCAACATACAAGTAGGTTTTCATAGAGTGATGCTACAGATATGCCACCTACTATGCATACCCAACCCCACCCTTGTAGTTCATGTGGATATTTATACATAGGACCTTATGATGATGGTGTTGATGGTGGGTCATAGGGATTACATAATATTCTTAGGAGTGATTAGTTTTTAGCATGCACATTTGGCATGCAGACATTAGCCACTGCACGAATGCAAGTATATTTTATATAAATGTCATTATAATTTTTTGTTATATTTACAAATTTAATTCAGCTAACAAATAATTTTAAAAATGAAGGTGATGATGCCTTCATCATCATAGTCAACATTTAAAAAAATTTATTCATCATGGTCTGTGTTTACATATTCAGATCCAGTTACTGGCCCATCCACTACTACATCTGTCTTTATTAGGATGACACCATTTACTTATACAAAGATAAATTTTTGAGTTAATCTTATGCTCTATGTATATTTTCCTTATAAGTTTAAGTTAAATTTATCTTTCTCTTTTTTTATAATCTATTTTCTTGTTCTCTCTCTTTATCCCTGCTTTGTTCTTTACAATATTCTTATGTGTTTTCATAGGTCTGCATGCTAATTCAATTTTGTCCTTCAAAAATACTCATAATAGAATATACCTACTCAATTACATCTCATTTCATGAATCCAACCATTGCACACAACCCCTAATCTTAAACTCTTCACTTAACTCTTCTTTCCTCTTTGACACCTTCTATATACTAGCCATTTTTTGAGGCAAACCTCCTTGTTCTGAGTAAACTAAAAATTTCCCAACCATACCAAACCCACATTTAGATACATCTTTATATCACATATTTCATGTAGGGATTCTCATAATTTGACTCTCTTTGGAGAACACCTAACTCAACACCCCTCAAGACTAATCATGTCTCCTCAACCTAATTATAGGCTACTAACTATGAAATTGTACCATACATACTCAAATCTTTCTTAAACCTTCAAAATACTCTTCCTCCTAGATAAATACACCTATCCATAAATTCTGGAGATGGGCTGATCATCTTGGGGGTAACATAAACCTTCACAAACAATAAAAGAGAAACCACAATAGTTACAAGCTATGAGAATGGGTTCAACGATATTTATACAACTGATTTTTGTGAATCCCATAAATATCACATGAATATTGTCATTCAATATTATACAAGGGTAACTCACATGCCACAAGGATGCTTATACAATGAATAACACTTATCTAGGGGTCCTTCTTGGTAACACTATCTTGAAAATGAAGTTGCTACACTCAATATAGTCATATTATCATTTATACATATGTCACCATTACCACTATACATACATCCACATTTTACCCTTGAAAATGAGTGACAATAGCAAGGGAATTTAAGGTAAAAGAGAATATATGCACAACATTAAAAATACATATAACAAAAAAACATATATGTTTTTCATTTTGCATCTAATTTACTTGTATTCTCAATCATTAATGCAAAAATAACACAACTAAAAATATAAAAGTGATGAATGGACTTATGTTAGACCATGCTTCCTCAAGATTAACATCCTACAATGCTCTTACAGGGTCACTTACTAAGGATGTAGACATTGTATTCATATCTTTTACCCATTACCTATATGGTACATTCTCTCTTTCTATTACCCAAGGACAATACACTATTTTACAATTAATCTATTAAATGCTTCTAGGGATAGGCCATTATTTATGAAGAAAACATTAAGCACATTTTGATACAAAATATTTGAAGCTTCCTTATGAATATACACCCATTTTCCTAGTGGAAGTGATAATATCCTATTAAATGGGAGTCTCCTTCATAAACATCTTTCCCAAAGGATTTACTAATAATGCAAACTAAAATTCCTATGACCATATTACATCTAAAACCATAAGGACATAAAATTGACATGACTGCACATGTAGCATTTACTTCCTTATATTTGATAAGGATAAACACAAACAATTCCTTTCTTCTCTTTCCCACCTATATTTTAGAACCCAATATGTGTGTGTGTGTGTGTGTGTGTGTGTGTGTGTGTGTGTGTGTGTGTGTGTGTGTGTGTGTGTGTGTGTGTGTGTGTGTGTGCATGCAATAACTATCCCACACCAATCCACTTGTAATGTTACATAGAGATAATAAACATGTATGGCTTTAGTTGATAGATAATTTTTTATCATCACAAACTTTTCCAAAAGTGTTTTGGCATATTTTTATCTATCATACATATAGTATGATAAAAAAACTCTATGCCTAAATACTAATGTAGGATGCCTGAATTACTCATGTCAAAATTAGAACATAAATTTGTTTCTGATTATTGAAGTGTAGTGGTCATGCTACATATGATGGCAATATCATCAACATAGACAATGAATATCACTATGCTCTCATTACCAATTTTAACATGTAAATTCAGATCTTAAAGACTTATTTTGAATCCATACTCTTAGAGGTGTTGATCTATTTTGGTGTAATAGGGCTTTGGAGAATGCCTAAGTTCCTATAATGACTTGACAAACCCATAAAAACAATTGTCTCTCTCTAGGACCATGTATCCTTTTGGTTGTACTATGTAAATTCCTCACCAAAATATAAATTCAAGGACACACTTTTCACATCTATTTGATATGCCTTCCAATCTTACTAAAAGAAAAGAACTTAAGGTAATAGACAAGTTTGGGGGAAGAGCCACCATTTGTGTTGGTACTAAAATATGTGTTAACCTCAATAATTACACCTTGCAATTTCTTCTAATTCAACATCTAAACTATTTGCAAATTTTATTATCTTAAGCCAAAATAATAAAATATATTTAGATGGATAAAACTTGATATATTGGACAAGGACCACCCTTCCTCAACCTATTTTTAGAATGTCATTTATACACACCATCACCAAGAGGTGGACTCACCATGGCTCGTTCTTCTTTCTATTGGTTGGGTGCTTTCTCATAAATCATTTGTCAGCCATCAATTATAAATGAATGTGATATAAATCCATGTATTATATATAGATATACAGATGATTGATATCATGCATATAATAGAAATATGATGGCCATATATATACAACTCAAAAATTTTCAAGTAAATATATAATGGTATTTTAGTCTATCCAAAGAAGCTTTAAAAGTAAGGATAGAGTTCTTGATATTTCTCTTATTCCTTTTATTTCCTTAACTTTTCCTTTTTGATGTACAACTATAATTTCCACCTATTACTCTTCCACTAACACTTCCTACATGTATTATAATATTTATATTACCTCTAACATGCAAAATACTTCCTATTCTTGGTCATTGCACATTGTATGGAAGTTACACTTCCATGATTCTTGGTTTACATTATATTTTCATGATATGCATGTTGTATGGTAGTTATGTAATTCCATCATTCTTGGTTTATAGTGTCTTTCATGATATGCATGTTGTATGGCAGTTACACTTCCATGATTATTGGTTTACATTATCTTTTCATGATATGTATGGTTTACATATATAAGATTTGATATTTTATATAAAATTAAGTGAGACCTTATTTAAATAAATTGATGGCTAGATTCGACACTCCTCTCTCTCTCTCTCTCTATGAGCTAATACAAACATAGGCATTGCTACTACAATGTCATATACATAGGTTCTAATAGAAGTATATATTAGTTATTGTAATTTTGAATTATAAAAATAGACTTGTTATAATTTAGTACATGTACTTGAGGAAAATATAACTTATGTAAATATATTGTGTATGGATATTTGTCTTATGACATCTGATATTCGCACTCAGATGATTAGGAGGGCAACTTCTCATGCTCTTACCATATTTGAGATGTATATTCAGACAATTGAACCTACCATTGACTTGTTTGAGTGTGAAAAATACATTGAGCAGGATTGTGAGCTTGCAGTAAGTTCACGTTTAAATGATTTTTTATGTTAGTAAAAATAAATTTCTTAACAATTATTTTAATGTATTTTATGTTAATTTTTAAATACTTCTTGTATTTGAACAAGCTTACCTACAAGATAACTATGAGAATAGGAACCAAAATTAGATCTTGGAGCAATCCAAGGCATTAAAGGGGTCTCCATCTAATAATAAGACATCCCAGGGAGAGTCTTCTTCAAGGAAGGCAAAGAGAGGGAGGCTATTTGATGAGTAGGATATCTTACACATGAGATGTACTTATTTTATGTCTATATGGAAATTTATGCATTTTTGGAATTATATATGCATATTTGACATTCACCCAACATTAGATACTATGTTGGTATATTTAATTTTTCAAATGCCTATCACATCAATCTATGTATCATTAACATTGTGCACATGTGCCTATATTGTATGCCTATCATGTAAATCTATCTAATTTATATTCAGTTTTAATTTCATTGTGCATTATTGTACAATGTTGTTTTGATATTTTAAACTATTATAAATTGGATCTTGTATTGAATGTTGTATGAAAATGAGGATTAAAAAATTATTCTTTTCAATGCTATGAATCTAAGATCTCCCATATTTAATTAAATTAAAGTTTTTATTTCATTGTGTGTAGTGGAAATGACTAATGACACTCTTATCACTTAGGCTTAATGGCCTTATGATTTTTGTACCTATTTATTGTAAACTTTGGAGACACTTATTGGTGGCATTGGTACTATTACAAATCTCTCACATTTGTTCTCTAACTCATTTCATACAATCTATTCACAAATGTCCTCTCACTCTTTCATTATCTTGTCACTAGGCAATCCTCTTAGCTTTCAAGTACGGAAAATTTATATATGTCTCAAGGAGTTATTTTTATGTCATATATGTTCTTAGATGGTCAAATTACACCAAAATTAACCTCTTACAAGTGCTCAAACACACTTCAACATTCAACTCCACATATAGGGCTCACAATGGTCTCCTTAGTCTTATAGACTTTTTTTGTGCAAATTCTCTTGGTTTGAGAAATCTATCAAATCTTATAGAATTCTATCTCCATACAGATGTGTGTCAAATTTCATGACCTAACTACACTCCTAGACCACACTTCCTTTGTAAACGACCCTTCAATTAGGCCTAATTAACCCTATCTTAAATCCATAGTCACCAAATCCATACTGTATATCCTTAAACCACACCAAAACCACTTTATTCCTTTTCCATACACCAAAAAAATTTATATTATGAAGTTTCATTAATTTATAATGGCTAATACTCTTTCTATGGGACTTTTCCTCTTAAAACCCTAGTTAGGCTTCTATACATGATGAGGGGATATATAGTTCAATATCTTGATTTTTAAAAAAATTCAAAGGACTAAAATTCCACATATAGGTATGTTTTCACCCCCAACACCTTCCAAAATAGGTGATACATCTCATTTCTCTTTATTCTCTCTTCTCGCATCTCATTACATAATGTGATTGTGTTATGTGTTTTATAAGTTTATGATCCATCCAATGCATTTAGAAGCCTATATTAACAATTTCATGATCATGTTATTTTTAATAATAATTTAGGGTTAGTAATTATAAATTAGAACCAAGTGTTTCCTATGTTAAGAATAACATGATCATATTATACGTAATATAGATAAGGGATTATGGATTATAATTTATGTTTTAGGCATTAGGGATTTCAATTTATGTTTTAGGTTTTATGGATAAGGGATTAGGGCATGTAGGATTTAGGTTTAAGGGTGTATATAAGGTTTAATCACTCTATGCCATGTGTGAACCTAATTTTTACTACAAAGAATGTTAATTGGGACTAAATCAGTTGGTAAAATAGGGAATTTTTTTGGTTTACAATTTAGGGTATAGTGTTTAGGGCTTAGCATTAGATTACACATAGTCAATTTCAATTATAATTATTAGTATAAATGATTATAATATGGAATAAGATGATTGGTTCAGTGTTTAAAGAGTTTATATTTATGTTTTAGATTTAAGGGATTAGGAACTTTAAGCATTAGGTCTTGGAGTATATGTTTTAGGGTATATAAGGTACAATCATGATGGTGATTAGGGAAAATTGGAGATGATAAACCCCCAAATAATATTTTATAGTCATGAAATTAGGTTGAAGGGGCTCAAAATAGCCCCAGTTTACTTTTGATGCACAACTAGATTGGTATTCCAAAGGCTAAGTTTTGGCCATAGGTTAAAGAAATGCATTTTATGACATCTTGTGACAAAATATACTATATTATAAGGCATGTATGTTAATGGCATGTAATGGGCATTAGGGCATAGGGATTACAATTTATGTTTTAGGTATTATGGGGTTTAGGTTTAAGGACCCAAATGTTAATGTATAATCACTCTATGCCATGTTCAAACCTAATTCATACTACAAAGGATGTTAATTGGGACTAAATTAAAATTGGTAAATAGGGAAATTTGATGGTTTACAATTTAGGGTATAGTGTTTAGGGTTTATGGTTTATAGATTAGGTTTTAATGTATATATGGTTTAGGGTACATAGGGCGAATCACAAAGATTATTGAGGATAATTTGAATCACTTGGACCTATTTGTGATTATAGTATGTTTTTTGGGGTTGTCATTATACCATGGATGTAATCATGCAAATTGAGTTAAATATTCAAGTGGGGTAATTAGTCATGTGATTTAGGCCAAATTGATCCCTATGAACTTAATTCTTAGTCTAAATGATGCTAATTTGGGATAAAATGATTGGTTCAAGGTTTAAAGAGTTTATATTTATGATTTAGAGTTTAGGGATTACGAACTTTATGGATTAGGGCTTAGGGTATAGGTTCAAGAGTTTATAAGGTAAATTTGTGATGGTGATTGGGGTAAATTTAAGCTCCTTGAACCTAGATTTGTGAGTAAAGAATGTGAATTTGGGATCAATTATCCCCCACATCATCATAGATTGAGCCTATGAAGTCAATTATGGTAATGAGTGATGTGATTTTAACGAATTTTATCCCTATGAACCTAATTATTACAATACATAAAGGGTGGTAACTAGGGCTAAATTTATCCCAACGGCCTACTTATCCTCAATGTAAGGAATTTCATCTATATGATATCAATTGGGTATCTGAGTACTCACCATATTAAAAAAATCATTATTTTTTCAATTTGATATGAAATTTGTTCCCAAAGAGTCGTGTGAAAGGAATTACATTAATATATAATAGAAATTTGGTTTTACTTGGCCATAATAGCATACCATATTGAACAAATCAAGTATTTGGTTCCAAATGATACATAATTAGGGCCAATTGAGGCTTGCCCAAGGAATTGTGTCAACATAATTTTAATTAGGGCCCTAATTGCACACCTTATTCAAATAATTGATTGTTTGATTCAATTTGATATGAAATCAGGACCAATTGAACCCTTTATAAGGAATTTCATCCATCTAATAATGATTATGATTTTGATTGTGCAACAAATTCAATTGAAAGAATACTTGATTTAATATGATATGAAATTTAGTCCAAATAAGCCTTTTGTAATAAATTTCATCCTTATACTATTAATAAGTAGATTTGTTTGTCCCAAATACATAATATATTGAATTAACCAAGTATTTAGTTTAGTTGAATACACAATTATGGCCAACCAAGGCTCATGCAAGTAACTGAATACATCTAATGTCACTTATGACTTTGTTTGTCCTGATTGTAAACCATATTCAACTAATCATGTTTTTAGTTTTATCTCATACATAATTGGGGAAAATTGATTCCCATGAAAGTAATTTTAACGATATAATGTTTGTTGGGTTCTATTATCCCTGATTACACACCATATTAAACCAATTAAGTATTTAGGTTCAATATAGTATGCAATTGGGGCCACTTGATCCCCAATCAATGAATTACATCCATATAATGTCATTTGGGACTCTAATTACACCATGTTAAATCAATTGATATTTTTTTCAATACTTTACACAATTCGGGACAACCAAGTCCTATGTAATTTACTACTTCTACCTAATATCAATCAAGCAATTTTTCACTGCATGCAAGGAATTGTGTCCATCTAATGTCCATTGTGAATATTTTTCCCTAATTTAACATCATATTTAATCAATCAAGTATTTTCTTCAATATAATATATAATGAAGAGTAATCAGTCCTTGTTCAAGGAATTCCTTCAATATAATGTCAATTAGGGCTTTGATAGCACACCATATTAAACTAATTAAATATCTAGTTCAATTTAATACACAATCAGGGTTAAATGACCGCTAAGAAAGGAATTATGTCCATATGATGTCAATTGGATCTCTAATTACACACCATATTATAAAAAGCAAGTATTTAGTTTAGTTTCATATGTAATTAGGGCTAGCCAAGCTCCATCCAAGGAAATATGTCCATCTAATGTCTATTTGAGATCTATTAGCCTGATTAAACACCATATTAGGATCAAAAGAAAAATAAATTGATTCATAGGTTAATACATCTCCAATTATCTTTCAGTGCTATCAATTCTTGACAAGAACATTGGTCCTAAACAATAATCTTAATCAACCAAACTTTGATCTTAAGACTACTAGGTCAAATGGTTCCTATTCAGGATTTAGAGTGTTGATAATATATAACATGATCACATTATTAAATAATGTGATCATGTTGCTAACACAATTAATAATGCAATTGTGTTATTAACATGATCACAGTATTTGAATTTGAATTCAATTACTACACCTTTTGGCTTGAGAATGGCTTGGATTGCTAAGCTAAAGGATTAGACTATCAATATACAACCATGTTTTGAAAGGTATGATAAAAAATAACAAATTTCAACTTGGATTACCAAATACACTAAGAATTTTAATGTAAAAATTCAAAAACGTAATACCGTCATGACAAGAACGCTCTTCTCTTTCCAAAAATATGATTTTTATAAAATTTGGACTAATTTAAGGTTTTAAACTATGTTGATTTTTTAACTATGCCTTTTTAGCCCACTACATACCACAAACATACATGTTTATACATGTTCATGTAATTTTTAATTCATTGCTTGAAGTGAAAAACAAGTTATATTGTCACAAAATAGGCCTAATTCTACAAACATTCCAAAAAAAATTAGTTTTCAAATTTTTGAGGTAGTTAGGTGTGCCACATGGATGATTATCCATTTTTTCTTAGTTTTTAGGATCTATTTACTTTCAAAATTCATAACAAAAAGTATTCATTGAAAATATATATATATATATATATATATATATATATATATGTATATATATATATATATATATATATGTATATATATATATATATGTATATATATATATATATGTATATATATATATATATGTATATATATATATATGTATATATATATATATATGTATATATATATATATATATGTATATATATATATATATATATATATGTATATATATATATGTATATATGTATATATATATATATATATAGGTCGCAAATTAGAAGATATTATCTAAATTTTTTCAAAAAAGTTTGAAATAATATTAAACTCTACCTAAAAATGGTACATGTATGACCATATATCTACTATGTTTTCTAGAAAATAAATAAGAGTTCCTCTTCAAATTTTAGATGTTTGACCTAGTTATACTAAACCAGTTTTTTTTTAAATAGTGTTTTTGAAACTAGTCTTGAAATGTTACATTTCATGTTGTTACACCATCTTCAAATTTAGAGTGTAGATATCTCAATTTATCTACATAAATTCAGATTTTTGAAATTTTAGGAAAATCATGTCTATAGGTAGGATAATTTTTCTCCCCCAACTTTATGCACTTACCCCATTAATAGGTAACATGATCACATTATTTTTATTTTTCACATGAAAGCATGTGAACATGCACATGAAGCTAGTCTTGACCTGAAGCTTATATTTAATACTCTAAATATTTCCTTATAACTTAAATTTAGTTTAGTAAACATATAAAATTAGGGTCACTCTACATCTGATAGAGTTGTTCTCATCACTGCATGCCTTACAATGTGGAAAATAGTTTTTCAAAATCTAATCTGGTCAGTACTTAGGCATTTTTAGGGTCTAAGTATTGAAATTAGGGATTTTAGGACATAAATTTTTTAATTGAAGTCCATTTTTGGTAAACATATATTCATTTTTTAGGTTTTTGTATATTCTAGATTGATTCTTGACATTTATAAGAGGCCCAAGTTTGTTAGAATTGAATTTTTCAAACCACTCACTTTGAACATGATCTAAAGTGGTGTGATTAGGCTAGCATAGGTCACATTGATGAACTACACACATGAACCAACCACTTTATGTTAATTTCACTTATTCATCATCAATCCCTCATCCCTAATAAATTCATATTCATACCTCACCACCACTAATCACTCTCTCATTATTCCTCATTGTCCCTAATCAGTCCTTCATTAACCCTCACTATTCCTAGTCATCTCTAATCACTCCCTTATCATCCATAACAACTCCTCCATTGACCCTCACTATTCCTCATCATTTGTAATCACTCCTTCCTTGTCCCTCATAACCCCTAATCACTCTTTCCTCATCTTGATGTAAAGGTATGAGAAAATAATAATTCCACCATCACTATCTCTAACCTTGAACATTGAACTCAACCTATAAATGCATTATTTTGTTCTTAAGCTTTAATCTATAGTAAAAAGTCTTAAAACCTCTCACTATCTTGATAGCATCCCCTTCTTACATGAATCTATTCAATAAGAATCTTTGAGTTATTTCTCTATGTAATTATACTCTCCATAAACCTCTCACTCATTGCATTAACTCATTCCCTTCATTGATTCATCTCCTTTCACTTTACTCACTCATTAGTTGCACATAAGTTTAAAACTTAAGGCTCAAAACATAAAATATTATTATTGGTCTCATGAATGTAACCTTCCACTAGAGACAACCTTTCCTAATCATAACATAATTTCCTAAACAACTTAGAACATCTTACTCACTCTCTAACAATCACTTACACACCTCAAAACAATAGTGAGATAATTTTTTGTTGCCTTTTTTTTAGTAATCTCATTAGTTTGAATGTTATTTAAATAATTTAAAGGATATAAGATAATATTTGGGCACACTCCATCTTCTTCTTGATTACCAAAAATTTCATAACCTATCTCTTTGTTTATATACTCTTTCCCTTGTAACCTCCTTCCCAATTAGGCCTTTTATCTGTTTTTGCACTTGCTCATACTTCAAATCCATACCAAACAATAATATACCTCATAAAAACCTCTTGAATCATTGTCTACATACAAAAACATACATGATTAAAAATTTTCACGAATTTCCCATGGTTCGAATGAAATACATGGACTTTTGAGAATGAAACCCTAATTATGGTGATGGACTTGATTGCGTAAGCCAAGAAAGGTCAGAACACAATAATTTTGGATTTAGCTCATTTAAAAATAAAATAAGACCTTCAAAATGTATGAAAAAAAAAATCACCTTTATAAATGGATAAGGATCCCTAACCAATCATGTTATGGACTATAATAAGTAATATACAAATATATGCTATCTTCTTATAGGACTGTGTAATGGTTTTAGTAATATTTTACACTTCAAAAAGGTTCCTAGCCTTCAAATGGATTATTGTTAAAACTTACACACCTTATACTCATAATAAAATTTAAATAACTTATTACCATTCACTTTATCAAAAATATACACTATTTTTTTTGGCATTTGACTAAGCAAAATAGGGGTTTCTGACTATGCAAACAAGGTTCAACCTTCAAACTAACTGTATATTGAACATTTGTCAAATTTTTTGAATTCAAACCATATAATTTATAATTACAATAAGGATAATATTACTATATATCACCCAATAAGAACCATGATATTATTGATACAAAGACTCCAAGAAATAATAAGACACCACATTATTTGATTGTTACAAGCATGGAATAGGGTTTGAGGACAAAGATAGTTTTACTTGAATTTATTTCACTCTAAAACACCATATTTACTAACTATAGAGTTTAAAATATTAAAATATATTTAGGATTAATGTACCATGGAATTTATTTCCTTAACAATCTTGAGAAGCCACCCAAATCATCTTCTTCTTAATTGTACTCATTGAACTTCTTGACTCAGACATATTCAACCCATTCATGGACTTTATCATATTTTTGGAGAGTTTACATTATAATTTATTTTTTAACCTTCTCATCTTTAGATATTTTTATCTCCTCCAATTACTCTCCTACACCTTTCCATAATTACATTACAACTTCTTTCTTCCTTTTATTTTTCCTACTATCTTGGAAACTTTTATTCGAGACTCTCTTACATGGCCAACTCAACGTAGGAATGGTAGTTACACTTGAACATGATTATTTATTTTAATTAAATATAAGTAATTATTAATAATATGTATTAAAAACACACTTTTCATGAGTCCTTATACCCTTTTACAAACATTCTCTCACCTATTCACTTCATGCTATGCCTATGGTCCTTTTATGCTTATGTCTAGGATTTGAATTTTCAAATTTTCACTTTTGGAGAGAAAAATAAAATACATTAAAAAAATTATAATTATGAATAATGATGACTCTTAAGATAATAAATACAACCTAAAATATCCTTCATACACACCTATATCCCAAAATGGATCATTTATGACCCCTAACTAGCTTATGAGTCTTCAACAACTGAAAAATGATGTTTGTGTACTAGATGGTTCTACATCACATCCCTAATCACTTCACCATAATTTTTAATCATACATATTCAATCCCTCCTCATCCCTCATCATCCTTAATCACTCCCTCATTTAGCTTCATTATCCCTCATCATCTTTAATCACTCAAGGTTATCATCCATCATCACTCATTCATTATCTATCACCATCCCTCATCATCGCTAATTAATCCCTACTCATCCCTGAAAATATCTAATGCTCTTTTCTCATCCCTCATCATCCCTAATCACTTCCTCATTGATCCTTACCATCCCTCATCACTCCATCACTGACCCTCCCCATCCCTCATCATCCCTAATCACTCCCTCATCATGTAATGTAAGTATATACTCTAAATAAATCTTTGATTCCAATAATATGTTTTTTTATCAATTATAATATAAATTAACTATTTTAAAGGAGTTTTTATGTTTTCAATACCCATTTATGATAGTTAATTTTACTACTAAATGAAACTGATGATCTTTTGAATTTATAGTCAAGTAACACAAGTATTAACACAAAATAAAGTCTGAATTTTAATTCATCAAATTATATTTTTTATGCAAGTGAATAGATGAAACTTTATTTGGTTCCACCTTTGATAGCTTGGATCAAAGAATAAAATTTAAACACAAATCTCTTGTATAATTTTCTAATTCTGAGAAGATTTGAATCTATGCAAAGTTATTTGGTGTTTCCCATTCTTGTATGACTTGAATCTTGGTCAGATTCACACATGCATTCCTTGTGTGTAATGTATCCCAAATATTTTTTCTCTTGCATGAAAAATCAACATTTATTCATGCTATCATAAAAATCTGTTTTGAAAAATGTGAAACACCAGTTCAACATGGTGTAGATGTTCATCCCATGTTTTCTAAAGATTAAGATGTCATCAAGGTAGATTAAAAAATGAAATAGTTAAAGGGATTGAGGATTTCGCTCAACATATTAATTAATGAATTCCCTACATGAGTTAACCTAAAAGACATAACCAACTAGTCAATCAATCTTTCCTTTATTTTTAAGATTAGATTCCAAATGTCTATACGTTCAACATCAATATCATGATACATAATCTTCATATTAGTTTTGGAAAAGACATATATACCATGGATATGGTAGAAGAATTCCTTAATATTTAGATGAGGATAGTAGTTATTCACTTTAATCTTGTTAAGATTTTTTTAATTGATTCAAAACATCATGTCCCATCTTTCTCTAGCACAAGCACAATTGGGATTTTGTAAAGTAATGATTTGGGCATGATTTGTCCATTATCCATAAATTCAAAAATTTACCACTTGATCTATTAATTCTCTAGAAATGATATATTATATAAAGAGGTTTGAGGTAGAGGTAGTTACGAGATAAAATCAATTGTATTGTTTAGTGTAAAATATGTAGGAACTTATTTAGGTGACTAAAAGATATCCTTGTACTCATCTAGTTTATGGTTCAATTATTATATTTTTATAATTATTGGATAAACCACACTATGATATGATTCCATAAGAATGTTATTACATTTAATTATTGCCATCAAGAGTATACTTCATACTAGAAATGACAAGATTCTTGCACTTCTTGGTACCAAAGACTGAAATTTTATGAACTAACTATGATATATGGTATTTAAGATAACAATCTATCTCAAAATTTCATGGATTTACTTCATAGACTACATGTCATCGGTAAATATATGGTTGACCACATGTAAAAAACTAGACACCTCTAATGGTGAGTTATCACAAAGGATTGCATCTTTAAAAAGTATGATGTTTTACACCAAGTGACATAACTAGGTGATCCATTTCTCAAGGCCTACACTAGACCATACACTAGCATATGGTTATGGATGATGCATTATTTTCATTTTCAATTTTTGAAAATATGCTTTAGAAATACATTATTTTGACTTCAATTGGAAATGACGAAGTGTATTATCTCACCATTGATCAACATTTGTTAGTGAAACAATATTCTTAATTCATATAATTTCATGTTGGGGGAAAAAGAAACATTATGAATCTTTCTTCCTTGTGTTTATGCCAACTATTTGAAAATTTAGATAAATGATTATTCTGAATTAAAATTTTGATTTATGATAAATATAGAAAGTATAATCAAAATAGTAATTTGATTGCATAAACATGAGGAAGAAATAATATTTATTTCATAGGTCGATCTGAGAAGTGCAGAGGTAAAAATAGGTAAGATCAGGATCAAGATCTAGTCATTCGGTTATGGAAATAATTTTTTAGAGGACTAGATAATTGCATTAGCCTTAGAGCATTTTCACCGATGCAAGTGTAATGATAGAGACATAAATATTCAATATAGAATATTCATTGTATTTACGAGTGACCACTTGGCTCCTTTTGAATTTTATATTGCCTTTATATCAATGTCTTTTATTTATGTGCATAGGCTATAGATGACTATACATGGATAAAACCCTTGCACTTCATCTTAGGTCTTTGTGCCTTGTAAAAAATGGGTTAGTGGGCTCAGGAAGTAAAGTTGATCTCAAGGATCCCTTTATCAATGAACACTAACATAGATAATACTCTGAATATGGCCTCAAACATATGTATTTATCCCCTAAGAGTTGGATTATATGTGTATAAGGGTACAATATGCTATATGTAAGGCCTTGCAATGATCTACTTTATAATTTGCTAAATATTGCTCATGGGTTTTTCTTTGAGTGTTTCAAACCTAAAATATGACTACTCCTTTAGCAGATATGAAAATAGAAAGAATAATTTAGTATAACTTATTTATGAAATTGATTGAATGATGTTAAATATGTGTTTACTTGGTATTTAATAGATGAATAATGAGTACTGTTAGATTTTTATATATATCACATCTTTTAAAAATGTTTCGTGATAGAGTTTATTATGATAAATAGGCCAACCCATATGTTTTAAAACATTTTCAATTCCATGACTTTTGAAGACTAAAATCTTTCATCAATGAAAGTGTCCATATATGGGACGTAAGTGTTTGGGTGGCTAAGAAGTTGTTGAGGATTTGAAATTCATAGTGAATGATATATATATTAGTTTCTAGGATTTTAATACAATGCAGGAGATCTAGATCATCAAAAATGATAGTGTCCAATCATAAGATCAATAATTAAGCACATTTATATGGTGAATGTGAGCTTTCTGATAGCAAGAAGGTCTAAAACTGAAGTGTAGAGCCTTGATAGGGATTTGTCAAGTATACAAGACTGAGATGATATATAAATAGGATTTTAGTATCTACATGTACCACATTAAACCAATTGAGTGATTTGTTTAATTTGGTGAGTAAACAATGACAATCAAGGAAAATAAATATAATGTTAGAATAGATTGTGGAATAAGAATTGATCAACCCTATTTATGTAACACAATAAATTAATTGATTATTTCATTTAATGTGGTATAAAATTAAGCCAATCAAGCACATATCCACAAAATGCAACAATCATATGTGGATTTTGGATATATAAATGCTATTTGTTTATTTTTGATTTTTTTATGTTCCTACTATATTTATTAATTTTAATGATTTGCCCAACATGAAGCAACATAATTTTGAAACATTGGATAAATCACTAATAAAGGTTATTTTATTTTGCATAGGAGAGGAACAATGCCCTAACACACACACACACACACACACACACACACACACACACACACACACACACACACACACACACACACACACACACACACACACACACACACACACACACACACACACACTTACACACTTACTTTGAATTACAAAGCACAAAGATGAAACAAAAAAAGAATTGGTGAAAGTTGAAAATGAAAGAAGAATGTAGGAGGGTGGAGGTGAAGATGAGAGACCCAGGACAGATTAAACATAAAAGATCACCTAAATAACTTAGATTTAGATAAAACAAATGGAAAATTCTTCCTCTCACATTTGTAAATAGAAATACGAAAAGTATATGTAAAGGGAACAAAGGGCTTCCTTATATGCATATAGTCTCCTAAAAACCTATATTTAGTGCACTTGGTATAAAGCCCATCCATATGGGTTTCAGCACAAAGTTTTCAAACACCGTAAATTGCACTCAACCATGAAAAGTGTATAATTTTAATGGTGTTTCTATCTAAGAACAACAATACAAATTTTATAAACAAATAAAATGAAAATCCAAAAATTCATAGAATGATTTCACTAATTTTATTCTACTTCATAAAAATATTTAGAAAGATACATACAACAAGATAAAGATTGAAGCTAACCCTTGCCCCAAGATTTAAAATAAAGAAGAACCCATTGATAATCTAGAATTATCTCATTTTTATAAGTTTTTCACCCACAAAAGAAGTTAGAAAGCAATCATTTATACTAACTCAACCTAGAACTTTAGAATACAATTTTCTCGTATTTGATTTTTATAATCTATACATTTTATAAAATTAAATGCAACTCTGATTTTGGATTTAATAAAACTATTTGATTGTAAAAAAAAATTATTTTAACCAATAACTTCCGGTGTCTATCATTATTTTGAACTTCAATCAAATGGACTTAGTCCATTTTGAGACTCTTTCAAATAGATGTCAAGTCCATTATGATTCTCTTTCAAATAGATGCCAAATATACTTAATGCACTTTTGTGATACTCTTTTATAATGTTAAATGAAAACTAATTATGGATAAATAAAACAAATATAATTTTATTTTATTAAATCATTCAACTTTTCACTTAAGCCCATGAATGTTATCTTTGAAATGTACTCCTTTCATATTTAAATGTATCTTTGTTTTATCCATTAGATTGTAAAGATAAATAGAACATTATATAATGTAGAATAATTTTATCAACAAAAATTACTATAGATTTAATAATAAAATTTTGATGACAAAATTTCATTACAACAACTACGTATCACTGTAGGATCAAATGCCCTAACATAATACAATATAGATCTAAAATTTAACCCCTAAATTCATTATTTTTTTTTGGGTGCATACCTCAATAGGCAACATTTACATAGAATCTTTGAATTACATGGAATGTCAACATCTTAGCTCATATTTTGGAAATAAATATATAGCAAACTATACGATGAGTAAACATACATCTAAATTAGTGAGCTCTTTCAAATAAGCAACCATGACTAAGGGATCATGGCCTTAACCAATTGACTCTCCGTGTTGAGTACCTAGAGGACTTTGTACCCTGGTAAATGGATATAAGCAACCATCATCCTCACCAACCAGATTACAACCTTTTCAGTTAAAAGTTGTGAATTTGAAGACTAATGCCTTATCCACTATTACACCAACGTGTCACTCCTTTTGGTTGAGATAACCTTAATTTTTTACATTTGTGATACTCAAAATCATGTCTAACTTCACCAAAACCTTTGCACTCCCTTGAAGCTCTTGTAAGCTTCCTCCTTTACAAATTGAGGAGCTTTAAAGCAACCACTCTACCATCACCCATTATTGTAAAGTTTTAATATCCGTAATGTTATTAATTAGAATGTTAGTTGGTTTGTTATTACTGAGAATTATATTCCCATAAGGTTTGTTGTTATCCGTGACTGTTCTTGGTTATTAGATTTTATTTTCTAGTAGGTTATTATGCTACCTCCATGGTTATTAATAACTAAATGTTTTGTATGGAATGAATATGAAAAAATAATATTATATACCATGTTTAATCTATTTTTCTGCTATTCGGCTGTTCAATTTGCCAACACTATGGTATCAGAGAAGTCATGAAGACCTGAGTGATTGTACGGGGAAAGAATCATAATAGTTCTAGAATGCCCCGGTTGATGATCAAAGAATATTATACTCAGTCTGCAAGACTCGGCTGTGGATTTACATGTGGAAGCTCCGTTAGGCAACTTCATTTTGAAATAAAGAAAAGTGGTTGTAGTGATCCTATGGCTTCTTCATCTACAACCATCCACGTTTCAACTATGCTATTCAAATCTGATAATTGTACCATACGTATTTTGATCTGCCTACTCTTACATAATTCTATTGGCATGTTGCAGATCTATCTCACCTCAAACGAATCAGTGAAACAACAGGGCTTCAAGATTTCTGTAGATCTTTTGCCAAGCGAGCTGCCAAATTCTTTTCAGGTTCAAAAATGCATTAGTCTTGTTTCCATGAGTCCTTCGCGTTTGCATAAAATGCAGTCTCAAAATAATAATAATAATAATAATAATAATAATAATAATAGTAATTATTATTATTATTATTATTATTATTTTGAGACTGCATTTTATGCAAACGCGAAGGACTCATGGAAACAAGACTAATGCATTTATCTTATCAATACAGTTATCGAGCAGTCAGGTTTGTATAGTCCTTGAGCAGTTATCTTATCAATACGTATAAGCTGTCTTCCAACTATATTGTTTCTCAGGTCATCTTTATACGTGTCCAACACATCCGCCGTTCGAGTCAAAGGAATCTTTAATTTATTAAGTGTTTTGGTCCATGTCATATTGATATTAGTCTTTATTGCTTTTCGTTAAAGTTTTTCAAACACCATTTGTATAATGTTTAGGTTTTATAAAAGTCAATATTATATGTTTGTAAAAATCATAGTCGGTTTATTTATTTGGTAAATCTAGTTTGTTTTATGGTCATTAGTATAGTTTATAGTTTAAGTCATGTTAAAATATTTTTAGGTTTTACGTGTCTTTTGTTATGTCTTAGGTTGTCACGTATAATATTAAGTCAATTCACTATAGATTCATTATCTATAGTCATATGTCAATTTTTTCTAATAATAGGTTAGTATTAAGTAAAAAATTTGTCAATAATTTGGCCATTTTTTTAAGAGTCACATTTTATAAGTTAGTTTTTAAAATGTCAAAAATCAAAATTGTTCAAGGATGTAATATTGTTTGTATGTGACTTTAATAAGTTTTACTGGTATATTCGTTAAGTAATGATAAATGGATGTTGGTGGATAATCGGCATCTTGTCAAAAGTCATTTATGACGAGGTTACATCATTGTTATGGTCATATTTCAGCATGGTGTATTTTTCTCTTTTTTTAGTGTGGCGTGTTCTGTGCCAAATCGATTATGCTAAGGATGATCGCCAATGATAGTGGTGAATATCTATGTTGTGTGAGATTGAGTGGCAAAAATCATGTACAGAGGCTACAGGAGGTGATGTGGATTTAGTTCTCATTTTTTGTTTTTCTATATTTTTTGTTTTTCAATATAAATACTCAACATTATTTTCTAGTTTGGTACCTCCTAATGAAGAACATTGTGTGGAGTAAAAACACTAACATAGCACTTGGTTCTTGGAAAACAGTTTGTGAAAATCCGATAAACCACTGAAGTGATCAAGACCTCCTACAACGTCTAAGTTCATGCTCAACTTGCAACAAAACACTACATGAGTTTGTGGTAATCCAAGAAACCATCACAAGTGTTAAGTAGAGAGATGTACTCCTGTCATTTCCAGGGTTGTGGTAATCTTGCAAGAAAAAACTAAGGTGCCACCAAGACTGTGAAGCCATAAACATGGAATGCCACATCAAAAAGTGAGCAGGCTACATGAAGAGTATAAAAACTTTTTACGATGCTTGAATTAAGGGGATGCTAGGAATTAATAATGTTAAGGGGGTGAATGTTAGGGTTTAATATCCGTAATATTATTAATTAGCATGTTAATTGATTTGTTATTATTGGGATTTATATTCTTGTAAAATTTGTTGTTATCTGTGACTATTCCAAAATATTGGATCCTATTTTTTAGGAAATCATTGTGCTACCTCCATGACTATATAATAACGAAATGTTTTATATCGAACAAATATGAATAAATAATATTATATACTCTGTTTCATCTATTTTTCTACTATACAACTCTCCAATTTACCAATCATTATGCCTTCATACTAAACCAAAACTACCAACGCCTACAATTTGATTTTATTTTTTCCAAATCCATTTATTACTTAATTTCTTAATATTAAGTCCCTTATCATCCGTGAATTTGAGGGACAACACCTCCCCGGCCACATCAAACTTGATCTTATGTCGCTTGTAGATTAGTCCGAAAATAAATGAACAATACGGTAGGAAAGCAATTGCTCTAGCCACTGGTGCTAATATTATATTTATGAGCTGATTTGGTCCTTAGGCTGAATAAAGTGAATCGGACCTGAAAAGAAATGCGTTTTTTCTCCACATATAAACAAATTTGAAATAAATGATGTATTTGTTAAATTTATGAGGATAGTTGCATCTCGAGATTCACTTAGACAATCATCTACTTCACTGACAATGTTCAAGTATGAATCCTGTCTATATTGGACTAGAGTAGATATGTTGCGCATAAGCTGGTTGTATGGATTTTCTTGTCATTATTGAGGAGTCAACAAATGGATATTCCATACCCGGTTCCCAAGCCCCCGAGCTTCAAAACCATCTTCCTCTTATTTTCCATCTGCCACACTAATCAATGTATACTTATCATTCAAGGCATCCACAAACAACTTTTGATGAACTTCCATACCCAGCTCTAAAGCTCCCATTTTTACATATGCTGGGAGCGTGATGGAAAATATCACGGAGTTTGGATTTATTCAATAAACTCATCTTGTGCATATCCTGTAGTATTGAACTCCATGACACTGCATCTCATTGATGCATTACTTAAAAATAGTCTTCCAGGCTTGCAGGTCACTATTGCAAGCACCTACTTTGAATCTCATACGAGAAGCAGTTGCCTTAACTTTTAATTTACAAGGCAATTGTTGATTTTGCCTCACTAGGCTAATCTATCTATCCGATATGAAGACTTCACCAACATTCAACAATTTTTTTATTAATTTATTTTATTTTTTATTTTTTGGGTGAGTGCATTGCCTTAGGAAGGATGACCAAATAAATTATCTGCTCTAATTTATCAAATGTATTCCATACCACAATTCTAAAGAGACTTGAAGTAACTGCAACTTTGAAAATATCATCAAAAGAACCCATTTATCTAAACCAAAAGCTTTCCAACAAAGAACGCAACCAACAAACATCTTTTTGGGTCAAAAGACAATCAAAGAAACGGGAAATACCATAATGTTGCTGTAATTATTGAAAAATAATATACAGACACACAACAGAAAAATAAAAGGGAAAGACGCAAGTTAAATTTGAAAAATAAAATAAAAATAAAAAGAAAATACAACAAAGAACATTATCTAAAGAGAACCAAGAAGAAAAGTAGAGCGAACTATAGCCATTTACATACTGGGAAAAATATAAGCCTTTGTTGGAAAATTTTGGTAAGATGAGGAAACTCTTGCAAACTCATGAATAACAACTACAAAATTGTTTTCATTGCATTCATAGGGAAAACATGGGACATTGACCAGAAAACAAATATGATTTCAATTATTGGACTATAGATATCTATATGCAAAGATCATTTGTATTCATAAAATAACATATAACAAACATTTTTATCATGAATACAAAAAGTGGGTTTCAAACAAATATCTGTAATACAAAAAACATGAGTCATATCTCTAATATTTTTATTTTGTGGCTATTTTTGCAACTCTTCTACTATGAATTGTTGTATCAAATAATCATCAAGATGTCAAGAAAATTTTGGCTTGGGACGAAACCTCCTAACATTTAAAAACAATATAAACTTCTTCTTGTTAATTGTTACTTAACTTTTCTTTACAATTTTTTGTGTTTGTGTTCAACACCATCATATATATATTCTTCACTCATATGAACCTTGTAATGCTCATGATTTATCTAATAATTTTTGGAAAGATGCTAAAAATGGTTTTATAATACATGTTTCAATGACTTATTTATCTTGAGTTGAAACGTCAATATCCTTTTTTTTGAGCACTGAATGAAAGAATTTGATTTCACTATGAAATCCTTCACCATGATTTAACTCAAACTATCATTTTCATGTTCAATACCAAGAACCTCTTTTCATTACATTTGATCCACCTTGTGTAGATTTTGAAAAGAGACCTTTCCTCTTTCCTTTGTTTGCATACCTCCATAAAAGTGCTTTTTAAATTGCACTTTCTTGAGTTGAAAGGTCATTGACTTATTTATCTTGAGTTGAAACGTTAATATCTTTTTTTTAGTACTAAATGAAAGAATTTGATTTCATTGTGAAAGCTTTTACCATGATTGAAATCAAACTATCATTTTCATGTCTAATGCAAATAACTTCATTTGCTTACATTTGATCTAGCTTGTTATATTTTGAAAAGAAACTTTTCCTCTTTCCTTTGGCTGCATACCTCCATAAAAGTGCTTTTTAAATTGCACTTTCTTCGGTTGAAGCATCAGTGACTTATTTATCTTGTGTTTAAATGTCAATATCTTTTTTTTGGATCCTTGAATGAAAGAATTTGATTTCACTATGAAATCTTTCGCCATGATTGAACTCAAACTATCATTTTCATGTCCAATGCCAAGAACCTCTTTTCCTTACATTTGATCCACCTTGTGTAGATTTTGAAAAGAGACATTTCCTCTTTCCTTTGTTTGCATACCTCCATAAAAGTGATTTTCAAATTGCACTTTCTTAAGTTCATTAAAAATCAAAATCTCTTTAAAGGCAAGTATAAGGATGAAATTATTTCCCTTCACATCATCTATGGAAAGAATCTTATTAACCAGTGGTTTGAGCTGATTAGTGATTTTTGTCTGGATTTCTTGTTTTGTTTTCCCCCAAATATTTTCAAAGTAGGCATATTTTACTTTGAGCTCATACATATTCACATTACCATGTTGAAAACCTCATATAAGACCTTTGGAAGGGATAGAAAAACTCAAATATCAAGTATTTTACTAAATATTATTATTCTCAAGTTTTATTTCAATAGTGTCACTAATCTTAATTTGAAAGGGGAAGATTCCCTTCATAGTTTAGAAAATCAAATGTGTTTTTTGATCATCAATAGAGTTTCCAAAAGATATTGGAAAATTTTTGTTATTCACTTTATTTTTTTTAAAATTTTATTTCCTTTCCCAATAAGTAATGGCATGATTTTTTTATAGCATTTGATAAATCATCATTGAAGAGGTTATTTACATTTATGTTTGAGAGAGCTAGCTCCCTCATAGGATATGGGGTTTCTATTGCTCGGGGGTGGGAGAGGAAGGGGAGAAGGCAGGGGTTGAATTATTTTAACTAGAAAGCACAAAAAAATAATCTAAATGGATAAAGTTAAAAATGGAATAAGGACAAAATAAAATGAAGGTGATGGTGAAACTGAGAAACCCACAATAAAATAAACATATATGATCATCAAAATAACTCAATTGTAGATAAAATGAATGAGAAATTCTTCCTTACATGAAAATGGAACTAAGACAAACATATGTAACAAAAGGTTTTAATGAAAAGACAAATTCTCCTAAAAAATAGATTGGGTGCACTTGGTATAAAGCCCATTCATGAGATTTTCAATACAGTTTACAAACATTGTCAATTGCACACAACCATGAAAAGTGATTAAATTTATTGGATTCTCTATCTGTGAACAACAATTAAAACTATATAAACAAATAAAATGAAACCCCATAAAACCAGATAATGATCTCACTAATTTTATTTTAATTTGTTAAGAAATCTAGAAAGGTACTCGCAAAAGTCAAATATTGTAGCAAATTTGCCCGTCCCACCCTTCACCCCTCCAACCCCCCTACCGCCGAAAGAGCTAAAGGAATGAAGAACCCTTTCATAGTTTTCACCCACAAAGGAAGTTAGAAAGCCATCATTTGCACTAACTTAACTCAAATATTTTAACTATAATTTTCTCATATTTGATTTTATTATTTGGGCATTTTGTAAAAATAAATACAATTGTAACTATGTATTTAATAAAACAAATAAATTCTAAAAATAATTAACTAATCTAATGACTTCAAATACTTCACTTGATCTAGACATTCATTTAAATAGATGTAAAATCTATTTTGATACTCTTTCACCAAGTCATCAAATCTATTTTGATGCCCTTTCAAATACATCTCAAATCCATTTTGACTTCCTTTCAAATAGACTCCAAATCTACTTGATTCTCAAATGCTTCATGCTCTAAATTATGACTTTAACTGAGAATTAAACTAATTTTAAAATAATAAGTATAATTTAATGTTCCTAAGTCATTCAATTTTATGATTGGGCTCATAAACATCATCTTCAAAATTTACACCTTATAGATTTTATTTTAGCCTTATCATGTCCATTGGATTATAGAGTTGAAATAGAGCATTACAGACTATCGTTATCAACATTAATTAACCCAAATTGGGTAAAGAATTATTTGTGGAAATTTTTCATTATAATATATACAACATTGAAATGATCAAGTGATTGGTTCAATCTGGTACATAAATAGTACCCGTCAAGTCTAAAAAAACCAATTTGATAATATAATGTGGATTAGGGCTTAACCAACCCTGTTTATATACCGCATTGAAGAAATCAAGTGATTTTTTTAATTTGGTGTGAAAATTAAATGAATGAAGCCCAAATATACTGACTATAATAATCTAATGTAGATTAGGGTTGATCTACTTTTTTTGTGTACCACATTGAATCAATCCATCAATCGGTTTAGTGTGATGTGCAAACTAGGCAAATCAGTCCATATTATAAAAAATGTGACAAATCTAATGTGGATTAGGGTTTGACAGGCCTTTTTTACATACCACATTGAATTAATTAAGTGATTGATTCAATGTGGTGGACAAATAACGTCAATCAATCTCAAACCCCAAAAAATATTAATTTAAGATCATTTGGGGATCAATTGGCCTCAGTTATGTACAATAATAAATTATAATTAGGACCAACTGAGCTCAAACTCACTAAATATTATAATATAAGGCTAATTTAGGGTTTTATTTGATTTTATACCCCATTCAACCAATCATATGATTGATTCAATAGGGTACAAAATTGGGGTCATTTGGTGGGTTTGGCCATTTGAGCCCAAACCCACTAAATGGGATGACTTAATGTTAATTGAGACTTTATTTTCTCAAATGACATACCGCATTGAATCAATCAAATGGTTAGTTCAATAGGATATGTAATCAAGAGGCTAATCAAACTGAAACCCCCTAAATATAATAATTAAAGCTTAATTTAGGCTCTATTGGTCTCATTTGTGTGTCCCATTGAACCAATCACTTTGTTTATTCAATATCATATGTAA
>JARHVA010001516.1:887500-917500 GCA_037957365.1 Torreya grandis
TAGTTCAAGTACAACATCATGTCCAAGCTCTTCAAGAAAGGTATGAAATTTAACTAAAATTTATCAGAGTAATGTGAATCCAATTACTAACTCTGCTTTGCTTAGTAAAATTCAAGGTGAACCCTTTGTATATGAAGAAGCAATAAAATAAATCATATGGATTTATGCTATGAATGATGAGATGTAAACAATTGATAACAATAATACATGGAAAGTAGTGCAACTTCCAAAAGCTAAACATGTGATGGGTGTAAAATGGATTTATAAGGTGAAATATCATGTTGATGGTTCTATGAAAAGACACAAGGAAAGACTAGTTGCCAAGGGATTTGCACAAACCCATGGAATAGATTATTCAAAGACTTTCACTCCAGTTGCACGATTTGATATAGTCAAGATTATATTAGCTATTGCTGCACAACACATGTGGCTTGTCTATTAGATGGATATAAAATTAGCTTTTCTAAATGATTATATTGATGAGGAAGTTTATGTGGAACAACCTATTTGTTATTAAATTCCCAGAAAATAACATTTGGTCGACAAGTTAAAAAAAGATTTCAAAGGGTTGAACCAACCTCTTCGTATTTGGTATGAAAAGATTGATAGTTATTTCTTGAAGAAAGGATTCATCCATAGTCCTTCAAAGCCAACCCTCTATATCCAACATCTTATTAATGATACTCTAATTGTTTGCCTTTATGTTGATGATCTTATTTATGTAGGTAATAGCCCATCTCCCATGGAGAAATTTGAAACAAAAATAAAACAAGAATTTGAGATGTCAGATCTGGGACTTGTGCATTATTTTCTTGGAGTGGAGGTGCAACAACAATATGAAGGTATATCCATTTCTCAAACCATGTGGCTGATTTATTGAAATGGTTTAGAATAATGTCATGCATAGCAATTTCAATCCCTGTAGCCCTTGGTGAAAATTTAAGCAAGGAATATTCAACTTCCAAAGTGGATGCTACTTTATACATAAGTTTGCTAGGGAGTGTCATGTACCTCTCTATAATGAGCCCTAATATTATGTATGATATGAACCTTATCTCTCGATTCATGTAAGATCCACATGAGTTTCATTGGAGTGCTGCAAAAAAAATATTATGGTATGTGAGTGGTACACAAATTTTTGGGATTCATCATTCTCCCACACATAATTTTGAGCTAGTTGGTTAGATGGATTCTAATCGGGTCGGTTCATTGGATGATAGAAAATCAACATTTGGTTATATTTTCTCACTTGGTTTTGAATTTGTCTCATGGAATAGTAAAAAATCAGGAAACCAAGGCTCTCTCTTTCATAAAAGTAGAGTAGATCATAGTAGCAATAGCTAGTTGTCAAGCCATATAGATTCAAAGTATTTTGGAAGATCTATGATTGGTTAAGGGACATCTGAAAACTATCTATTGTGATAACAATAGTACCATTGCAATGCCAAAAAATCCTATGTTTTATGGTAGATCAAAGTACATTGAGATCAAACATCACTTCATATGAGATTTGGTTCAGGATGGAACAGTGGAATTATAGTTTTGCCCTACATCTGAGCAAGTTGCTGATATTTTTACCAAAGCTCTACCTACAACCAATTTTGTTGCTTTGAGGAATCAATTGGGACTCATCCTCATTGCTCATGTAGGGGGAGATTGAAGACATGTATCGGTACATGATCAACGAACAACAACAAACATTAGTTACATAGCACAGTTTCTAGTTTTAGTTTTTAATAAGTGCGGAGTAAACTTATTTTTAAATTGTTGTTCAACACATGATAGATTAGCTTAATTTATTTTAGTTTACTTATTTTTAAAAACTGTTGTCCACATGTTCAATGCATAACAACTATAGTTTAGAAGTGATGTTTTTATATTTAGATTGTTGTTCAAATAACTTGTTAAACTCTTTTTTTCCAGTGCTCCTTATAATTAAATAAGTGATTATGAACAGTGCTTGATCATGGAATAAAAAATAGTCTTTCCTTGGATCTTGATTTTTTTTGAGTTTGTTATTTTGAGCCGTTGGTTTATTATTTTGAGCTGCTTGTTTCTATCTGTAATAATGTATATGTCAGAGATAGAACACAAAAAATAACAAAAATAAAATAACAGTCACACTCAAATTGCTACGACAATCCTGAAAACAAGATTTTTATTTATCTTCTTGATCTGTCTTTTTACAAGACTATGCCCATAGGTCCTTTAAATAGATTTTAAAAACAAAAATAATTGAATAACTAACTAAAGATTAGCTACAGTCTTTGCATGCAAATTGAGACTAAACTAATTCTCTAACTGCTTGAACTAACTGAATGTTAATTTTTGTACATGAGAAGGAGAAAATAGAAAAGGGAGGTGGAATAGGCAGTTAACAATAAGTGGAGAAATTATCTCCCGTCTGTAACACTCCACCTTAATTTCTACCACTAACACTTCAATATTTATAATGCCTAAATTTTGTCTTAGATAATCAAAGGTCTCCTTTGCTAATGCCTTCATGAATATATCTTCTAATTGGTCTTCAGATCTATAGAACTCCAGATAGATTTCTCCATTTTTCACTAACTGTATGATAAAATGAAATATTTTATCAATGTGCTTGCTCTTCTTGTGAAAAACATGGTTTTTTAATAATGCAATTGGTGTTGACTTGTTTTGTGCTTGTAATAAATCTGCCAATACTCTCCTCATCCAAGTTGCTTGACATGCTGCTGATGTGGCTACTACATACTCTATCTTAGTTGATGAAAGTGTCACTATAGGTTGCTTTTTGGATGCCCATGTGACCACACCTATTCCTAAAAGAAAGGCATGTCCAGAAGTACTCTTCTTATCATCAATGCTACCTGCAAAATCACTATCAGTATAACTAATCAAACAAAAATCATTAGTTGTGGAATATAAAATTCCATATTCTGTTGTTCCTGCCACATATCTCAATATCCTCTTTCCAGCTTGCCAATGTGAGTCTTTTGGTGACTCCATGAATCTAGAGATTAGACTGACCCCATACATGATACCTGGGCTTGTAGTTGTAAGATACATCAAACTACCAACTAGTCTTTTGAATGTTGTAGAATCAACATTAGACCCTTTGTCTTCTTTACTAATTTTGGTCCCTATAGCAACTGGTGTAGGTGATGGTTTACAATTCAGCATCTTAAACCTCCTTAACACATCCTTTGCATATTTAGTTTGACAAACAAAAATTCCCTTTTTTGATTGTACAACTTCTATACCCAACAAGTACTTCATTAATCCTAAATATGTCATTTCAAATTATTTCTTCATTGTAGATTTAAATGTGTCTACAGACAAATTTCTAGTGAAAATCAAATCATCAACATACAAACACACAATCAAAATCTGACCTTGTTTGTTGATTTTTGTGTATAATGTAGGCTCACTATTGCTTCTGTTGAATCCATTGTTTGTCATGTATGAATCAATCCTGCTATACCATGCTCTTGGTGCTTGTTTGAGACCATAGAGGGCCTTCTCCAATCTGTAGACTTTTTCTTCATGTCCATGCACTTCATAACCTAGTGGCTATTTCACATACACTTCTTGATCTAGGAAACCATTCAAGAAAGCTGATTTGACATCCATTTGATATACATTACAATTATTTTGAGTATCTATTGCTAAAACCATTCTAACAGTCTCAAGTCTAGCAACTAGAGCAAATGTTTCATTATAATCAATTCCATGTTCTTTTGTAGAACCTTTTACTACTAACCTTGCCTTATGTGTTTCAACATTTCCTTCTGCATCAAATTTGGTCTTATAAACCCATTTGACTCCTATGCAATCCTTACCTTCAGGTATATTTGTTAGATCCCATGTTTGATTTCTTTCAATGGCATTCATCTCTTCATCCATTGCTTTTAACCAATGTTCCTCATTAACTGCTTCTTCATAATACATAGGATCATGAGAGAAAAGAGCAAAATTTGAACACAAATCTAACTTCTCTTCTTCTTAATTATAAATCTCATTCAAGTTTCTCATTTTCTTACCTTTAAATCTTGATCTTAAAGTGGCAAGAGTTGGATCTAATTCATCACTTGTGAATTTGGAGTAGGATGACATGCATGACTAGATGATTCACCTTGTGCTAAGCTCCTAGGTGTTCTTATTGGAGTGATTTTTCTTGCTTGTGAAGAGGATTGATCACCTTGAAAATTTTGTTCTTCAAATTCTTCTTCATTTTAGGGAATTGGTGCTCTAATTGTGATGGTGCTACCATCCCATGCTTCTTCTTCCTTAAATTCAACATCTCTACTAATAATCATTTTCTTTGAAATGGGGTTATACAACTTATAAGCCTTTAATTCTTTACTATAGCCAATAAAAATGAATTTCTCACCTCTATCATTAAGTTTTCTTCTCAATTTAGATGGTATAAGAGAATATGCAATACAACCAAAAATTATGAAATGATGTACACTATGCTTCTTACCACTACAAGCTTCTTGTGGAATTCTATCTCTGACACTCTTTGTTGGGCTTCTGTTCAGAATATATACTGCACATGCTACTACTTTTGCCCAATATTCATTTGACAAGTGTTTGGCCTTCAACATGCTTCTAGCTATCTCCATGATTTTTCTATTCTTTCTTTCTGCTACACCATTCTGCCGTGGTGTGTACCTTGTAGTCAGTTGCCTTTTAATGCCATGATATCTGCAAAAATCTTGAAAATCATTAGACATATATTCACCTCCTCTATCTGATCCAAGTACCTTGATGTAAAGGCCACTCTACTTTTCAACCATAGCCTTGAATTCTTTAAACTTTCCAAAGGCTTCAGACTTAATTTTTAGAAAATATATCCATGTCTTTCTGCTAAAGTCATCAATGAAGGTTAGAAAATAAGTACTACCTCCAAATGATGGAATTTGCATTGGTCCACATAAATCACTATGGACTAGCTCCAATATTACCTTTTCTCTATATGAGGCTCCTACTGGAAAGCTCTCTCTATGTTGTTTTGCCAGAATGCAACTTTCACATGAACTTCCTGGCTGTTCTATTGGTGGTAATCCCTTCACCATATTTTTATTTTGTAACAAATTCAAACCTCCAAAATGTAAATGTCCATACCTTAAGTGCCATAGCCATGATTGGTCTAGATGCATGGTTTTGAAGTGGGCTTCCTCTTCTCCTTAGATGCACTGAATTCAAAGAGGGAACATCCGATTCTTGGTCATCTCCACTTTTTCTATCAACTTGTCATTTGGAAACTTGTCTAGTATTGTGCAAACATTATCCATAAAGGATACTCTGTAACCTTTCTGTACTAACTGTCCAACACTCATAAGATTATGCTTTAGTCCAAGTACAAAATAAACATCAGGAATAAACCTTCTTTCACCATTTTTTCCAAAACATTTATTACTCCTTTACCCATTACATCTACTTTGTTATCATTTCTTAATTTAACTTTAGATTTTATGGAATCATCAAGACTAGCAAAGAATTCTTTATTCCCTGTCATATGATTACTGCATCCACTATCTAAGAACCAAATATCTCTAGCATTTTCTTGAGTAACATGACAAGTGAGAAATAAGCTTCTAGGATTAGAACTTGATTCATTTGTGTAATTAGCATTCTTCTTGTCGACATCTCCTTATTTCTTTTTGCATTCACTGGCATAATGTCCATATTTTTGGTAGTAATAACATTGAATGTTAGATTTATCAAACCTCTGTGAACTTTGGTGGAAGTGATTGTTGCCACATCCTCTATTATTGTAGTTTTGATTATTGTTTTCACCTTGATCTAGATCATTCCTTCCATTTCTGCCTCTGCATCTTCCTCTGCCAAATGATACCTATGACTTGAAAGCATTCTCAAGAGAAGTATTGTTATTCCTATTCATTTTGGATTCATGTGTTAACAAAGAACCCATTAATTCATCTATTGATAAATGTTTTAAATCCTTGGTTTCCTTAATAGCTACAACTATTGCATCAAATTTGCTGGGTAAACTCCTAAGTATTTTTTCTATGATCTTTTGATCCATTATAGTTTCTCCATTAGATCTAATTTGATTCAAAATATTCAATACTTGACCCATAAACTGGTTTATTGAATCTGAATCATTCATTTGAAAATTTTCAAAACTTCTCCTAAGAGATTTCAATTTAGTAAATTTCACCTTTGTATTACCTTTATAGTTAGTCTCCAAGACTTTCCATGCCGATCTGGATCTTGTTGTTGCTACAATTCTAGAAAAAATAGATTCATCTAGTGCCTGTTGGATTAGAAATAGAGCTTTTGCATCTTGTTTCTTGTTCTCTTTAAGCTCTTCCATTTGTGCTCAAGTTAATGCTTGATGGGCAACCTCATCTTGTGGTTCTACAAAACCATTTTGTACCAAATCCCAAACATCTTGTGAGAAAAACAATGTTCTCATTTTAATTGCCCAAAAATCATAATTCTTACCATTGAAAATGGGTATTTGAGGTTGAGAAATACTATTAATTGTTGCCATATCTCAAGCTTACAAGATTTTGCTATTGCTGCTGTAGTCTTTCTCCTCCCTGGATCTTGTTTCCAGTGCTCTGGGTCTGCATAGTCCCTGACTAATACTGCTGGAACATTTCAAACATGAGCTTATTTTTCAACTCACTGCATGGCAGTGCTTCACAGCTCGTTGGACAGTGCAATTTTTAATACATAAAATCAATAGAATCTTCCTTTCTACGATCATTCTCAGCACATAGTTTGAAATAAACAATGATCTTTCTCAATTTTGTGATCTGCTCGGCTTTGCTTTTTTTGCATTCTCCCTCGTTCAGCCACAACCACACAAAGCATTCACCATTAATTATGTAGGTTACTTCAAATGACTCTTTTATATATATCTACTGCATTTGAAAGTAGCTATCCTCTGCTGCATTTTCAAATGGCTCTACGGAAGAATGTTGACTACTACACTGACCACATGGGGGACTCGAACATGGCTCTACTACCATCTGGTTTCAATGGTTCTTTTCACCACATGCTGTTGTGCTGACTTAGGTTGGAACACTTCTTCTCTACTGCTAACATGTCCTTGCACTCTCAAACTTGTGCTCTCACACTTGCACTCTCACACCTACACTCTAATACCAATTTGTTAGAGACAGAAGACAAAAAATAATAGAAATAAAATAACAGTCACACTCAGAATGCTACAATAATCCAGAAAACAAGATTTTTATTAATCTTCTTGATCTATATTTTTACAAGACTTCGCCCATGGGTCCTTTAAATATATTTTGAAAACAAAAATAACTGAATAACTAACTAAAGATTAACTACAGTCTTTGCATGCAAATTGAGACTAAACTAATTCTCTAACTGCTTGAACTAACTGAATGTTAACTATTATGCATGAGAAGGAGCAAATAGAAAAGGGAGGTGGAACAGAAAATTAACAATAAGTGGAGAAATTATCTCCAGTCTCTTACAGTATAGTAATTTTTTTTGAGTAAGTAGCGTGCATATTCGTACTGTAGCTCGTGTAAAGAGGATTGACTGGAATGGGATTGTTTACAACGAACTGTGAGAGTTAGTAATTATAGCCAATAAAGTCAAATCAGCCTGCAATAGGGCAAAGGAAGGTAAACGTGCTCCTACCAAGCTTCTCATAGAAGAAGGGTAGTCCCCTCTCGTTAAGGGATCCATATACCTATTATATTGTAATGTAATGTAATTGATTAGCAGATCATATGTGATAAGTTATTCAGATATTGTTTAACAGATCATATGTGATTGTATCTACAGAGTTTGTAGTTAATAATATAAATTTTATAAATAATAGACATTGTAGCATCTGATATACCATCCCATTGTGAAATCCATGAATCTTTGGGCAGCATCACGATCCCTGTGAGATGCATTTAAGAAGGGCACAACCCAAGATACCACAAGTACTATACCAATTGATCCTTTTTGGCTCTCATGTATCCATATAATAATATGATTTATATATAAAATAAAGTAGAAAATGACCTAATAATTATCATAATACATGATCACACAACATTTTGACAGTTGTCAAACTTTTACCATTAATAATATCGTAAAGCATGTAATTAAATATTATAAAATTTACAGCTATTAAATATTAAAGTATTCTATCAATAAATTTTCAATTATTAAATATATATTTATTATATTAATAACTAAATATTATATCAACATTTAATATATATTTTAAAAATATTATTTTATATCATTTTATATATATATATATAATTTAATAGTGATAATGTATTCATTAACATAAATTGGTTAAAGTGTATAATTATTAACCCCTCTTCTCCCAAAACTAAGTAGTTTGACAGTTACCTACTATTTAGATTTGTATATTTTGACAACAGCATTATGGGCAAGGAGTATGTTGTGAGTTACAATATAAGGTTCTATTGCAGAACTCCCTACCATACAATTTCCCAATGTTAGTTAATAATAGCTCAGTGCATGAATTCCATGAGTGTAAACCAACATTGCTATAGTCCATGATTCATTTATAGTTGCCCAATAGTTTACACATTTTCTAAATTATTTAAAACATTCTTTTGTATATGCAGCAAAATCCTCAATGATAATTAAAAAATAAATAATAATTAATTAGTGAAAATGAAATTGCATAATAAATCAAGGGAAGAAAAAATAAGTGCATTCTACATCACTTTGTCATTGAGCAATCATCCATATTCATCCTCTAGAGTTTGTGGCATATCCCAATGATATAGTGTCACAAAAGGTTCTATCCTTGTACCACGCACAAGATCAGAAAAAGTAATCTATCAACTAAAATTAATACATACAAATAACCACAAAAAGTAATGAGATTGGAAACAAATTCTCATATAAATCAAGAAATATCTCTTACATTAGACATCTATAAAGAGGAAAAAAAACTCTATGTCCAATACTATTGTCAATTAGTTCATTGTTGTCATTATTGTAATAATTGACTCCTTCTTGATTGACTTATCCTTTGCCCTCCGTATTCATGCAAAGTTTATTTACGCTAGTGTTCAAAATCAATTATATTAAAATCCAATGTCAAATTACTTTTGAAATCATGTCTTACTAGTAAATATGCGTGACCAAGTGATGCCGAAAAATAGGGCAACCTTCCGGAGGTCATAACTTTTGACCCATAGCTCTGTTTGTGCTCTTCCACATGCCAAAATGACTGTATCCAAAAGTAGGTTGTTGTACATAAAATTTCTACTTGTGTAGAGATATTTTTTATATTTTTGGAGGCCATACGTGATCATCTGAGGGTCTAAAAATGAGATTTAATGATTTTTTTTTTAATTTTTTTCTATTTTAAAAAATTCTATATTTTTAGAATCAATCATCAAATTCAGTTGAATTTTGTTTCATAGTCTAATTATAGTGTTTAGGATATTTTAGAATATTTTTTGGATATGTCAAGAATTTTTAAAAATATGATTTTTTTTTGGATTTTAGTTTTTTTTTTAAATTTTGCATATAAACTCTAAATTTTGTGTTGAGGATTATTTAAGTATGGTGGGTTTGTAATTATTTAAAGCAATAAATATGAATCAATTCTAAGTATTATTTCAAAATCTTCGTCTATTGGTAATTTTCTTAATCTTATTAGTTTTTGGGTTCATTATCTGGTATCAGAGGAAGTTCAAATTTTGGAGGAGTAAAAAATGGTGAGGAGATGAGGAGGTATGACACATGTGAACTAGACTATACAAGAGATTTAGAGGCAAGTTCAATAATTAATAGAGGATATCACCAATCAAGAATGAAGATAGGGTGGTGTTGAGGAAGACACAGATCATGATGCATAAGTTCAGCAAGAAGGAGAACAATAAGAGCAACCACCATCAATGGAAGAGAGGATGGTTTAGGATTTAGAAGTAAGAACTGAAGGAATCAATGTTGATGTTTCAGATTATGTAGATAGTTTAAAACCAAAGGAGTTGATAGATTAGATTAATATCATGGATAAGTTCTTCGAGTGGAAGACTATGAGAGAAGATAAGAAGGTAAAATTTGCATGCATGATTTGGTGGGATCACCTATAGAAATAAAGATAGAGAAAAGCTAAAGAGAAGATTAATTTATGGAAAAATATGGAGGAGAAATTGAGGAAGAAATTTCTTCTTGTGGATTATGCGCAAACTCATATACAAAATATTTCAGAATTTGAGGTAAAAAGATCATAGTATACAAGAGTATACAAATGAATTTTACAAGATTTTCATATGAATGGATCATGATGAAACAAAAGAGAAGATGGCTTCAAGGTATGTGAATGGTTTGAAATTTTCTATTCAAGATGGTTTAAGCATGCATAGAATACTTAACATGAAGAAGGCTTATCAATTAGCTTTAAAAGCAAAAAAAACAAAATAGATAGAATTTTAGAAAGACATCTACTAGTCCAAGAAGAGGTAGATCCCATCAAATAAGGGGATGAGGTGGATTTAATACCATCAGAGATGGCTTTAATGCCAATAAAGGTGAATCGTCATGTGGTGTAGAAAGACAAGATGATAATAAGCAAGGGTTTCAATACCAACAAAGAGGAAGAGGATTTCAAAGAGGATGAGGTTACGGTGGTGTTAGAAAATCGTTTTTGAATAAATGTAGATATTATGTTTTTTTATAGATGTGGAGAAGAAGGGAAAAAAGCATTTGAGTATCCAAACTATCAATATCAAGAAAGGAGGCAAAAAGATCACCCAAGACTAAATCTAGTTCAGACTGAAATAAAAGAGCAGAATACTGAAGTTGCATCAGCAGATGTTGGAAAGAATCTCATGATGAGAAGAACCATGACTATTGTAAAGAAGGAACAAGTGTATAATAAAGGTGGTGATGCATGGTTATGATCAAATATTTTTTGAACAAGATATACTTTAGGTGGAAAGGTATGCAAAGTAGTTATAGACGGTGGTAGTTGTGGAAATATGATTTCTAAAGAAAAAATAAAGAAACTAAATTTGTAATTAAAAAAGTATCCAAATGCTTATCAAATTTCATGGTATAAGAAATGGAATGAAGTTAATGTAGATAAAAGATGATTCATCAAGTTTTCCATAGGAAAAACTTATAATGATGAAATATGGTGTGATGTTATTTTGATGGATGCATGTCATGTGTTATTAGAGAGGCTGATAATTTGATAGAAAAGTAGTTCATGATAGAGAAAATAACACATAAACATTTTGGAATGGTGGTACAAAGGTAGTTTTGTTACCTCTTAAAGAGGAAGAGAAGATAGAAAACATGCTCTCTACTAAAGAATTTATCTAAGATATGAAGGTATCAAGTTGTTGTTATGCATTAGTAGAAAAGAATGAAGAAATAGAAATGGTGCTAATACCAATAGAAGTAGTAAGAATGTTGAAAGAATATGCAGATGTTATGCTTGATGAGTTACTATATGGTTTACCATCAAAGAGAGATATTCAACATCACATTAATTTGATTCTAGGATTAGCTCTACCCAATCAAGTAGCTTATAGGATGAGTCCAAAGGAACATATAGAATTAAATAAAAAGGTTACTAAATTTCTAAAGAAGAAGGTGATAAGGGAGAGTATAAGTCTCTACGCAACAACAACATTGCTAACTCCAAATAAAGGTGGAAGATGGAGAATGTGTGTGGATATTAGAGTAATTAATAAAATTACAATAAAGCATAGGCTTCTTATACCTCATTTTGATGATATGATGGATGTGCTTGTAAGATAAAAATATTCTACCAAGATTGATCTAAGGAGTGTTTATTATCAGATTTGAATTCGTAAAGGAGACGAGTGAAAAATAGCATTTAAGACTAGGGATGGCTTATTGGTGATGCCCTTTGGATAATTTAATGAACCTAATACATTTATGAGGATGATAAATATAGTTCTACAAAAATATATTGATAAGTTTATGGTTGTTTATTTTGATGATATTTTGATATTCAGTAAGACTAAATAAGAACACTTTCAATATATGATAATGGTGCTGAATTTGTTAAGAAAGAAGGTGTTGTATGCAAATTTGAAGAAGTGTAGGTTTATGAAAAATAATTTGGTATTTTTGAGATTTGTAATTTTATTAGATATAGTGAAATGGATGAAGAAAAGATAAAGACAGTTATTGAGTGGCCTATTCTAAAAAACATTACAAAGGTAAGAAGTTTCCATGGTTTAGCAACATTTTACAAAAAAAATATTAAAAATTTTAGTAGTATTGTGGCACCAATAAAAAATTACATAATAGGGAAGGAATTTGTATAGTTAGAGAAACCAAAAAAAGATTTGAATTTTTGAATAAAATTACAAAAATACCAATTTTAGTATTACCAAATTTTAACAAAGTGTACAAGATTGATTGTGATGCTTCATTCATTAGAATAGGTGTTGTGTTGAGTTAAGAAGGAAAGCCAATAACATATTTCATTGAGAAATTGAATTAAGTAATAACAAATTATTTTGCCTATGTTCTTGAAATTCATGCAATTGTACAAGTATTAAGACATTGGAGACATTACCTAGTGCCTACAGAGTTTATCCTAGTTATAGATCATGAGGCTTTGAAGTATGTGAATAGACAAAAAAAATTGAATAGTAGGCATGCAAAGTGGATATTTTTATTATATGGGTATAATTTTATGTTGAAACATAAATCAAGAAAACAAAATCATGTACCTGATGCATTGAACAAGAGAGTAGCATTATTAACTACTATGGTGGGTGATGTAGTGGGATTTGAATCTATCAAAAACTTATATGATACTAATCCATATTTTGGCATGATAGAATAGTGAAAGAATCCATTAACAGGTGGGACATATACTATTCATGATGGGTATCTTATATAATAAGGTTATCTCTTCAAAGGGAAACAATTATGCATTCAATTTGGGTCTCTACAAGAAAATATAATAATAGAACTACATAGTGGCAGTTTGGCAGGACATTTTGGTAAGATGAAGATAATAGATTTGGTGGGGGAAAAGTATTTTTGGCCAAATATGAAGAGAGATATGAAAACATATGTTTCTAGGTGTAGGATATATCACGTGGATAAAAAACATACATAAAATACTAGACTATACATGCCATTACTAGTTTCAAGAGGACCATGAAAAGATTTGGTATGGATTTTGTGCTAGGAATACCAAAGACACAAGGAGGTAATGATTAATTTTTTTTTGTTGTAGATAAATTTTATAGAATTATTCATTTCATTTCACATAAAAAATTTAGTGATGCCACTAGAGTTGCAGAATTATTATTTAAGGATATTGTGAGATTGCATGGTGTTCCAAAAACAATTACTTCAGATAAGGACATAAAATTTCTAAGTCATTTTTGAGGACTTTGTAGAATAATATGGGTACTAAACTACAATTAATTAGTACATATCACCCATAAAAAAATGGAAAAATAAAATTTGTAAATACAAGCTTGGGAAACTTGTTGAGATGGATAGTGGAAGAGAACCCCAAGTAATGGGACTTGACTTTACCACAAACTGAGTTTCATTATAAAAATTTAGTGAACAGATCAATAGTAAAATCACTATTTCAAACTATTTAAGAAATAAATAATATGGGTATTTTATATTTGGTATAATTACCAATTGTAGATCAAATTAGTGATGATGTAAAAGCATTTGTAGAGCATATGCAATAGTTACAAGGAGTAAGAAAAAAGTTGTAGGAAAGTAATGAGAAATATAAAGCATCAATAGATATCAAAAGAGGAATCAAATTATTTGAATAAGGAGAGTTGGTAATGGTTTACTTTAGGAAATAAATATTATCAAAATGCATGTATAACAAGTTGAAGTACAGAAAAATTGGTCCATACAGAACTGTGAATAAAATCAATGGCAATGCATATGAGATGAGTTTACCATAGAATTTTGATATCTCTCTAGTATCTATTGTTTCAAATTTATATAAATTACATGGATAATATGGTTAATTTGATGAATATGAATAATTAAATTGGTAGCAACAGGTTCCAAAGAAGAAGGAAAAGATAGTGCATGTTTTGGATATGAAGAAAATGAGCACAAGGCAAAGGAATTATAATAGGTATTTGGTCAAGTGGGAAGGATTGTAGTAAGAATAAAACACTTGGATTATAAAATGGGAGATAAATAATATTTATAAATAAAAATGAAAGTATTACAATCATGGTAACTCACAGGATCTAATTTGTTTTCAATTAAATGAGAATGATGCAGAAAAAATAGGTCAAATTTCTAGAGGCCATAACTTTTGACCCATAGATCTATTTGATCTCTTTCACACATAAAAATGACCATCTCAAAAATTTATTTTCTTTACTAATCCATTATTTATACTTAGTGGTGTTTTCAATGTTTTTTGCATGACAAATGTGACCATTTGAAGGTCTAAAATTGCATTTTATTGATTTTGTGGGGACATTTCTATTTTTATAAATTATATATTTTTATGACCAGACTGAAATTCATTCAATAGGTTAATTTTAGTGTTTAGAGTATTTCAATATATTTTTAGAGATGTATGCACTTACATGTGAAACTAACTAAAAATAACAACTACTAAAAATAGAAGTTTTGTTTACATCTTAGTTTTTTCAAATTTTTGCATGTCAACTCTATTTTTGAGTTGAGGATTATTTAAGAGTGGTTTGGGTTGTAATTAATTCAAGTCTATCAATATGAATCATTCCTGATTATTATTTGAGATCTTGGCCTATTGTTAATTTTATTGTCCTGATAGTTTTCAGTTCCATTATAGGCCATCCACAACTATCAATTATTTACTGTCCTTCCCATGGAATGGTATCAATGGTATGCCATCTATAAATAACACTCAAGGTGGTCATGTTTCACATTCATAGTTGTTGATAATACGTTTTATTTATTTCTCATTTAGATTGGTAGAAAAGAAACAAAATACAAAAAATAAATGTGATTCAAGAGGGGAGAGAAGTAACATACCCACTAACATAAATATAAATCAATAAATCTATTGATGGATTATTTTTATGGAAGGGAAAAAAATAATGATAGAAGTGACGGGAGGAACAGACAAAAATATCTGAGTCATAAATTATAATAAGCAAAGGGTTACGAAAAACACCTTGTTTTTAAGCAGATAAATATTTCAATTAAATGTAACAATAAAAAATTAGGAATGAGAAAAAGTGAGGATAACTAGATTAGATGGAAAATATGAGTTGTTATAATAATACATCATAAGTTAGGTGATAAGGGAAAAATACAGAAACAAAATATATTAGTAGTACTTAACGATGGTAACTTGGAATTGTAAATGTCATTCGTTGAAAATAGGTTTCTATCTAAAACCCATAGTTCACAAAAAAAATACTAGTAGTTTCACCGAAGGTGCAATTTACACTTTAAGGGATGTAATTTTTTATTTTTGGTAAAGTGGTTTTCAAAAAGTGAAAGAGAATAAATCGACAGTCTTAATTCATTCCAAAACCATAAAAATTGACCCCATCTCACCTGTTGGCCATGAATCATTAAGTAAAAATAATTTAATATTTCTAGTGGAGGTGGTGTTGGAAAATGAGGTTTGTTCCTCAATATGTCCAGACAATGAGTTTTGTGGAGAAGATATGTTTTTTTTCACAAAGAGAATGAGCAATGGCAAATGAGTGCATATGGGTATGACAATAAAAAGCATGAAAGTGAGGAAAGTCTTCAAAATGAATTTGGAAATGATGGTGATGGGCAATGACAAGCTATTTTAGGTGATGGGCTCAAAGAAGCATGGGAAGATACACATGTAGAGTTAAATGACATGTCAAACTTTTCAATGAAATTTATAACATCCACTGAAATATTTAATTTACCCATTACATGATTGAAACAAGTATCATATCAGTGATAACATACACTAGAATATATCCAATGGTTCATTTGAAAACATAGAGAATGTACAACATGTAAATTTAGATGAGTCTAAAGCTAATCAAATGAAAATTATGACTCAGTTAACTATATATAACTAGATTAGATAAATTTAAAATAAATTACATGAAATTTGGAAAATTTTCCTCAATGAATGATGCTTAATTTATAATATAATTAACCAATGTAGGATTCCATATGTAAATAGATATGGATACATATAATTCCATGAATTTTTCATTATCTTTCTTCGTAATAATAACAAAAAACATTGTATTTGTAATTTTGGTGCTTATTTATATTTATTATTTGAATGGAGGAAAGGAAATAATGCAACAAGGAGCACAAGTTCTTGAAATTTTGGGTAGTATATTGGACATGGGTTTTAATCCCCACTAGTCTATAAATGGTCCCTCAAAGTGATATGGCACCCTGATGTATCTCAAATTAGGAATCATTCCACATATTATAGCTTCCTCTATGGATGTTACACTTACGATAATGAAGAGTTATAGTTACATACTATGCACTAAACCATATAGTGGTGGAGTTGCAAAAAATTCAATATTTTAAAACATAAATGATATTATTTAATCATCCCAAAAGAAAATATTGAAAAATCTCTATTTTTTCAATCTATCAAACCCAATTTTATGGAAGAGTGGCTGGAATCTAAGGAAGAAGATATGTCACTATTGTTTTCATCCATATTTTAAAAATAAGGTAAAGGTGCATTTTAAAACATGGAACATTTTATTAACATCTTCACCTCTGATGTTATTGGATAGATGAGGTTAAAGATAATAATATTAATAAAATACAATGTAAATGATACTATTAATTATTTAAAGTACTAACATCTGATAATCACAACATAGAATCCAACAAGTGTATATATATGGTATAATTGATAAACATATTGTCACATCTTGCTTTTCTTATGCTTGATTATGAAGGCACCTACTATTTATTATCATTATAAAGAGTAAATAATGATGGTTATATTAAATTATTTTTGTGTAATCAAGGCTATCACATTGTTCTTTATGTATTATGGGCCAAATTTTATTTTTTCCCCTTATTTTTATACTTGAGTAATGCAATTAAGGGGATTAATTGTCAATTAATGTTATGAAACTATGACAAATGATTGACATTATATGATGGGTAAAATCAAATCCCCAATTAAAATGATGTCATCCAATAAATTATGTACAACCCAATAGAGATATTATGGGGTGTAGCCACTTGACTTATTGATTATACTAATTTGAATAATTTTCAACCCAAATGTGTACACCGTTACAAGGGGATTGCATTGTGTATGCAATACTAAACCATGTCTAATACAAAGAGAAATAATTCACTCTTTTTGAAAACAAATGAAAATAACTATATTAAAGAATTGAAACTATAGTAAAGTAAAGAACATGAAATGAATGTCAATCTATATTAGAATATTCCCACATAATATTGAAATTATGCACTTCTATTGAAATTATGCACATAGAAGTGAAGGATACACACTCAATTATAAATTGCATATACAAAAGTAAATTATTGAAAATAAATAACATGGATGTTAATTAGATTACATGATGCAAATAAATCACACAACTTAAAGGAAACTAATTTAATAGATGGGAATCATATTGCATCTTCTCATGAGTGGGACCTACCTTAGTTGGACTTGTTATTTGATCCATTCCTTGATAAAGAAGAATTAATTAAAACCAAATCATTTACATTAATAATTATGTATCAATTTTCTATGAAAATATTAGAAGATAATTTAGAATATATATTCCTTTTTTATAACTTTCACTCAAATCCATGACTACTTTATAATGTGCATCACTTCTTAATTAAATAGAGACAACATCATTTTATTTAATTTTCTTAATGTCTAGGTGGTTGCAACCAAATTTATAAAATATGCATAAAATAGAACAAGTTACAACCTTCAACTATATTCAAGAGAGTTGAAACAATATATCCAAAATAGTCTAAATTCACTCCAAAACCATGTACCAATGTTGTGGTTAATGTTTCAATGATGTAAAAACCTCAACATTTAACTAATCCAAATGAAATGTTTTTTTGCTACTCCATTTGGATCCCTTTTATGCCATATCATTTGTAAAGAGGGGATGATCGTAGATCCAATATAAATAGAAATAATTATAAATTTACCACCTCATAAAACTCACAAATAGATCACAATAATTGTAAGGTACAAATATTTCCACCACATATTATTTTAGAATTATGCAACCATTAGATCACCAATAGAAGATTTGATGAGGATAATAAATAACCAATCCCTATAATTGTCAGAACACTATTAAGAATCATTTGATTAACTAAATAAAACAATCATAGATGCACTGATATTAGTATTTATTGAATTCAAATTTCCATTTCATTTCCACATAGATGCATCATGTATAGCAATAGGATTGGTATTAGCTTAGCTTCACAGTAAAGTTGACCAACATGATTATTTTACACTTAAAAATTTAGCAGAAGTTAAGATGAATTACTCCACTATGGATAGATAAGCATTGTCCATGGTCTATATAATATTAAAAAATATCATTATTTACTAGCTACCTCATTTATATTTTTCATTGATCATGAAACTCTTAAATACTTGATCAATATACCAATCATACAAGGGAGGATATGTCCTTGGTTAATGTTGTTTCAGGAATTTTAATTAAAAATCATATTGAAACCTAGAGGAATAAACAATGGTCCTTACTATTTATCACAAATTATAATAGGTGAAGATGCAAGCCCACTCAATGATGAATTCCTAGGAGCTCATCCTTTTTACATCAAGGCTTTCCCTAAAGATATGACACACATTACTCAATTTATTTCCAAGAATAATTTATTGAGGATTATAATAATATAGATTATAAGAGACTAATGATATAAGGTATCCTATTTAAATTGATTGGGAGAGATTTATACAAAAAGGGAAGGGATAAGATTCTAAGAATGGACTCATTATCGCATGAAAGTAAACATATAATAAGAGAAGTACATGATGGATTAGGAGGTGGGCATAATCTAGGGGAAGGTATTGGTAAACAAATGACTATTTTTGGACTATGGTGGCCAACAATGTTTAAGAATGCCCTTAAAAATGAAAGAAATCTATAACATATGCGAAAGGGTAGGTAAACCTAATGTTTGATATGAAATACCACAATGGCCAATACATTCATTAGCTCTATTTGAGAATTTGGTTATTGAATTTATTTTTTGTCATCCCAGATGTGTAGAGAAGTAACACAAGATTTATCATCACTCGTACATAATATTTAGCCATATGGACCAAATCTATATCTACTAAATAATTCATTTCTAAAGTTTTCACCAGGTTCTTATATGATAATATTATTACATGGTTTGGATGCCCATTCAGTATAATGATCGATTAAGGAAAACATTTTATTAAAAATATCATTGTGGAGTTACTAAAACATTAATTGTTCTGACATAGTATAAGTACTCCATACCATCTGTAGGTGTATGGTGTGATAGAGATATTCAATAAGTTTTTGGAAAGGTTATTAACTAAGGTATGAAACATAGAGGTTGTTGATTAGGACACAACTATAAATGCGGTGTTTTGGGCTTATTGCAACATATACAAATGGATAACTAATTATTACCAATTTCAATTAGGATATGGATTGGAAGTGATGGTTCCCGTATGATAAATAATATCAAGTTTAATAATAGTGGTAACATATAAGTTTTATGAAAATGAATCATTAAAATAAAGATTTATAGAATTGGAAAAACTTGATGAGAAAATATTATTAGCAGTTCATAATCAAACTCAAGAGAAAGAACACCAAATAGCATGGCATGACATACAAATTAAGATAAATAATTCCAAATTCACAATAATTTATTTTTTTACGATAAAAATATAAAATTTAAGTAATCTCAAGATAAAAAGGCTAGGGCCATACATTATCGAACAAATATTAGATTTATGAGTAATAAATTTAAAAAAACTAGCTAAAACATTGAAGAATGGGTTTGTGAATGGACAGCTTAAAGCCTTACACTACAAACTACTAAGGTGAAATGTTGTAATAAATGGGTGATTAGATACTAGGTAACACTATCCTATAATTCTAGTTGGGTGACTCGAGCAAGGACACTATTATGTCTTATGTTAGATGTCTTAATTTTTTGGTTGTTCATTGTATTACCCTTCAACAACAATTAGTGTAATAGAAAAATTGTTGGGTGATGAATATACATATGTATATGTGTAGGTATATGCATAAACATATGTATATATAAACAATTTTGAAAAAATATGTGAAGTGGAGTGCAGAAATAGAAAACAAATTTCAAAAAACATAAAAAAAAACTTTGGAAAAAAGATTAAGAATGCCAAAGGAAAAATACATTTACGCAGGGAGATAGGAGAATTTAAATAGGAGCCAATTTTTTTGTGGAAAGATAAGTGAAACAAAAATGATGAAAATGAGATTGGAGTAAAAAGTGTTGTTACATTTCTTTCCACATAAGGAAGAAACTCATGGATTAGTTTCGAACACAACTAAAATAAACACAAATGGGTGGTTGGTGGGAATAAAAAAATAATAATCTAATAAGGATGATGTAATAAATAAGGATGAAAGCAAGTGAATAAAGAAGAAAAATTAAAATATTTAAGACAATAAGGAAGGAAGTTAGGTGAAAAAAAAATGCAACAATTAATGCAAATAAAGACAACTACAATATTTAATACAGTTAAACACCCAGATTATGGAAACTAATAAATAAGGGTTTACCTAATGGATTACACTAAAAAACCCTATGATAACATCATTCTACTTAAATTTGATGTGAAACAAACAACTTATATTTCTTTGCTATAGTGAAACAAAAGATGGAGGTGCCCCAGGTTGTTAGTGCAAAACAAATTAAGGTGCCAAAATATAAGATACATTTCCTGAAATCAGAATTCCATATACCCATGGTGAATTTTCAAAGTGTTCTATCTTTAGCGACCCACTATGATGACACCCACAAATATATCCATTCTAATTTGGTGGAGATGGACCATCGAGCTACAGAGCTAGAGTGAATGGAAATAGTGCAACAAAATATACAAACACAACTATTTGAGTATATGGCAGAGTATAACATCATTTTAAGGATGCAATTAGATGTTTGTATCTAGTTCTACTAATTTGGACTCGTTGTGAGTACCTCTAGGGTATTGCTAAGGATGGAATATGAAGGCATCATGTATTTGGATTAACCATAACATTTTACAATGATGGACATCCATACAATGCATGGATTATTTAACGAGGGTCACACATCCCATAAATATGATAATAATAAATTGTTTATCACAAAATCAATGGTTCAACCAACATGTAGAGTTCCAATCAAATGTGCACTCTGATAGCGTAGATAGATAGATAGATAGTCTGTTACCATATTCTGGTAATTCGTTGTGTATATATTCTTCTCTTCGATTCATGAATAAATCAATCCAGTTTGATATTAATTCTGGTATCAGAGCTTGGTACAGCAACTTGGGAGAAAACACAGCCAAACGATCGGAGGAGAGTGTGGAACCTGAAGGAAGTGAAGCCAAAAGTTTGAGAGAAGCCGAGCAAGGAAGTCCAACATGCAAATTGCTGAGAAAAAGTGCAGTGTAGCCGCAGAAAAGTGGCAGAACCCTAACGTCAATACATCATAAACGTGGGGAAGGACAAGCTGTGTAGCATAGTACAATAAATCTACAAACTGAAGCATGACTCTGTAAAATTGCAGTAGAATCTGCAAAATAAATTATAGATCTTGCTAGAAAAGCAGTATTAAATTGATAACTTGCAGAAAAAAAAACAGAGAAGAAAAAAAATAGAGAAGAGAAAAAAATAGAGCAACTTGTTGAAAAACAAACTTAGAATTTTTCATTATGACCAAAGATGCGTTCATCTTACATTATGTAAACATCCTTTGTTAGCTTAACTCACGCACATGAGCTTAACTCAGGCAAATGCAACAGTTAGAGAGCATTTGTTAGCATGCACAGCAGAGTTAACTAGGCGTAAGAGGCATAAATAACAGAGCATCCATTATTCATGCACAAAGAGTTAACCGGTGCAAGAGGAAAGAGTAAACTGTGGAGATAACTGGGAATAAGCGGAGATAACTGAGAATAAGCACTAACACCCCCCCTTAAGTCTAACTAAGGAGACAAAAAAAGAAAAAAAGGAAAGAGGGAAAACCCTATGGGAATAAAACCCCCCTCAAAAGTACACTAAGTGTGCATGGCAGCTAACTAAATTGCAGTGTTCTTCACACCAAGAAGGTCTCGTAGAAAATGAAACTTTTGCTCAGTGAATGTCTTCGTGAAGATGTCGGCAATCTGTTCAAAAGTGGCACAGTACTGCAAGTCGATGACTCCATCATGTATCAATTCGCGGATGAAGTGCATGTGGATCTCAATGTGTTTGGTCCGTTGCCGTTGTATGGGATCTCTACAAACCTTCAGTGTACTTTGATTGTCACACCAAATGACAGTCGGATGATGAAAGAGGATACCAAGCTCAGTTAGGAAGTGTTGCAGCCAAATGACTTGAATGGTAGCGTTGACTGCACCTCTATATTCAGCCTCTATTGATGATAAAGCAATGGTAGATTGCTTCTTACTTGACCAACAAATGGACCCTGATCCCAAACTAAGAACATATCCTGAAGTGGACTTGCGATCAATGTTATCACTAGCCCAGTCAGAATCAGTGTAACCAATGAGATCCAAAGTACAACTTGCTGAATAATGAATCCCATAGCAAATGGTTCCCTGGACATAGTGAAGTATACGCTTGGCAGCCTTCCAATGTAGCTCATGCGGCTCTTGCATGTATCTAGAAACAACCCCCACTGCATATGAGAGATCTGGACGAGTGTGAGTGAGATAAAGAAGACTCCCCACAAGTTGACGATAGCGTGTGCAATCAACCAATGGTGTATCCTTGCCATCTTCAAGCTTGACCCCTGATAGGAAAGGTGTGATAGCTGACTTGCATTCAGTCATGTGAAATCGAACCAAGAGATCTTGTGCATACTTGGATTGAGCAACTGTGATTCCTGATTCATTCTGGCTGATTTCAAGGCCAAGAAAAAAATGTAGGAGATCCATGTCTGTCATAGAAAATCTATCATGCAAAATAGTTTTAATTGCTGCAATGGCGGTGGGTGAATCACCTGTTAATAGTAGATCATCTACATAGAGTACTATGAGCAACAAAGAATCAGATGTTCTTAGCATATAAACATTTGGATCAGATTTGCATCGTATGAAATTTTGAGACAGAAGATAAGAATCCATTTTAGCATACCAAGCTCTAGGTGCCTACTTGAGGCCATAGAGGGACTTCTTGAGTCTACATACCAATGAGGAATTTTGTATATACCCTTGTGGCTTCTCAGTATAGATCTCCTCCTCAACATCACTGTGAAGAAATGCATTCTTCACATCCATGTGATGAACCTCCCATCTTCTTGATGCTGCAATGGCAAGAGCCAATCGAATGGAGTCCATTTTTTCCACTGGAGCAAAAGTCTCATCATAGTCAATGCCATGAACTTGTTGAAAACCTTTGGCGACCAACCGTGCTTTGTATCTGCTCACATGTCCATCTGCTGATTTATTTGTCTTGTAGACCCATTTACATCCGACAAGCTTGCGATTGGAAGGAAGTGGAACCAAATCCCAAGTTTGGTTTGCAATGAGGGAGTTGTACTCCTCATCCATGGCTGCTTCCCAAAGCGGATTCCCTGTAGCTTTTGCATAAGTTTGAGGGTCAAATTCTAGAACCACATAAGCATGCATCGGCATGATGGGATCGGTAGCTGAGAGTGCATGAGGAACTTCATATATATCAGCTAAGCTCCTTGTTCTTTGATTTTCCACATGGGATACTAAATCATCACTAGAATCCAAATCAAGGATTGGTTGTGGATCAGCGTATGCATGCTCATGTTCCTCTAAATCAGATTCAGAAAAATCTGAAATAAGATCAGAATGATTGCATGTATCTCTAAGATTTGTAAGATGAGGAAGCATAGAGGTGGTGGCATGTTGTACCTGAGATGCATGTGGAAGATTTTCATCAAAGTAGACACTCCTTTCAATGAAGAGTGTTTCTATGGAAAGATCTAGTAGTCTGTATCCCTTTACACCATCTGGATATCCAACAAAGATGCATTCTTTGCTTTGAGGCTCTAAAGCCTTCCTCTTATCTGCAGGAATGTGTGCCCAAGCACGAGATCCAAATATGCAAAAATGTGTGACTTCTGGTTGCTTGCCTCTCCATGCTTCAAAAGGTGTTTGTCCTGTGACAGATTTGTGAAAAGATCTGTTTTGTATGTATGAAGCACAGTTGATTGCTTCAGCCCACAATTTGGAGGGAAGGGACCTAGCATACAACATGCAGCTGGCCATCTCTTTCAAAGATCGGTTCTTCCTCTCAGCTACCCCATTTTGCTGTGGAGTGTATGGAACTGTGTTCTGCAATTGTATTCCTGCTTCATCATAAAGATGTTGGACATCATTGTTGACATACTCCCCTCCATTATCTGTGTGGAGGATCTTGATCATTTTTCCAGACTGCTTCTCTGCATGGGCTTTGAAAATCCTGAGATTCTCAAACACCTCAAATTTGAATTTGAGAAAATACACCCATGTGTATCTTGTGTAATCATCAATGAATGTTAACACATATCTGGCTTTGCTCATGGAAGGTTTAGGAAATGGACCCATAAGATCACTGTGAACAAGCTCTAAAAAAGAGGAGGCTCTCCATGCACTCCCTTTTGGAAACTTTTCTTGTGGATGCTTTCCAAGAGCACATCCTTCACAAATTCCATCAGAAAAGTCTATGGCTGGCAAGCCTATAACCATTCCCTGTTTGTTAAGTTGCTGCATGTATCTAAAATTTAAATGACCAAATCTTTCATGCCAAATTCTACTTTCATCATTTGCATGTGTTAGAAGTAAAGTAGAATCTGATTTAGCAACAAAATCAGAAAAGGTGTACAGATGAGAGTGATGATTTGCCTTACCAACAGCTATTTTGGAGTTGTCTTGCATGTCAAATATGGTCACCGAATCAGGGGTGAATTCAACTCTCCTACCAGTTCCAGTATGTGTCATTTGATACACAGAAAGAAGATTAACAGAAAGCTTTGGAATATGTAAGACATTCTCAAAACTTTCAATTCCAACCTCTACCCTCCCTATTCCAGTTGCCTCTACAGGAGAACTGTCTCCCATGAGAATAGGAGAACCAGAATATGGTTTCAAAGAAGAAAGAGCTTATTTTGTGGCTGCCATGTGGTGTGAAGCTCCAGAGTCTATGATCCATGCATCTGAAGAAGAATGAATAGCAATCAATGCATGAGCATTGTCTCTTGTTTCAGGTGCTTTTTCTTCCTGCTTCTTCTTGGCACTCTCAGGGATAAGGCTACCAATATTATGTTGTTGAAGTGTCTGAGCCATGAGATCAATGGTCTTCTTCATGCATGATGATTCTGGATGGTACCCACGGTTGCAATAGCTGCACTTTGATTTGCCCTTTTTGTCCTTCTTTTCTTTTGAGCCAGTAGATCCATCTGGAGGTTTGGGATTGCCTTCCTTTCTTGGATATGAATCCTTTTTTTCTTTGCCTTTGAATTGCTGGTTGGATTTGGAATTGTTCTTCCCATTTGCATGCACAACAAGTGCATGAGCTTTGGAATTCTTCAATGTGCCCATCTTTATAAGCTTATCCTGCTCATGTACTAGAGACTCAATGAAGGTATCCAGTGTGGGCATCTTCCAAGTTGCTCCTATTGTGAGCCTAACTGTGTGGAAAGCAGAGACAAATACTACATATTGTGGACCCAACTTAGATAGAATAGAAAGGATCAGTTTGCTTTCTTCCTTGGATTTGTCAACACCAGATCCTTTGAGCTGAAGCAATAAGGCCTTAAACTTTGTGAAGAAATCTTGAATATTATCAAAAATCCTTGGATCTAATGAGTTGAGCTCATTTTCAAGGATATGACCCCGCATTTCATCTTCCTTTCCAAAAAGAGTCTCCAATGTATTCCAAACTTGGTTTGGAGTTGTACATGCCTCAACATGAAACAACAATTCTGGAGATATGGATAAGCATAGCAAACCAAATGCTTCATCCATGCGGTTGAAGTATTTGGATTTTTCAACTGCTGGATTGGGTTCAACCTCTGTATTCATAACTATCCGATAGAGGCCTCTACTTCTGAGCTAAAGTAGAATTTTTGGCTTCCAATAAAAATAGTTGTATGGTGTGAGAATGGCAGAGGGTGAACATTCCATTTTTCAGCTCTGATCTTCTATATCTGCAAAAAAAAATACTGTACTTCTTTTTGGCAACAAGGCTCTGATACCATGTAAAATTGCAGTAGAATCTACAAAATAAATTATAGATCTTGCTGGAAAAGCAGTATTAAATTGATAACTTGCAGAAAAAAAAATAGAGAAGAAAAAAAAACAGAGGAGAAAAAAACAGAGCAGCTTGTTGAAAAACAAACTTAGAATTTTTCATTATGACCAAAGATGCATTCATCTTACATTATGTAAACATCCTTTGTTAGCTTAACTCACGCACATGAGCTTAACTCAGGCAAATGCAATAGTTAGAGAGCATTTGTTAGCATGCACAGCAAAGTTAACTAGGCGTAAGAGGCATAAATAACAGAGCATCCATTATTCATGCACACAGAGTTAACCGGCGCAAGAGGAAAGAGTAAACTGCAGAGATAACTGGGAATAAGTGGAGATAACTAAGAATAAGTGCTAACAGACTCAGAACTTCAGTCAGCAAAGAAAAATCACAGACTTGACAACAGAAGAACAACCTTCATTTGCCTTAACAACACCTTGGGAAGCTACGATCAGCATAGCTGTCAATGAACCTGTGCAGTGGTGACGCAAGGAGAAAGCGAGCTGTGTAACAGTCAGAGTAGAAAGCCATTCAAGGCATCGACAATAGGTTAGGAACCTACACAGGCAGTGTGGGCGACGTGGCCATCCAGCAGACTGAGAGAAAACCTGCGACTGGAGAAGGTGCAGCAGCCTGAAGCGTGGAGATCGCTAAAAAAAAGTATGACTCAACAGTCCTGTGTAGCAGCTGAGAAGCAAGACGGCTGGTAACGAAAGACACTTCGGTTTGATTTTATTATGAATGTAAAGGTGTTTCTTTCTCCAAAATATATAGGATTTAACTCTCTAATCTAGGTTAAATAAATCAATATTTTCACTTACCTGTCCTTAAAAATCCTATAATGTTGACGAATGAAAGAATTTTTTAAAAGATAGAATGCAGATCGGTCAAGGTATTTGACTGAAGCCATCACCCGTAGAGCTGAGACATGAGTGAGACCGCTACGCATGTTTAGTGTAGGAACCGCTGAAAGCCAACAAGGAGACTCGCAGGCCATGGAAAATTGTCGTGACCTTAGGGGAGTTCTAGTTTCTACTTTGCCTTGCTAGAAGCCCTCTGTGACTATGGCAACTTTTAGTTCGACAAGCTAATCCGCAAAGGACTTTTGGAATACTTCTTATTCGACGTGCACTACAAAGCAAAGAGAATACGAGTAGAACTCAAATATGGATATGACGTAGACTATGAAGATGAGATTGAACACCCAAGGAATCATCCCCGTCTCTCAGTGTGTAATTATCATGCTCATTTCCAAGCTCGATTTTCCTACCAGTGAATAATAAGACTTGTAATTCTCTTTCATAGAAATAAAATAAAATATTTTTATTTACAATGTCTGCTCCAAAATTTCTTCTATCAGATGTCCAACTTTTTAATGGGCAAAATTATGCTGCCTTGAAAACAAAGATGCGTACCATCCTTTACTTTAAAGGACTATGGGGCATTGTGATAGGGACCATGCAAGTTCCTACTGATTATGATGCATTGAAAAAATATGAAATGGCTAATTCTAAAGCTTTGATGCAGATTATGCCAAGCATCACTGATGACGTGAAATCGCATGTCAAGAATGATGACAGAGCAAAGATAACATGCGATAAATTAGCAGCCATCTATGAGGTAAAACATAAGACAAAGATCCTCTATCTGTAGTTGAGACTTCACACACTCTCTATGGAGTCCGATGAGAAAGTTGAGGAATTCTTACATTGAGTGGTTGAGCTATGAATGGATTTGTTATCTTTCATTGAGATGGTAGATGATCAATTCCTGATCCATATCACCTTCAGAGCACTCCCTTCCCAATTAAAAGTGTTTGTCATAATACTTAATGTCTCCAAATAGATAGTGTCATTTGAAGAGCTCATGAACCTCTTGCAACAAGAAGAAGCCATCAACTCAATCCAATATGAGTTGCAAAACAAAGATCTTATCTCGAAGTACTAACTAGGTCAAAAGTCTCATAAGGGACCTTTAGAGAAGCAACCATAGAAATAATAGAAACAACTGTATCGACATTAGAAATCATAAAGTCAGAGTGGTGGTGTCACATCTGTCAAACCAACACTCATAACATAAATAACTACTAGTATAATGCCCTAAAACAAGGGTTTACCAGTAAAGAAATCACATCAGGGTGTGAGGATTCTTAGAAATTGGCAACTAAAAGGACATCTCGCTGCTCAAAAAGATGATGGATTTGGTAAATAGACAACTAAAGAGGACATAATCATAGTACTAATCTCCTAGACCTCATAGCCCACAAAAAATATCTAGATGATAGACTCAGGTGCCACTAAATACATGTCAAGCGATAGGTAGCTGTTTGATTCACTAAGAGACCAACCCACCAGAGATCAGGTTAGGATCATTTATGATAAAGAGTATATTATAGAAGGAATAGGCCAATTCACCATTCCATTTAGAAAATGAAAATATTCACGATCAAATGTATTATATGTTCCTAGATTGACATCCAACCTCCTATTAGTTAGTCAACTTTTGAATCACCATCTGAAGGTGGAGTTTCTTGTTGATAATGCCATCAAAACCTATTTGATCTCACAAAAATATATGGTTCTTGGTAGACAATTTTTGAAAGATAAATTATTTACTTTAGTTGTTGTTTCATCTTCTACAGTATCTCTATCTACCTCTATGGTAGAATCTATTACTCTCTAAAACTACCGTTATGGTCACCTATCTTCTGGATATTTGTACAAGCTAAGTTAAAAAGGGATGGTACATTGAGTTCCCAAGTTGTCCAATTCCTTGCCTATTTTCACTAGATTTCTTATAGGTAAAAAACATAGGAATACATTCAAGACAAGCACCTTTCATACTAAAAAGTTCTTGGAAGTTGTTCATACCAATCTGAGTAGACGATTACCTACTTCATTTTTGAGATAAAATTACTTCCAATTATTTATGGATGACTACTCTTAGATGACATGGGTATTTGTCTTTTAAGAAGAGTGAGTCCCTGCATCATTTATATATCTTCTATCAGTAGGTTGTGAAGGAGACCAGACAACCTCTTTTTCACCTCTATTCAAATTGAGGGGGGAAATTCACATCAAAGAAGTTCTTGGCATTGTTAAACCAACAAGACATCAAACAAAATTTGACTACTCCCTACGCACCCCAGTAGAATGGCATTGTTGAGAAATGAAATCATACATTGATGAAAATGGCTCAATGTATGTTGTCAATAGCAAATTTGGAGAAATAATATTAGGCAAAATCAGTCTAGATAGTTGTTTATCTTCTCAACAGACACCAACAAATATTTTAAAAGAAAAAAACACTAAAAGAAGTATGGAGTGGTAAAAAAGGCTATCAATTTCTCATCCGTGAGTGTTTGGTTTCATAGCATATATGCATGTCTCGGCTCAAAAGAGTAAGAAAGTTGAGTCAAAAACAATCCCATACATCTTATTGAGCTATAGCACCACCACAAGAACATACCACTTCAAGGATTTTGAGATGAATAAAATCTATGAAAGTAGAAATGTGGTTTGTGATGATTCATTCTTTGAAT
>JARHVA010001516.1:922500-1065000 GCA_037957365.1 Torreya grandis
CCAGTCAGTAATAACCCTGCCGGTACACCAAGCACTCTATAGCACTTCAAGCTGATCTCTCATGAACCTGCAACCTGCAATTCAAAGACCAAACTTACATGTAGATCCCCAATGAGCTTGCAACAACCTGCAACTCACAGATCTTACAACTAGAAGGAACTCTTCCTTTCTATCTCATGCCTTAAACAATACATGCCAATGGGTCTATAAATAGATCCCTAACTCAAACAATAACTTAGACTCTTAATTTAGACAATTATCCTCGCAGCGCAAGACTCTGGGTGGTCTTAACATGCAAACTCATCGTTCACTTAACTAACTGTCTGTGAAACGAACACTTCGGGAACACACAGGTGACCGACGCCGGTCCCTGCTAGTCTGGTTCTGCCGACGTCGGCCGACTTCCTGCCGTCGCCGGTGGCCTTCTGCACTGGTCTCTGTCGACGTCGGTCCTGCTGCCGACGCCGGTTCCTGTAGAACTCAGCAACCATCTGTTCCTCAGTTTGCAAAGGTTGAAGCTTTTAGCTCCACAACCTAACAATCTCCCACTTGGAGATAAACAGCTGCAACCTGTACCTGTACCTGTACACCATCTAGTTTGTTTCCTTGGCTTTGTATCCCTCCTCAAGATCACTCTTGAAGACCAACCACCACAAAATCTGTGATGCAAAACCTATCATCCAAATTATCTGCCACATCCGCATCTACAACCATGTGGATAAAGAACTTGACCCTGCATAGCATGTGCACCTGCTGCTGGTCCCACTGAACTGCCCTTCAGTATTACTCTCTCAGATTGACTCCAAACTTGTGACAACTCCCACTACTTGGGAAAACTCAGGTTTAGTACATACCATGCACTCAACCTCATTATGTGAATCAAGACACCTGTTCTATGAACTGTCTAACCATCGGCATGCTAACCGGCTTCACACAATCATCCTGAAATAAAGTCAACAAGACCTCCATGTCTCTAGATCACACTCATGCCAAAGAATCTTGCTGCTCCCAGATTCTCCATGACAAACACTTGAACTAGCTTTACCTTTAGTTCAGCAATACCTGTATATGTAACCCTACAACAAGCACATCATACAGAAAATAGGATAATGTAGCTAATATTATCCAACCTGGTAAAGAGAAACATAATGATCAAACCTCCATTGCCCTGCAGCTAGTACAAGATCATATACCCTGATCTTCCATCTCACGTATCCATTTCCGCTCTTCTTCATCCTCAACATCCATTCGTCTCTCAGTGCTTTCTTCCAGCTGACAACTCTACCCAAAACACCTGTTTGGTTCTCCTCCAAGGAATCACATCCTCATCCATGCCAAGCTCCCACTGTTTCCTAGATCTACCTGTTCTGCTTCTTCAATAACTTCCTAGTCCTATGCCATAAGTGAGCAATAAGTAGTGTAAAGAAGGGAAATGACGAATTTAAGAACTTACTTACACCTTCAGTCCTCCATATGGGCGCTTGAGACTCCATGACAACTAGCTGTCCACCCAAAATTCATCTCAGTAACCGATGCCGATCACATCTCAGTCTACAGCCGACCGATGTCGATTCCCTGCGACTGCCTTCCTGCCGACGTCGGTTTCCCATGGCCGATGCCGGTCTCTTTTCTGCCCTGAGTCACTGACGTCGGGCTGCACATAGCCGACGTCAGTCCCTATCTGGACATCGACGCCAGTTTTCCTGCCGACGTCGGTCTCTATGTTTTTCTTGTGAGATCTGACTTTTTCCCGCGAGCTCTTTTTGGATCAAAACCTTGTCCAAATCACCCTTGCTCTGCTCAGAATTCCTCTGCACCTTATGCTGAACTCTGTCTGTCACTTTCTCCTTGAAAACCAAGGCTTTCCTGTTCTTGTCACTAACATCAGATTCCTCAAGAAACCTTACCTTCTTCTTCTGCATACAGAAACCACGATCCATGCCTTCCAAATCCGAAAGCATATTCTTTGACTCAAGAACCAGCATCTCCTTCTTATCTATGTGACCAAGCCTATCAAGCCACATCTCTGAATCTACAGCTGAAGTAGATAACCCAGAAAGAGAATTAGTAAAACAAGTAGATAGATAAAGCATACCTACTTTCTTACCTCTAGCTACAACAAGTGTACCCTTGGTAACCTTCCAAGAGTCCACTGTGAGAGTTACTGTGCAACCCTCTTCGCCTAAACTTCTAACAGAAATCAGATTCCACTTCAGAACTGGGACATGCATGACCTCCTTTAACACCCATGTGTCACCTGTCTGCAATTTCAGCTTCACTTTGCCTTTGCCATCAATCTGACAAGGCTTACCATCCCCTACACAAATTTCTCCAAAGTCTCCCTGGACATACTCATGGAAAAATTCCCTATGTGGGGATGCATGAAAAGAGGCACCAGAATCTAATACCCAAGATTCTACTTTATCCAAAGAACATACCAGAGCATCCTGTGCAACGTAACCTGCAACATCTGCTTCTTCTCCATGTTCTTCATGGTGATCTTCACCCGATCTGCAATCTCTCTTTAAGTGCCCTTGCTTTCCACATTTCCAGCAGGTTATTCTACCATACCTGGACTTGGATCTTTTGCCTATCTTCGACCTTGATCTCCCACGCTCTGTCTTCTCTCTTGGCCTTCCTCTTTCTTCAACACTCAAAGCATCTCCAGATGATTCACCTGTGCTTTTCCTGCGTATCTCTTCATTCAAGATCACACTCACAACATCATCAACTTTTAAGACTTTTGAAGGAGACACAGTATTAGAAACTGCCATTACCAAACCTTCCCAACCTTCAGGTAATGAACACAAGATTAAGAGAGCTCTAAGTTCATCATCAAATACAATATTAACTGAACTTAACTGGTTTACCAAACCATGGAAATCACTAAGATGGCTATGAACAGATCCACCTTCCAACATTTGCAAATTAAATAAACGCTTCATAAGAAATACCTTATTAGAAGCCGAGGGTTTTTCATACAAATTTGCCAAAGATTTCATCAACTCCACCGTTGTCTTACACTGTGATAAGCTGGAAATCACAGATGAATCAAGACTCAATCTAACAGATCCCAGAGCCTTTCGATCAAGAACCTCCCATTCTTCATCTTTCATATCCAAGGGTTTGATAGCAACCCCACCCAATGGTAAGTACAAATCTTTCTGATACATATAGTCCTTAATCTGCATCCTCCATAATTGGTAGTTCTTGCCATTAAACTTTTCCATTCGTAGTTGACTGTTTTCTGCCATTGCTCAACTCCCACTCAAACAGAAACCCTGTGAGTAACCTGTAATCAAAACACACTACCCAGATCTACACCAATCTGTTAGTATCCCAACCTGGCTCTGATACCACTTGTCAGGAATCTAGAACAAAAAACATGCTCTGATACCACTTGTTGGGAGAGGGGGGTGGAAGATAAATCCAAGAACAAACACACCTATTCTAATTCTGCCCGTTAGGATCTTGCTCCTCAGAAAGAGCACAGTATGATTACCAAATATAAGCAATTGAATATGCGGAAATAACCAGAAACACAAGTAACTAGAATTCACCAATAGCACAGAATATGAGAGACAATACACTATCTTGTATTAACACTATACAGAAAAGAATACATCAAAGAGCCGCCACACTCTTTCACCTTACAGAGATTCGCCACACCTCAAGTGTACAGTAATTCTTCTCACACACACTCTCCTACACAAAAAATGGTCCCAACAACCAACTCACACACAGAATTGGTGTTCACCTCACCAACCAGTCAATAATAACCCTGCCGATACACCAAGCACTCTATAGCACTTCAAGCTGATCTCTCATGAACCTGCAACCTGCAATTCAAAGACCAAACTTACATGTAGATCCCCAATGAGCTTGCAACAACCTGCAACTCACAGATCTTACAACTGGAAGGAACTCTTCCTTTCTATCTCATGCCTTAAACAATACATGACAATGGGTCTATAAATAGATCCCTAACTCAAACAATATCTTAGACTCTTAATTTAGACAATTATCCTCGCAGCCCAAGACTCTGGGTGGTCTTAACATGCAAACTCATCGTTCACTTAACTAACTGTCTGTGAAACGAACACTTCAGGAACACACAGGTGACCGACGCCGGTCCCTACTAGTCTGGTTCTGCCGACGTCGGCCGACTTCCTGCCGTCGCCAGTGTCCTTCTGCACTGGTCTCTACCGACGTCGGTCCTGCTGTCGACGCCAGTTCCTGTAGAACTCAGCAACCATCTGTTCCTCAGTTTGCAAAGGTTGAAGCTTTTAGCTCCACAACCTAACATAGATTAAGGAAGATGTATGATATTTTATAGATATGGAAGGACAACACAAGATAGTTATATTTATTAAATAATATGAGTTTTGCATCTATCATTACATGAATAAATAATATAAATAAAATAGAAAAGTAGAGAATCTCATATGACTATGTAAAAATACCAAGAAAATGAATTGAGGAAGGCAATGAAGGAAACATTTGTCTCCTAAAAGTCCATAAAAGGTAGTCATTTTCCTACTTTTTGAATTTTATTTACATTCAAATAAAATCTATATATTCTATCATATTTAACATTGATATTTTTATTCTTAGAAAACTATATTGATATGCTCAATTTATTTTACAAATTATGATTTTAGTTTTCTATCTTTTTAGAGTTAAAAATCTTTCCTGGATGACCTAGTCAACAAAAAGTTATCAATACAACTAAATTTACCTAGTTGATCTTGTTCTATCTTCATGTTCATTCTTAACAACTTAGCATTTCTATTTTTCCAATTTTGATCAATTTAAAATTCCTATCTTTTCAATTTTAATCATTTTATTCAAAATTTTCCTTACTGCTTTACTTAGTTGCTAGAGGTTTCAATTTTTACACACACTATAATAAATTGGCCATCTTGATCTAGTACTATGTCTATGTTTTCTACCATCAAACTAAATCGACCAACTCAATTTCATTTGTTTAGGCACAATTTTTTAATAGACTATATCAACTAGCTCTATCATATTTTGTATTGGTTGCTCATCTAGATCGACTTAATCAATCTTCTTTTATATAATTTATTTTTTTAGTATAATCAAAGGAAAATAATTCTATTTTTTATGGTAATTATAATCACTTATACTTTTGAAACTAAGATTTCACTTCGTATTTATTTACATTTAGAAATTGTAACTTAGTTCTCAACAAGTTAATTTTTGCCTTTATTTTATCTTGTTTAGTTTTCCCTTGAACTATACACTGACAATTTAAAAAATACGTAGTTACTATTATGAAGAACTAATTTATACTCTATTTTTAAACTTTATATATATTTTATAGATATCATTATATGAGGGGCCTTCCCTAATACTCTAGAGCCATAATATATAGCTAAACATGATCTTTAGTTTCCACATACCTCACGATATTTTAAAAAAAAATCTTAGGACTCCCTTTTGTATTGAACCTTAGGAATCCAACCATCCATTTTATTGTGTGGTGCATCAGTTAGTGGTTAGTGATGATAACCTAATTTTATCTTACCCTTAAAATTTCTTTTATTTGGATATGGGAACAACATCCATTATTAGTGCTCTAAAATATTGGGTTGACACTATCCAACAAACAAGGCAATATATTTAGAATCCTACATTTCCAAACACAACCTCTAGTACAACATCATGGTCTTATTTTTAAATAATTACTTAGCATTAGTATTCAAAAAAATTATATTATTCTTCTTTCTATTTGTTATTCTTTGTTGTATTATAGACTATATTTTCCTACCTTGATACAAGTTATGTGATGTGTGTTTCAACTAGATCATCTAGTTTGATCTATTTATCTATGTGTGATAGACCAAATTGACCAACAAGATCAATATTATACTTTTTTCTTACATTAATTATGTTATAAAACTAGATCAATCATCTTGATATAATAGATTCTTATGTTTTCCTATCCAAACTCAATCAACTAGCTCAATTTAGTTAGTTTCCAAATTGTTCATTTATTTTGTTTGCTAAACTAGATTAATAAACTTGATCTAATTAATTTTTATAATGTTATGTTATTTTATTTTCCAAACTCAATTGACTAGATTGATTTGATCAATTTTAAAACATTCATCTATTCTATTTTCCCAACTAGATCAACCAAATTGATCTAGTGTGTTTACATACTATTATGTTATCTTGTCTTACCAATTAGATCAAATAACTCAATCTAGTAGGTTTTCAAACAATTTTTATCCTATTAATCGAACTAGATTTACCAACTTGATCTAGTTTATTTTCAACTTGTAAACTTTCACATTTCTAGTAAGTGTCTGAATAAGTTTCTTTTTCATCATGCAACACTTGTTTAATGAAGTTGAAAATAAATATAAAATTAACATGATGAGTCTTACTAATCCTCATAAATACTCTAATATTAATCTACCTTATCATAAGGTCGATAATCTTAATCTTAACAACTTCTATTGTACTACTAGAACCACTAATTATGGGACTCCTCTCCATTCTTTTTGTCTTAATCCTCTATTCATACCTATGGTAGAGGATGAAAGTGATTTTGAATATACAACTAAAAAGATCCTTTTCATTCATGAAAACCCTCAACATTAGGGTAAGGATACCACAATCATTTATAGCCTCATGATAGATCCTCATATAGGAGAACCCCCTTCACCTTCTCCTTGCTTTTCTATATGATATGGGTCAAGGCATCCTCCTCATTATTCTATCACACCCTTATCTCTCATGGCTTTCTATGATATCATGTCCTCCTCTTCCAAGGATTCATTTTATTGAGAGCCATTTCCACAAGTATGTTAGGTAAACCTTTATTATGCTTACTCTAAATGATCACATTAATACTTAAATTCATACAACTACTAGTACATATCAAACTATCAATGCATCACATACCGCTAATGCATCCCATGTTGCTTCCACTAGTTAAAATGCCATTAACACTAATCAAATTTTATTAAAATCTTTAAAAAATGGTTAATTTTCAAACTAATAGTGTCAATCAAATGATGCAAATACATAACCAATTAATGTATTTATAAAGTCATCCTTAACCTATTCAATGGGAGATACAAAATCCTAATTACCAACTGACCACATTCCCTTTTAGCGATTCACATGGTAATCTTATTCCTCAACTACCACTTCTTCATAAGGCCATTGAACATTTAAAAAAAAACTTTACGTTACTCAAATCACAAACATTAACATAATTTGCATAGTTACCTCTATCACTTAAAATAGATCCAATAATAGAGCCTTGTACTTGAAATCTTTCATAAACTTATATAAATATTAGTTTAAACTCAATACCTTTACTTTCAATAAAATATTAGCCAAAACCTTCTCTGGTGGCACTTTAGATTGGTATAATAAACTCAAAATGCATTATATTTCTAGCTTGGTAGACTTAATTAATGCATTGATTCAATAATATGAAACTAATAATCCTCTTAATAATATCCTATCTCACTTTATCAATTTTAAACAAATAGTATCTAAAACAATGAAAACTTTCATGAAATAATGGAAATCCTTGTCTAATAAAGTTGAGGATAACATTTCAAAGGATAATATCTTTAATTTATTCACTAACACTCTTAACCCTAAATTAAAATACCTTGTGTGAGGAATCTTTCCCCAAAATATTTAGAATAAGCCCTCAATCAATCCAAACACCAATATTTTCTTATATGACAATTTGAGCATTTGCACCCTGCCAAAAGATCTTAAAAGATTATTAAAAATAGAAACATACATGAAACCAATTATGGTGTTACATATACCTAGTATTCCATCCAAAACATTCAATCTATTACTCCTAGTGGTCCCCTGGAGCCTATTCGTTCGTCATTAATTTCCAACAATCCTCATCTTAGTTCTACATTTACTCAAGTAAATAATGTATATATCCATAAACCATTTTCCTTAGTAGAGATTCAAAAACATCTTAATCAAACTTTACCATGATATCTTGATCCTGATTTACATACTAAATACTTGTATGAACCACACAATTATTTTTATATCATGCAATTTGGGGCCATTCTCATGAAACTTATCATAAACTAAATACCTTTTCTATGGAATATATTTTTGGACCTAATTATGATCATGAATCATTCATATATTCAAATCAACAAGACTATGAATTGGTAACCAAGGATCATGAAATAAAAACTAAACATGAATCCCTTAATCAAGATAATTCTCCCTTAGATATTTACAAGGATCTCATTCCTAGTCATTAAGATAATACTATCAAATCTCCCACTACTAATAGTATTGAACATTTTATGGATCCCATTGCTAACTTTCATGATGAAAACGTTGTTAATATGAATAATATGATGTATATCATTTATAATATAAATTCAAGCTACAAAAATTTCCCAACTTTCCATACTATTCAATATTATTACCCATCTCAGTTTACAAAATTAGGGCATATGGAAACAATTTCTAGAAATTCAAGAACACAAATTATAAACTCACAAGTTTCTCATTAAATGAAACATTTAGATACGAACTCTCTTTCTTTCAATATAACTTCTATCCATCCCTTAACCATGCTACCTCACATGTAAATTTGAAAGTCATATATTTTTGATACCTTTTCCTTTCATTCAAAAGACACAACCAATGAGTTAACCATGTTATCTAAATCAAAACAATAAGATACACTTGGTCCACCCATATTGACTAAGTATGAATAAAATATACCTCACCAATATCAATTTAAATTCACTTATAATACACCTTCAAAGGATTTACTTCAACATTATTCACCTTTATCTGATAAAATTCTAACTAGATATGATGAATGGCATCCTGAAACCAAACTCTCACATCTCCCATCTCAAATACCTTTCCTAGAAATTATGAGAACTTATCATCGTAATTGTCTAATGCATATTTTATTTGAAACAAACATTATTTACCCCTACCTATGGGGAAAGAAGCCAATTTTTCTAGGTCTGAAGATAGAATTCTTCACTAGTGTGAAGAAATGTCTATCCACATTGATGAAAAGGTAGATACTTATCTTGCACTCAAATTCCCTATCACTTCAATTATCCTCGATGAAATATTTCTTCATGAGAATGATCCTCCATTATTTACTAGTGTCCAAATATAAGATATCCAATTCAAATTTTCTTTAATTGATGAAGGTTTAAGCACCTTTGTGGCTTCCCTTGATTTCATTATAACATTTGGGTATTTATAATGTAATCCTAAATATTCTCAAAGTACATGTCAAGGGTGCGATAGATGGAAAATTCCTCCTTTAGTTTGTGTTTGGATTCCTATCATAATTTCCCTTCTCATGATTCACATCAAAGTCATGACATTTAATCTCCCAATATCATATAACATATTACATGGGAAACATTGGACACACCACATGAGACTCTTAGCCTTATCATTATTACAATGTGTTAAATTTCCTTATAATTTTGTTATCTAAAATATTTAAGGTGACACTAATCTTTGGAATTTTAAACAAATTCAATAATGGGGTGATTTTAAAATACCTTCCCTTGAACCTTTACTTAGCATTCTATTCATGAGTCACAACAATTGAATTATCTTATTAACTTTAATAGAGGTTATAAAGGTCACCTAGAATTAATAGGCAATAAAATGCCTAATCTCTTAGAGTCAAATGATGATGAACCTGATGAAATCAATTTTGAAAATTAAAACTGTTAATATCTCTCCTCATATAATTATTCAATTACATCCTTCCCTACAACCTCGATCTCATAAAAAATTGTTATATGAAACTAATGCCACTCTAAAAAAGACTAAAAACTCCATCCATCATGCTTCATTAACCAATAAAATCCTTGTTATGTGCACTATTTATTTTTTCACTTTTGATTATGATGATGGTTACTCTTTAGATGATATTTTTTTAGTTGGACTTACAAAAGACCAAAATGTAGAGATACTTAGGTATCATTCTTATCTATAACATTCTTTTTGTTATGTTCCTTCTCCTTCTATTATAACTAATATTAGTTGTTATTCACTTGATGTTCACATCTGTGAGATGAAGCGCACACATACTACTTTTCCTTTAGTCACTATTGAGCCCCTTCAAAGTTTGTTTATTGATAATGCTAGGATGGGACCATACAGGTTCACTATATTTTGAAATCCTTAGAGGATTATTTGTTTGGAGATGTCTACTACACTACACTGACCCACTTTGATCCCATCACCTAACATGGCTCCACCTAGTTTGGATCCTACTCCTAGTTATCATTCTATTGGTGATGGCATACTATCTTAACCAATATGAAATATATTTTTTTATAATAATATATATTTTTGATGTTTTTAGTAATATTCTAAAAATTCAATATAATTTCAGAACAATACATGCAATATAAAATTTTGAAATTTCATAGTATATTATTATTTTAGATATATATAGATGCATAGGAAATATGCATGAAAATAATTGAAGAGGACCTTAACTGATTGGTATAATTATATAAGGGAAAAAACTAACATGAGTTATCAATAATTAGATATTTTTGAAACTAATACTCACTATTATTTTAAATTATAGACCATTCCTTGCTAATTTCAACCTCTATTGACTATGTTGAATATTCAACAGACTATTGTACCTTGATTTAATCCAATATTATTCTATTACAAATTATATTAGATTTGTATGACGAAGTACAAGGACCAACTAAAGGTGACTACTAATATTCATAATTGTGTTGTGTAAAAAAGGTTGAACTATTATGATCTTATCCTTTTTTTTCTTATCATTGATTTATAATTTCCTATCTTGTATTATTTTTACCACCTAGTGGTTTCACTTTTATCATTGAATTTTTGTAACATTTTTTTTAATTTTTTGAAGATAATGGATGCACCTTTATCTATGGAATTTTTTTAATCTTTTCAAAAAATAATTTACCTATGTGTATAGTCCTAACCCCATATGGAAATACCTCATTGGTTTGGAGGGGTTTCAACCTCTAATCCAATAGTAATGAAGGTTTCTATCCTCTATGCAAATGTTGAATGAACTCATAATTCAATTATGAATTGTCAAAATTTGAATAATCAATAATAATTATTCTTTTCCCCTTTTGTCCTTATATAATATTCACTTTTCAATTCACACTAACCTTAAAGAACTTAGAATTATTTTTTAAATTAATATTTATCTTCTTAATCTTATGAATATTACTTAGTTTTTGGCCATATATCCAATATTTACTTTTGACTCCATTCAATAATAATAAATTAAGGGTATTTTTCAAAAGTTATAAATTAAAATGCCTTTTTAAACAACTTATTAAATTATTATTAGATTATAAATTATTTCAAAAAGGGGACATGATAGTCTGTGCTTCCCAAAATTACTTGTCCTTAAGCAATACCTAAACTGGTTTACATAAAATAGGATCCTAAACTAATCTTATTGTTTCTACCATTCCTTCTAGTGAAGTGTTGATGCTTCCATTTACCTCACAGGTGCTCTTAGTGTTGAAGAACACTTCTCATTTTAGGATTCTAAAAATTCATGGCATGAGTTGCAATTTGTGACAATTCTAATTACCTATAATGGAATATAAGTAGAGTAATGCAAGAACTATTGAAAATATTTATATGATTTGGTGGTTGGGAGCCACCTTGGCCCTGAATTTATGTATATCTTTGTTATTGATGATGGATGATGATCATAATTTTAACGACAAAATATTCTAAATGAATTTTTAAAGTGAAATTTAAGCTAAAATCAATCATTAAAAAAAGGGTAAAAGAGAAAAGGTAGGGCAGAAAGAACATAGGTGATTGCCAGTCTTTACCTAGAACAAAATGACAAAGTCTCCATTAAGTTGAGCATACATTGAACAAGTTAATAATGCAAAATAGCACGAGTTCAAATTTCATTACTAACCAGTCAAACTTATAAGGAGAGTATGAAAAGCATAAGTAAAGATCAAATTCCCTTTTTAGATTAGCTACCAAATTTTGAATAACATATGCAAATCCAAATCTAGAACAAATAAAATGAAATGAACTCAAATCTTTTGAACTAATCTAATTCAACATAGATTAGCAACCCTGTAGCCATAATATAGCTCAACATTCAAGAGACCATTCAAATTCTAACCACTGACAAAACATTGGGGGAAAGCTAATATCTATTAAAACAACCACACAGATAATCTTTATAGAATTCTTTAACTAAATTAATTATTCCAAGTATACAATTTGCTCAAAATCCCCACTTTACAAAATGAAAAAATACTTCCTTTTATAGAAGAACAAGGTAGTACATCGGTCAGTCATAGGATACAAAATACCCCTGAAATAAGGACAACTATCCTTTTTGCTAATTTTCACCATACATTTATTTTTCCAAAGTGGGCTAACATATAGGCAAATATGCTAACAAACTCGTATATGCCTTTTCAATGAAATATTCTATTACAAAATGTCACAAAATTTTAAAAAATAGAATATTATTAACAAGATAGTGATCCGTGTGTTGGTGAAGTCCCTTGTTGCTATTTGTACTCTCTAAAAAATAATTCAGTATAGAAAAACAATTAAATATGGTCAGGAGGCCAACTTTAGGTCTTCATATCTTTTGATGTGAAGTAGTAGGTGAGCTAAAATTTGGTGCATATGATCTTGTCATAAATGTTAAAAAATTATTTGATCATTTCTCTTGAAGCTGTAGCACTTGTGAGATATGGCCTTACCAATATACTCACCTAGATATGTTTGCATCGTGAAAAATTGACTAAGTCTAGAAAAAATAGCAGAAAATATGTTGGAGGAAAAATTTTCATGTGTGTATCTTTTGCCATGCTTCATCGCATAAGTTGAATCTTACAAAAAAAGGTCATGGAACAAAGGTAAACAAACACATTTGATTATTTTTCTTGAAATTGTAGTGCATATGAGATATGATCTCTTGAAAATGACCAACTAGGCTCTATTTGGACTCAAAAAAATCAGCCAAAATGCTTTGAAATCCAACTTTACATGTCCATACTTTTTAACGAATTATGTTGCATGAGCTCAAATTTAGTACATATGTTCCTTGTATGAGGGTTAACAAATCCATTTGACTATTTGTTTTGAAGATACAATGCATGTGAGATATGGCCTCTTGAAAATGATTACTAAGATCTATTTTCACTTCCATTTGACGTTCTTATGACCATATTTGACATCCCAAAGACTGTGAAATTTAAGTTCATGTGATTGTTTGCCTAGTTTTGAATTTGACATCCATGTTACTCTCTTTTGACATTCATGCGACTGTCATTAACATCTCTAAGACCATAAAATTTAAGCTCATATGTATTTTTGCATGGGCTTAAATTTGACATCAGCACGACTGCCATTTGACATTCATGTGACCATCATTGATGTATAGAAGACCATCAAATTTAAGATTATATGTATTTTTACATGGGCTTAAATTTTATGTCCGCACAACCATCATCTATTTTTTGGCCAAGTTTACAAATTTTCATCTTGAAGCATAGAACTCATCATGGCAGTAAATTTGTAGGGAATGGACTTAATACCAAAAAAAACATACCCATTTGATATGTTGGTCTCAATATATTTATAAATTCACCTATAAAATATTGAAATGATTCATTTTTTATGATTTTGCATGATGTTCATGTACTTGTTAGGAAAACAACCTAAAACTATTTGGAAGCCAACTTTGTATGCTCGTAACTTTTGACGTGTTATGTCACATGACCTCAAATTTAGCAAAAATATTCCTTATACAAATGAGAGAAAAGCCATTTGGCCATTTCATATAAATTTATAGTGCATGAGAGGTATAAATTCTTGAAAATGCATACCAAGTTATTTTTGGACTTCTTGAAAAAATGGCTCAAGTATGGGAAAATGACAGATTTTGTTTGAGAGACCAAGTTTGGAGGCTAATAACTTTTGATGTGACATTTGGAGGACTTAAAACTTGGGACATATAAATTTTCAATAAATGTGAGCACACCTATATGATCAATTTTACTTGAATTTTCCACATGTGGAAATGGTGATATCAACAATGTACCTACTTAGATTTCTTGCCACTTGACCAAAATATCTAGATGAACACAATGAAGGACAAAATGAAAACCAAGCACTTTCATACTTACTCCAAAAAATCTTAACACTCCATAGGTCTCTATAACCTATCCATGTCCTTTTGAATTTTCAATATCCTATTTAGTCTATTGGATTAAAATCCAAGAAGTAGAGACAACATTTATCATTCTTTATCTTCATGAAACATGCACTTTCCATTAACAAGGTAAATCATTAGTAAGATTAGGAAAATTACAGTTGAATAATGAAAAGACAATAATCTATTTTATTAAAGAGGATGATCTTCAGATTTAAATAACGTTAAAATAATCTAAATTTGTAGTGATAAGATTCAAAGAATCTCAAGGGTCCCAATTTTTAGGAAAATGAGGTTATGTTGGCCCCAAAAATGGAGACTTATAAGGGAAACATAGAAATATGTTAGAACCTAGAGACTCTAGTTTGGATTGATAAATAAGCCATCTATTCTGCTTGAGTAATGCCATCATCGAGACCAATTCATGGTTGAGTCAAGATTTGTGTAGGTAGAATTAGGATCAAACATTTAAAACATAGCCTTATTATGTGTGTGCTTAGATTCCACTTACTATGTACCGTGGGATTCAGGAAGGAAATTTCAATTTTCATGCCTTTAATCATTAATATCTGATTGAGAGCATGTTTACATATTAATTAAGAATAATGATTTTAGCTTAGGGAAGGCTTAGGAATTGCTCTGCTACCAACTAGATGTCTATAGTCCTGACATAGATGCCTTTGGTTCCACTCATGATCTTTCTCCATTTCCAACCAAGCATCTATAGCTCGGGTGAAGATTAAGAAAATCACTTTTTCTTGGGAAGCTTTTGATTTTATAATAAGCTCTTATTTTTATATTTTTTAAATCATTTTGTTTGGGCTTCTAACAAAGGTTGGGACGTAGGTTAGCTAGGTTTATAGATTTGGTCAAGTGTTTGATTTTGAAACAATTACCTTTTGCTGTGACCTTTGTTCTAGTCAAGGAAGTTTGTTAAGTGCAAGTATGGTTGTGTCTCAATAGGTGAATCTTTAATTCCTCACACGCAATTATTCTTAAAACCTATGTTTGGGTCAGGATAATGTATAAGTTCCTATGGAATATTTTACTTATTCATCAATGTTTCCTAGTTTCCCTAGATTATGACATCAAGCTTGTGCTTCAAACTATGGTCAACATTAGTGTGAGGTCTATACCTTAATTGTTTAATATTTTATAATTTTCAGAAAATTTGAGCAACTTTGAGCTAGGGCTATCCCAAAAAAACCTATTAGGAGTAAAGAACAAAGCACCAAAAGCAAACACACAACAAAAAGTGACAAAGCAACAAGCAAAAAAGGAATTGAATAAAGATATACATGCTTCTGTACAAATAAGGGACATGAAGAAAAAAAATGAAAAAGAAAGAAAAGGAAAGAAACTAATCTAAGCTGTATACTAATTTCATAAAATACTTACCTCTAGGATCAAATGGAAAATTATTTAATCTATTATAGCACCTCAAAACCTAAATGTTTTCTGATGTCATTTTCCTATAGAAAGGGGAATTTGTATGTTTGTGTCTTCTATATGGTGTGACTTGATCTCCTATCAACCTCCCAAGATGCATGGATTAAAAATATGACTCTAAGACCCAATTATCTTCTTCACAAATTTTCCTACTTTGCAGTAGGATTGTCAATTCTACTTCATCCATAGATAGGTATTGGCCTATATCATCTTCACTCAATAATGGTAGCCTGGCTTGCATCTTTAGACTGATGTATTCACTAGGATATTTTTTAGGTGGAAGTTAAATACCAATCTTTACACTAAAATCTTCCAATTCATCTAAAAAGGCATCTTCGTCTTGATCAACTAAAAGATGTCCATCTAAAATCTCATCATGAGAAACATGCTAGTCCCATATTTCAAGCCTCTTATGAAGTCATGATAATTCTTGATTTGATTCACATGCCTCATCTCCATCTTTGATGAAGAAATCTAACTCTTATATCTAACTAAGTTTCATCTTGTCTAGGTTTGATTCCTCCTAAATAATATCATCTTTTGGGATTCTAAATCATTGGTGAAATTCTTAGATCAAGCATCCATGTTTTGTCCCATTTTATCATCTACTATCTCCAGCTCCTTTATCCCATTCAAAAAACATAATATGACTGATATCAATGATCATCCTCTTCAAGGGTATTTTATATTTTAGATATAAACCCACATGGTTTGCCTCCTTGGCTACCTTTTGAAGAAATATCATCTTTTATTTTATACATATCCACTTCTAGCAACTTTTCTTCTTCATCTACAAGCGTATCAATGATGATGTATAGTTGATCTTCAATTATAATTTCTTTTACATATTTAGGAATATAAGTTACCTCAAATGTAATTTCTATAATTGGCTCATCTTTGTCTTCATCTCCATCTTCAAATGAAAAATTAATGGGTTGTGTGAAACCTTGATATGCTTCTGTAAAGATAGATGTCCCTACAGTAATGTCTTGTTTAGGCATAATTTCAGAGGTTTCAAAAATATTACAATGATCAACCAAAACAATATCATTTAAACTCATGTGTAAGTCTTTAGACAATACATTCTTAGTACTATAAAACTCATCTAGAGGCTTATCAAAACATTGAAAAGCATATTTTTTTCATAAATTTCCATTGTATTTCTCACTTATTTTTGCAACTATAGAGAATTAGTTCTCAGTTTATGGGATCATTTCTAATATCAAGTCATTTTAATTTTTTGGTGTCGCAGGTTCATGAATTGAAGCATCATTACTAGCTAACGGCATTGGAGTTCTATGAGTTTGTGGATGAAATCCACTTGTAGTGTTATTTATGAACTCTAGTTTCTGTCCAGGATATGTATGACTTAAAGAAAAATGGTTTTGAACTAATGTTAAAGTAGTCATATTAGGGATGACATTTTTAATGGACTAATTCAAATTGACATTAGGCATAAAATACACCATCTAACCCTACAGTTGTATTTGGTCATTAATGACTATAGTTTTAGAATAGGCCCAGATCAATATATTTATGACAGGAAGAGATATTTTTAGAAACTTAGAGGTTAAAGGATCTATATCATCCTTATAAATATCTAAGGATAAATCCTCTTAAGGTCTATAAGGGGATACAATTTTGTTAAACATCTTCTAGAACCTACCATTAAAGGATTTGATGGTTTCATTAACATCCTTTCTAATGGTGATGAACTACTGATACAGAATGCATGGATTGACAATTTTGCCAAATTGATCAATGAAGATATTGTTAGAATCATTCTAGCTAGTAATGCAATCCTCTAGAAGGTTAAGAAACCATTCATAGAAAGTATATTTAAAATTAAGTGAAAATAATTTATAGGCTATGTCTTTGTGAATTACATTCAAAAATATCAGAGCATCTTTGAATGACTTAATATGTTCTTTAGTAATAACAACATTATTTACGCTGAAAGAAGGCAAACACCTTTCTAAATTTTGAGGAAGATCATTCACTATGCTTGGTACATTTATTGAAGAGCCACCTAGCCAAGCCATACCTTGAACACATGAGTAATCTGAACTGGTAAAGTAGATTGGGAGCGTGAAGGTTTTTGCTCACCTCAATCTTGCTTTGGATAATTTCAGCTCAAAGATTGAAGATCTTGTTTGAAATAAGATGTGCCAAATAAATATTTATAAAGAATAAGGATTAAACTTGTAAATTAAGCTAATTTTGTAAAGATATATATATAAATAATAACAAAGGTCATCAAATTTTAGTTAAACTAGCCAAAAAATTGTTCTTAATTACTCAAATATGGTTAATATTTACAATCTTAAGTTCAAATGAACCTAGAATTTTGAAAGATATACCAATATTTGATCAAAACAATCTTTTCTAGCCTCAAATACTTTAGGTTTTCAAATCTTAAACTATCCTTTATAGAAATTACGATATATCCTCATATAAGAACAGTCTTTGTCTAAATAAGTACAGAGACTTGTCTAAAACTATGAAGATTAATGATATTAACATAAATGATAAAGAATTATAAAAATATGTAAAGAATACACTGATATTTGATCAAAATATATTAAAACCAGCATAGATCTTAAAAATTCACAAAGATTAGTGCCCTCTTTCTCCCATCAATGGAGCTGCTCTTGTTGATGCTTCTATTTGCCTCACAAGTGCTCTTAGTGTTGAAAAACACTTCTCATGTTAGGATTCTAAGAATCCATGGAATGAGTTGTAGTTTGTGACAATTTTAATTCCCTGTGATGGAATAGAAGTAAACTAATGCATGAATTATCCACAATATTTATATGAGTTGGTAATTAGAAGCCACCTTGGTCTTGAATTTATGTATATATTTGTTGTTGATGATAGATTATGACCAAAATTTTAACTAAAAGCAATTATAAATGATTATTTACAGTGAAATCTAAGATAAAGTAAATCATTAAAAAGGGGAAAAAGAGGAAATGTATGTTAAAAATAACACAAGTGAGCCCAAACTCAAAAGCTTTGGTTGAAAGATAATTCAATAAATACGAACAACACAATTTGAATAATGTTATTTCTGAGAAGAGATGTTTTATTGATCAAATTTGCAGACCCAAACATAGGCCTATCTCTGAGAAGAGATGTCTGATTTCCATTTCAGGTTATATCTTCATTTATACATGTTTTGAAGGTGTGAGGAAGATGTGTAAGTTCACCAATATCAATGGATATTAATTTGTTTGAATTCCATGATTTACAACAATACAGAATTTGAGGAATTACTATTTTTAGAAACTTACTATTTTTAGACTGCACTACTAAAATTGAAATTTGGGGCACTTCCATTAGGTTTTTTGGGGTTAAAATTAATTAATCAAGGCTCCATGCCATCTCAATACATTCCCCTCATTATTAGCTTTCCAATAGTTCAAACGATGAGTTAATTGGAGCTATGGTGCAAAATTTATGGCTCCCAAAAGTTTTGTCATCAATTAGGGTGGATCCATCACCCGAATTGTCCCCTGAATTGTTGCCTAGATCAACAAGTGATTTCCAGTATTTATTTGGAATAAAATGATAAAGTATCCATTGAGCTGAGCATATATTGAACTAGTTAATAATGCAAAATAACATGAGCTCAAATTTTATTACAAACCAGGCAAAATTCTAAGGAGAGTATGAAAGACACAAGTAAAGATCAAATTTGCTTTATAGACTAGCTACCAAAATTTGAATAACATATGCAGATCCAAATCTAGAGCAAATAAAATGAAATGAAGTCTAATCTTTTCAACTAATCTAGTTCAACAAAGATTAGCAACCATATAATCAAAATACAACTAAATATTCAAAAGACCATTCAAATTCTAGCCATTGATAGAAAATTTGGAGAAAGCTAAACACTATTAACACAACCACACAGGGAATCTTCATAGAATTCCTTAGATAAATTAATTGCTCCAAGTATACAATTTGTTCAAAATCCTCCCTTTACAAGATTAAAAAATATTGCCTTTTATAGAAGAAAAAGGTTGTATAGAAGTCAGTAATAGGATACAGAAGACCCTCGAGATAAGGACAACTATCTTTTTTACCAAGTTCCAACATACATTTATTTTTTCAAAGTGGGCAGATATATAGGCAAATATGCTAGCAAAATCGCATATGCCTTTTAAATAAAATATTCTATTTCAAAATGTCAAAAAAATAAAAAAAAATAGAATATTATTAAGTAGCTGATAGTGTGTGTTGGTGAAGTCCCTTGCTATTGTTTGTACTCCCTGAAAAATGACTATGGAAAAACAATGAAATATAGCAAGGAGACTAACTTTAGGTCTTCGTATCTTTTGATGTGTAGTAGAAAGTGAGCTAAAATTTTGTGCATATGGTTTTGTTATAAATGTGAAAAAATACATTTAATAATTTCTCTTGAAGCTACAACACTTATGAGATATGACCTTGCCAATATGCTCACCCAGATATGTTTTCACCTTATAAAATGGCTAAGTCAAAAAAATAGTAGAAAATGTGCTAGAGATAAACTTTCCATATTTGTATCTTATGGCATGATTCATGGCATAAGTTGAATCTTGGTGAAAATGGTCATAGAATAAAGGTAAACAAACTCATTTGATTGTTTCTCTTGAAACTATAGTGGATATGAGATATGACCCCTTGAAAATGACCACTAGGCTTTGTTTGGACCTAGAAAACTTGCCAAAATGTTTTAAAGGTTAAATTTGCATTTCCATAACTTTTAGTGCATTACATTGCATAAAATTAAATTTAATTTAAATATTAATTTTATAAGGGTTAACAAACCCATTTGACCATTTGTACTAAAGATACAATGCATGTGAGATATGGCCTCTTAAAAATGCCTACTAGGCTCTTTTTCCCCTTCTATTTGATGTTCATGTGACCATATTTGACATCCCGAATACCGCCAAATTTAAGCTCATGTGATTTTTTTCCTATGTTTAAATTTGAAATTGAAATGACTGTCATTGACGTCTTGAAGGCTGTCAAATTTAAGCACGCATGCATTTTTACATGGGATTAAATTTGATGTTTACATGACTGTTATTTGACGTTTGTGTAACTGTCTTTGACGTCCCAAATACCATCAATTTTAAGCTGGTATGTATTTTTGCATGGGCTTAAATTTGACATCCGTATAATCATCATCTGCCTTTTAGCCAGCTTTGAAATTTTTTATCCTGAATCTTAGAACTCATCAATGCACCAAATTTAAAATGAATAGACTTGATACCAAAAGGAACAAACCCATTTGATCCCTTAGTCTCAAGATATTTATAGATGCACGTATAAAATGTTTAAATGAGTCATTTTCATGGTTTTTCATGATGTCCATGTACTTGTTAGGAAAACAACCAAAAATTATTTGGAAGCCAACTTTGCATGCTCATAACTTTTAATGCACTGTGACATGAGCTAAAATTTAATGAAACTATTCCTTGTGTAAATGTGAACAAACCCATTTGACCATTTCATCTGAAGTTGCAACACATGACAGGTATAGCCTCTTGAAAATGCCTACCAAGCTCTTTTTGGACTCCTTGAAAAAATGGCTAAGTATGGAAAAATGATAGATTTTATTTGAGAGACCAACTTTGAAGGCTAATAACTTTTGATGTGACCGTGTGGAGGACTTGAAACTTGTGGCATATAAAATTGAAACAAATGTGAATACACACATATGACTAATTTTACTTGAATCATTCACATGTGGAAATGGTGATGTCAACAAAGTACCTACTCAGATATTTTGCCACTTGACCAAAATGTCCACATGAACACAATGAAGGACTAGATGAAATCCAAACACTTTCATACTCACTCTAGACACTCTTAACACTCCATAGGGTCTCTACAACCTATCCATGGCCTTTTGAATTTTTAATATCATTTTCTCTGTATTGGATTAAAAGCCAAGTAGTAGCGACAACATTTATCATTGTTATCTCTAAGAAACATGGACTTTCCATTCACTAGGCAAATCATTAGTAAGATTAGAAAAATTAAAGTTTGATAATGAAAATACAATAATCTATTTTATCAAAGAGGATAATATTCAGATTCTAATAACATTCAAACATGCCAAACTTTTAGTGTTAAGGTTCAAAGCATCTCATGGGTCCTAATTTTGAAGAAAATGCGGGTATGTTGGCCCCAACATAAAGTAGATGGATTCTATTTCATTAGTCTAATAAAATTATTAATTAGAATCCTTGAAGCCATTGATGTTTCTCCAAAAAAATATATGAGGGAATCCATGATAGTAGAATCATGTATGAGTTATGATTTAGAGAGAGTACTACCAATGGTGACACCCTCCATTTTGTTTGTTGTAACAACTATAGGGGATCCAATGAACATACCTTAGAGCACAACCTATTTCCCATCATATTAAAATAGTATCTATGGAATAGTAATTTCATATCGATTTCCCAAGGAAATCTAACCATTACACCCATAAAATGTTTTTCTCCTATGCTCATAAAATATAATTTATCACACACCCTGTTATTATCAAGTGCAATATCCAACTACTGAATCCTTATGGTTGAAATAATAGTAAAAACATTATCTAAAATCACATTAAATACCTTAAAAATTTATGATTTCATCCCTCTTTTGGATAACAAACCCTAATAAATGAAGTTGTGGGTTACCCCTCTATCAATCAAAACTATAGGGTTATGCCCCTACATAACTCCAGAGATTTTAAAATGGAAATTTAGGGTGTGCCAGAAAGTGTAGCATAGGTGCCTACTAAAATAAGGGTGGAAAGGGTGCCTCTTGAACTATCTCCCTCTTATCTTATTTTAGGTTTTAATACTTCTTCTAACTCTTCAACAAACATCACCTCAATGTAGTGCACCTATCCTTTTACACGACACTTATGACCTGGTTCCCATGGATTCTTGCATATGAAGCATTATTTTTTCCTTTTCAGTGCATTTCATTTTTATATCTCAATAAGTGGATTTTGTGGTATCTCTTTTTCGAGAGATATAACTTGCTAAAATGGCTTCTTTTATTGTTAAAAATTTAATGAAATTGGTTTCCCATAAGATGTTATTTTTGGTTGTTCATAGGAAAATTGTTTACCTTTAGGTGTTGATGTATCTAAATCTAAAACCATTTTTATGGATTATTTAAGATAAATATGGTTGAAATATTTCACAAAACCCTTGAGAGGTTGAACTAAACACTCAAAAAAAATCAAGTCTCCTTTCAGTCACATCAGGTATCATAACTAAAAGCTTCTAAAAATAAACAATTAAGTCCTCCACTAAATTGGATTATCTGAGTTGAGATAAATACCAAAAATAGACTTATGTATCAACTCTATCAAATATATCTAGTAACACGGTAATGAACTTGATGTATGAGTGGATCTGATTATGCCCCTATGTGATCAATCCATGGTACCACCACTCATTTTATACACCTTTTAGATAAACATTGATAATTTTGATGGCTTCATCTTCCATCATTGGTGTAAATGATAAAAATGTATCCAATTTTTATATCCATAAACATGTTTTTAGATTACCAGATCCATCATATACAAAAAGTGTTAACTTACCTAATGCCTGCTTTAGGTCCCTTTGATTTGTTAGTGGCCTAGTTTCAACTCTTTAACAACCTTTATTCTTCTATAAATTTATAAAAATAGTGAGAGAGATATCCTCCCTAATTTCACCTAGTAGGACCATGTATTCTTCATAGTTAGCATAAGTTCATCTACCACAAAGAGCTGAAATTACACCTCTAGGACTGTTACTTGCTCCTTATGAAGGAAAGTTTGTTGGAAATGCCTAGAAAATGAATCAATGGCTAATCTCTGCATAAACTTTTTTTTCACCCTTGAATAACTTCCTCCACCATTTTGATCTCTTTTCACATTTCCATTATGCATGGTGTTGTTGATCCATCATATTTACTAAACACTCTTATCCTTGTACGAGTTTGTCATAGTGAATTTCATCTTCATATCTGTTATCCATACTTCCTTTCCTTTTCATGTAATAAATTTTGGATCTCTCTGCCCTAACCCTTACCCTAACTATTCTAGACCCTTTTTCCTTTCCCTCTAGTAATATTTGACTTTTTTATCACTAGCTTGCATGAAGCTGACACTGGAAATTATTTATTCCCATAAGCTAGCAGGAAAATTATCTTGATACCACTAAAATATACCTTTTTATAATAATATTGAATTTTGTTTTCTTAGTAATTTTCTAAAAATTTAATATAATACTAGAAAAATACTGGCAATATAAAATTATAAAAATTCATAGTATATTGTTAGTTTAGATATCTAGATACATAAGAAATATACATGGAAATAATTGAAGGAGACTTTAATTACTTGGTACAATTATAATAGAACAAACCCTAACATGAATATTCCATAAATAGAAAATTTAACAATTAATACTCACTAATTTTTCAAATTACATACCTTTCATTACTAATTACAACCTCTATTTACTATGTTGAAGATTCAACAACCTACTACAACTTGATCTAATCTAATATTTGGGCCTTTCAAATCATGTTAACATTATATGGTGAAGGACAAATCCCAACTGAAGGTGACTACTAATATTCATAGCTACGCTATGAAAATAAGGGTTGAACTATCATGATCTTGTCCTTTTTGTTCTTATCATTCAATTTCCTTGTAACTTCCTATCTTTGTTGATTTTTGGTAGCTAGTGGCTATACTTTTGTCATTGGAAACGTCTATCTTTTTTATTTTTGGTAAGTAGTGGCTGCACCTTTATCATTAGAATTTTATTTATCTTTTCTAAAAATAATTTACTTGTGTGAACAATTATAACCCATGTATAGAGATAAATCATTGGTTTGGAGGGGTTTCTTTCTCTAATTTGGATGCAATGAAGGTTTTCATCCATTGTGTAGAAGTTGAGTGAATTTGGAATTCAGACATGAATCATCAAAAGTTCATTAATTAATAATAATTATTAATTATCCCTTTTGTCCTTATATAAGATTCACTTTTCAATTAACCCTAACCCTAAAGTAATTAGAATTATTTTTTAATTTAATATTCATCTCTTTTAACTCATGAATATTAATTAATTTTTGGCCATGTATCCAATATTTACTTTTGGCCCCATTCAATAATAATAAATTAAGATTCCTTTTCCAAATTTATAACTTATATTACCTTTTTGGAAAAATTAATAAATTATTATTAGATTATTAATTATTTAAAAAATGGGACACATAATATTGATCCTTTACTGACATGAAGGGAAGATGATCCACGTTGTGAGTTCGACAAGGTCACCATTCATTAGGTCAATGATTGTATTGCACATCAACAATTCATATCACAACAACAAGATTTTAAGTCTAATCCTACTAAAGATAACCAACCTTAAAAGAACACACTCTTTCATGTACTTGTGGTTTTCATGGTATAAACACACATTCTTATACTCATTATTGATAGCTTTGACACACTTTATCCAAGGAAGGCATAACCTACCAAAAATAAGCTCCCTCATCCTATGAGACTTACAAAATACAGATAGATGTTGAGTGATATACTGGCACTTTCATGATTTTCCATGGCCTAAATCCTTAGTGACTCAATTTCATACTCTAAGTCATTCATGGAAAAGAGATCAACCTTATTCAAAACTTACATCTCCTCATAGATCTAAGGATATTAGTCAAAGTTTCAAATCAATTCCTCACATCGAGTATATTGTGTAGGGCATTCCCCATGATAATTATTATTCTTCTAGCATACTCATTTTCTCTATAGAGATAATGTATCACAAGGTCTTTTCATGACTCTCTTTAAATATTGATGAGACTTTGAATAAATTTATATTATAATTACACCAAGATGTATCAGATGTTATGGATGATGTTTTCCACAAAATTTATTAGTAATTGTGAACACATCATAGTGTTTTATCACATTATTTGATGATCCATAAAAATATCTTATTATTTTGTCCATATAATGTGCTCATCCTACTTGATTACCATGATTTTGAACACTTTCCATATAAGTTTTCTTCTGCATATAACCATATAGCAATCTATTTTCAAACTCTTTGAAATAGTTATAATTATGTATTGGAATTAAATATATGCTGGTTGTCTATTGATTTAGGATGTTTTTTCTATAAATGTGTTTTAAAGATGTTTTAAAAAAATAGGTATATAGCATGGAACATCTTGTAGCAAAAAAATCTCACTACATAGACCATCTTATAGCCACTGCATAATGAAAACCACAAATTAATATATTTTGATTCTCTTTCAATCGACTCACAAAAATGACTCTAACCTCCATGGAGCTGAATAAGGAAGTGAATAAAGAATGAAGCAACCTTGTTTGTCCTACAACAAAGTTGCATAATTCACATGAAGGACATCTTTAGCAAAATGAAGCTAATTTTTGTTATCCTAAATCGAATGTATATTAGAATAGAATATATATTATTTTGAATAAAAAAATCTCCTCTATGGTGTGTGTGTGTGTGTGTGTGTGTGTGTGTGTGTAGTAGCAGATTTGAGATACATAGAAAAATAGTAGATGTTGAATAGAGATTGTCATAAGTACATTATGTTAAGAAATTATTATTATAACTTCATGCAGCAATTCATTGCTACATTTTTTATTAATATGAGTGATAAATTATGAGTTCAATTTAGTGTTTTAAGAGGAAGGATTGAAGATGGGGTTGGAAGGAGGAAGGGCCACCTTTGCAAGGCTGCAAAAACAATCCAAGCCATTTAATTATCTATGCATGTTATTTTATTTCCTTAAGCATTGTGTGTTTTCTTCTTTTATTGTATGATTTGCATTCTTGTTTAAGATTTGTTTAAGGAATATTCCCATACATAAGAATTTTTTTCGCTATATTTTGTTCCTGTTTAATTTCAATAATTTTATTTACTATAATTCAACATCTTAGATACAATTAGCAAAATATCAAATTAGAGATTGAGTATGCACATACACTTATATCATCCTATCAATTTTACATCTTTAGGTTAACATCTAAATGAGGTAGAAGGTACAAGTCCATTGTGACTCTCTTTGTCCATTTTGTTCAAGAGAATTACATGTAATTATGAATCAGTTGCTCGTCATTTTTGATGTTGTTTTCTGGGAAGGGTGTCACACACTTGTAATCTTCAATCTTGATAGCAGTTGTTTCTAAATATTTTTTAAATTTTTCTAGAGCTTATTATTCTTTAGATTAAATATTTCCTACTTTCATAGTTTAAAATTTCCCTTTTTACAAGTAGGATAGTGGAAATTTTCAAAAACCTCCACATTACTAACACTGTGTAAGTAGGGTGGGAAAAAAAGTGGTTGACATATACAAAGCGAAGGGGACTATATAGGAATATTTTTTCTTGAATCATTGAACATTTCTACAAGATCTGAAATTCATCCTATAAAAACTGAGGAACACAAAGGAATTCTTGAAGATTTATCATAGTTGTCAATAGAAGAGGTAGAGAAGGAAGACTTTTTGGCTAGACTGGTAGTAAAAGCTAGAAACCTTGAAGAGATTCATACCCTTATAAGAGAGCCACATGAACCACCTCTAAAAATTCCCACCTCATCACCTCATACTGAAGAATCTAAAGTTCACTTCCCTCTGTCACCCAAATTTCTTATTAAGGAGGCATTCAAATCTATTCTTGATCCTAGAGGCAATACCAGGCTAATAGAATCTTCTAATTTAGAGAGACTCTATGCTGAGACATAAGTGAAATATTTTGAAACCTCCATACCATCCCCATTATATAATAATCTATATATTCCTAAGGAAAAAGATAAAGTCTCCATCTTCTACACCCTAGGAAATCAAAGAATTGATATCAATTTTGAGTATTGGGTAGCAACAACCTCTCATCTACCAACACAAAGAGTCTTCATGGGGGATCACTAGGAAAAAAAAAACTAACAATAATTTTGATAATTTCAAATTTACTATCCTTACTCCTAATATAAATGCACCTATGAATAATATCCCTCACTCTATCCTACCTATATTTAGAGGAAAAACATTTGAGGATCTAGACACATTTCTTTTTGAGTTTGGCATCTTATGTCATAGCTACGATTATCATAAAGATGCTTAAAAACTCAAAATATTTCTAGCAACACTCAAAGATGCAACATTTAGATGGTTCATGGGACTTAAAATAAATGCCATTTCTACTTGGGAATAAATGAAGGAGATTTTTTTGATGAAATACCAAGACTATTATACAGGCAAAAAATACATGAGAGTTGACATTTTTTGAATGACACAAGTTGATGATGAGTCATTTGAGGAATATATGGAAAGATTTTTGTTTAACTTGAAAAAATACAAGCAAACTACAATGGATAAAGAATTGATCCAGATGATATTCATGAATGGAATTAGAGATGATCGTCTAGAGGCAATAGATCTAATTTTTGTTGGTGACATTTTTACACTACCTTTCGATGAACTAATGGTTCTATGAAAAAATTACTCCAAATCAACTATGAATAAAAGTAGGGGTAAAACCCTTCCTTCAACATCTATTTTAGGACTATCTAAAGGTGAAGTTAGCAACTTGTTCTAGGATATGAAGTAGGACATCATTAGTCACCTAGATACTTAGCTTGATACATTACATACATGAAGGAAGCAAGAAGAAATTGAGAAAGACTTAGTCACCTATTTCCCTTAATGTATAAATAAGAAGATAGATTGCACATGCCATTCAATGAAAGATCAAGTAGCCAGTATAACTAAGTAAAATCTTAAGAAATTGGGGCTACGTGCCGTAGGTGAAGATGAGAATCAAGTGTTTCTCATGGGTCAATAGAAATAGTGGGTATAAAGACCAGATATACCATCAAACTCTCTATTTGTAAATTCTCAATTCTCAAATAATTCTCAACACAATTCTTGGATGAATATACTCAATCTAAATCAGTCCAAAACAAATGGGTAGATATCCTGGAATTAGTTAGAGATGAAACATAATGGACAATAACCTAAACAAGGTCAATTACAAACCAAAAAATGGTTATATCCCTCTAATCTATGGTAACAATAATGGAGAGGAAATCAAGGCTTTCCCCAACAAATGCAACAATAAAAAAAACAACATTCTTTAATGCCAAACACTCAAAAATTTATTCAAACCATTAAGTTACCTACCCAACCCATCCCCAATCCTACCAATAAGTAAATTCAACCAACACAATCCACTAAAATAATGCAATATCCAACATACACCTTGGATATTAATCAAGTTTAACTTCACTCAGGTCATGTTCTTCAACAACCCAGCTTACCTATAATCATAGAACACTTTTAACCAGCTCCCCTCCATACTAATTCATAGCCACCCATAACTAATCTTGAGCTAATTCCATCAAAAAATCAAAAAGAAACTAACAGTCTTCCTTTTTCATAGAGATTGAACATATCACGTCCTAAACCAAATCTGAATTTGATATCTTAGTATAACTCAAGAATGTGTGCATATAAATCCCACTCTTTCAAGTAATAAATGATGTTCTTATTTCCATTAAAGATATTAGAGAGATATGTTTGAAAAATTTGGGAAGAAAGAAGAAGGATCATAAAATAGTCCAGGTCATTGGCCAACTAGTAGATATTATGTTGGGAAACATAGTAACCCAAAATATTTTTATCCAAGAAGTCTATTAGTTAATGTTAACATCCATGGCCAACACATCTCTAATACTTTAATTAACTTGGGTACAACTATTAATTTGATGACTATGGAGACCATGTAATAGCTAAAACTTACCACTATTTTTCTAACACCCATCATCCTTCAGATGGTTGACAGATCAACTACTAACCCTGAAGAGATTATTAAGGATTTTTTTATCACTATGGATTCTTTGAAATATATATAATATTTTATTGTCATATATCTAAAGAGGAATTTTGGTGGTTATTCTCTCATCCTTAGCCATCCATGGTTGGCCACCACTGATGCTTTTATTTGTTGTAGATCAGGGAAAATCCTAATTTCCAATAGAAATGCCACCAAGAAATTGGTACAATATCCACCATCTCATCCTTCCTATAATGATGGCCCAATCCCTTAGATTGATCACTTTGATGAAGCTTCCTCCTTACAAAATCTATACATAATTGACTAGAGTCTAGCTTTGTAGGTCCAAGAAGAGGACACTATCCTTACTAGTATCCTGCAAAACACCTATTGATAGGATCGTGTAGCCACAAACTTGTTTGAATGTACACCATTCCCTCTTTATAATACCTTTCCTAAAAATCATTTTTCTCAAATTTCAAGAGACATTTAGACATTCCATCAATTACTTCCTCATCAATGGATTTATGTTTTTTTAATCACGAATGTAGAGACCATGCTTTATTTAACAAAGAAAATAGACATCTTGCAAAATAAACCTCTCAATATCAGCACTTCTTTAACACCCTAGTAATAAATTTAGTTACTTAAAATCCTAAGAAGGCACATAAAAATATTTGCTTGAGATTACCATTAAACTAGAAAAATACCCCCATATTTATGCACTCATCACATTTACATTACATAAGAATGTAAACCTATTCACCAACCCCAATGATGAATGAATCTTGTAATCAAAGACATTGTCAAAATTAAGTTACAAAAACTCTTTGATGCATGAATTATTTATCCTAGTTCAGATAGATAGTGGGTTTCCCCCTTGGTCATTGTCCTTAAAAAATAGGAAAATCTCATATTTATGTTAACTACCAAGAGTTGAATTCTACTACCAAGAAAGACCACTTTCCCCTTCTATTTATTGATCAAGTATTTGATACATTAGTAGAGAATAAGTATTTTTCCTTCGTAGATGGCTATAGTGGTTATAATCAAATGTGAATTGCTCCACAAGACCAAGAGAAAACCACTTTTACTTGCCCTTAGGGAACCTATACGTATGTCTTCTTGCCATTTAGTATTTTCAAAGCCTCAGCATCTTTTCAAAGGGTTGTTTTGATCATATTTTCTAATCTCTCGCATGACCATGTTGAAATCTACATGGATGATTTCAATGTCTATGGCCAGACATTCAAATAAATGCTAACCAACCTGAATAAAGTTATTCAACACTGTTAGGACCACCAATTATCTTTGATAAATGAAAAGTGTTACATGCTTATGACCAAAGGGATTGTTTTGGGCATCACATATCCCTTTCTAGAATTCAATTTGACCTAGAAAAGATAAGTACCATCAAATATCTACCCACACCAAAGAAGCAAAAAGATGTTAGAAGTTTTTTAGGACATGTTGGTTATTATATATGATTCATCAAATATTTTATAAAAATTGACACTCCATTCCCTATTGCTTAATAAGGATGTTGAATTTACATGAACTAATGACTTTCAAATTTCCTTTATTCAACTTGAAAACCTTCTCATAAAAGCTCCTACTTTGAGAGGTCTTGACTAGAAGAAGACTTTTCACATTCATATAGATGCATTTGACACCACTCTATGAGCTATCATTGGCCAAAAATATGAATCTCTAAGTTATGCAATCTATTTTATCAATAAGAATCTTCAAGGTATTGAAGTTAACTACATTGTAACAAAGAAGAAATTTCTTTCCATCAATAAATTTCAACACTGCATTACAAGTTACCAATTATTCATCTACATGGATCATGCAACAATAATGTATTTAATGAACAAACGTATTGTAACATGAAAGATAATTTGAAGGTTAATTTTTCTATAAGAGTTTGATATTACCATTATGGATAGACCTGGTAAGGATAATGTAGTAACAGATTTTTTATCTTGATTATAAAATGATGAATATAGTCTTATTGTCGATGATTCTTTTTCTAATGAAAAATTATTTTCTATAACAATTCAATCTCCTTAATTTGTAAATAGTGCTAACTGTCTTGCTACAGGATCACTACCACAACATTTATCATCTAGAGACAAACAATATCTGATCTGAAATAGAAAACATTATTCCTAGATTGTAGGATATCTCTTTATCACTAGACCAGATTTAGTTATGAGAAGATGAATATTATGACATTATTAGATCCTACCATGATGAACCCTGTGGCGGTCATTTTATTATCAAATGAATTTCCATGAAAATACTTAATACTAGATATTATTGGCCTCTTTGTATAAAGAATCCATGATGTTACACATATATGTGATCAATAACAATGTATATAAAAACCCACTCACTCTGATGAGATGTTATTATAGCCACAATTGGTTATAGAACCCTTTTACAAATGGAAACTAGACTTTTTATATCTCATTGATCTTAAATCTAACAACAAGGAATACATACTGGTGTGCACTAATTATGTCACAAAATAGGTAGAGGTCAAAGCCTTAATCCATACCCAAAATGAGAAGGTAGATAAGTTCCTCTATGAAGAAATATTCACCCACTATAGAGTTCCAAGGGAAATAATCATAGACCAAGGCCCATAATTCACATCAGACTTCACATTCACCTTGGTCAAGGAATATGAAATTAGACATAAGAAATGAAACCCCTACCATCTTCAGTCAAATGGTTAGGTGGAAGTGGCAAACCAAAAATTGGAAAATATGTTCACTAAGACTGTCAACTTGCATAGAAAAAAATGGTCAACTCATCTCCTAAAAGTAGTTTGGGCCTACATAATCACCTAGAAAACCACAACTAGCCTCACTCCATATGAGCTAGTTTATGTTAAGAAACTTATTCTACCTATTGAGTTTGAACACAAGACATTAAGGACAATACTTGATTTGGTCTCGGATATTTCCCAAGATCAATAAGATAGTATCATGCAGTTGAATTCACTTGATGAACTAAGAAAGGAAGCAATTCATCATACTAAAATAGGGCAAAGACAATCTGTGGGATGGCCTGAAAAGAATATTAAAACTAAGAATTTATAATCAAGAGATTGGGCGTTCCTTTTTGACTCTAAATACAAGGATCATAAAGGAAAGATACAGTCTAGAGGGCTTGGGACTTATGAGATCGAAGAAGTTTTTGATAATGGAGCTGTAAAGCTTGTGATCATTAACTCTATTCCATTATTACTATTTATTAATAGCCACCAAGCTATATAAGAAATAATTTTATAAGAAAAACCTCACTCGCCAACTTCTTAGAAAATGACATCCCTCTCTTATTCATGAATCAAATCAATCTATTCCTATCGATGAATGGTATTTCTATCAACCCTTGTATAATATTTTAGAAGAGTAATAAAGCTTCTTGCAACCACAATTAATTTATTCAAAATGGATTGGTTCAAGATGAATAAAATCCTACCTCCTAGATTTCTATGATGATAGTTTAGTTTGGACCAAAAGATCTAAAAAAAATTTAAAAAATTCATCAATGAAAACCTTTAGGTATTGCTGACTGATATTGCATCAAAAAACTAGGTCACTGATCGACATTCATTAAAAAAAAGTGAAAAATAAAAAAGGCACTACTACAATAAAAAAATTTGTTTTCATATATTTTTTCTTGTATATTTATTCCCTTAGAGCAGAAATACATTTTTATTCTTGATACAAGATGGAAAACTTATCGCTATAGGTGAAAAACTTGTTCCTGCAGAATAAAACTTGATGCTATAAAATAACACTTACTACTACAAGAAACATATCTTGATATATGATGCATTCCTAAATTCCATGCTACATCAAGCATTTTTTCTCAATCAAAAAATATCATACACCATGATCTCCACTTTGAATCATCATTTGCACATTTATGAAAGGTATTTCTATAAGTAACATGGTAATTATTCTATTTTTATTTCCTCTCATGCATTTTTATTATTTTTAAAGATGATGGGACTTAATTTTATTAATGCACCACCATATCCTATCCTTATCATGCCTACTTAACATCTCCATCATTGATTGATGTGACCATTGACACACTATTGTTGCCACCCATTACTCTTATCACAAGTGTGTTGTGCATGTCAGCTTCATCCCTCGAGGACAAGTGATAGTTTAAGTTAGGGGAAGATTTTCCATTAATTTAAATTGATTATTTCTCTCCAAAATTAAAGGTCACAAATCAGCCTACCATAGCCCAAAACCCTTGTTGCAAGCAGCTAGACCTACAACTCATATTTCATCTGATAATATGGGAGGAGATTGGTTGAAACATGAAGCACTTATTTTCACCCCTTTAATCAGTATCCGAAACATCTTGGCCCTATTTTAGAATGTAGGATGGTCATAGTACTTTCAAAAAATATAGGCCCTAGATGAAGGAATTATGGAAGAATTTATAATTACATTGCATAATAGCTTGGTAACAGTAAAGGGGATTGAAATAAAGATGACATAAAATGTCATTAGCATAGTAATGGGACTACCACAAATAGGGAAAGAATGGCAAGACAAATTTGATGCCGAGCCTGAGAGGTGAAAATTCATTACAGGAAATGAAAGACTAGAAACTTCAAACTAGGATATTCCATTGTCATTTCTACTGATAAGATGGGATAAGGTTATTGAGTTTATCTCTAGAGATTTTATTTGTGAAGTGAGGTTTTCCATGCTACATGGCATAGATTTTAAGTTCTTGAATCATTTGTAGCACATAATAGAGATAAACATTCCCAACTTATTGCTCCACATGATCACAAAAATGTTGGAGGTGTTTTAAAAAGGTAATTCTAAATATCTTTCCCATCACTACTTAATCCATTTGATTCTTCAAGATTGTTTGCCAAGAACTAGATCGAACATCAGTTTGGAAGAATTTATCCAAGTAGAAATAAATGTAAAAAGTGATAGAGAAGAAAATGAAATATAAGAAGAAATAGAGGTAGAGGAACAAAGATCAAAATAATCCCACCCTAAATAATAAAAAAAACCTTAATACAGACACTCAAGAACCTACAGAAGAAGCTCTTCATAAAACAACACAATAACTTGAATCAAGGACTGAATAAGGGACTTCCATAGGTAGGGATTTCAAAAGGGAAAGGATGAAAATCATTCTTTGGCTTGATTTAGATGAGTTTTAGGAGGAAATTTGACCTTCTCCCAAAAAGTCCAAGGTAACCCCTACTGATTATAGATCTCATAGATTGAGAATAAAAATGAGAACTAAACCTTCTATTATTATTGAAATAAATGAATAATCTAGGGAAGAACATATTGATAGTAGTAATGAATCTTTATAGACTGAAACAAATAGGTAAGGATGTTCTCTAGAATTTAATCAGGAAGTAGAACAAGTTGAGCACAGTTTTGAAGATTTGCATGAGGAACCCATGTAAGAAGAAGATACACAATTGAAGCATCCTAATATAAAAATGGAATTTTCCACCCTTGAGTAATCCCTAAAAGAAATTGAGAAAATAATAAAGTAACTATAAGATCAATTTGGTGGAGGATTGGATGCACTTGCTATAGTATCTTGTCAACTAAGTCCCTCTACCGAAAACCATCTTGTAGTCAACATTCCGTAAGCTTCTATAGAGGTAAATCAACAAGAACCTAAAACTACTTAAGAAGTCAAGTATCACTCATTATTTTAAATATATTTTAAATTATTAAATTGAGTGGATAGTCAGTCTAAAATTCTAAAGGAATTGAGAAAATAAAATAAGAAACTGAAAGAAGAGAATAAGTTAAAGGAAGAGAGCATCACTAAAGTGAAACATAAAATTGAAGATATGGCTGGTCTTACCTAAGAGCTCTTTTATTACAAGCCTCTTACAAGAGTTTATTCTATCTATGTAGAAGAGGAATGGCATAAGTTAAAATTCACAAGAATGTATTATGCCTCATGAAGTCATTGATCCCCTTTCTTTCTTTTCTATCTATAAAGTAAGTTCAGAAGAAGAACACACACAATTATGTGAGTTATACTCTCACAATTATGTTGTTCCATATGATAGAGTGTGGAAACCTAATGTATATGTTGGAGATTTCCAACTATAGGAATTTACATCATATTTTTTGAATGAATAGAGAAGAGGAAGATAAGTAACAAATACAAGAAAAAGGAGAATAAAAACCAGTTGCTTATTAGGAAAGAATCTATGGCACCCGATGTTATATTGGCTAAAAGCGATAATATCATGTTGAAGAAAGAAGTTAGAGCCCATTTTGGTAAGAATTGTGACAAGGTCTAAGATTTTTATTTAGGATTGAGAACTTCTGTTGGTCCTGCTATTAGAAAATCATGCACTGAATGATGGAATGAGCTCACCTCAACACTAATAAAGAGGGATCCCTATTCCCCTTTTAACTTGAACCAACATTTGATAGGATCACTAAATATATTCTTATTGCAAATGAAATAGGTTCTATCCTAGTATCCTATTCTATATTGGGAGGATAAGGCCCCAATGGATGAAGCTAGGGATGTTAAAATCTGGCAACTATTTAAATAAAGGCACAGATTCAGTGCTCACCTTACCGGTGGTGCTATAGATCCCATGGATTGTAGATTTTTTTGTGAAATGGTAATGAACAAGTTTGTTGCTCGAGGTTGAGAAAGATATTAAGTTAGGGGATGTGATGAGCTTCATAAATGTCTTATTATTGTGTCCATATATTGTACTCATCTTCCTTGATTACCATGTTTTTGAACACTTCTCTATATTAGTTTTCTTCTGCATATATCTATATAGCATTATATTTTATAACTCTTCGAAATAGTTAGAATTATGTATTAGAATTTAATATATGATGGCTCTCTATTATTTTAAATATGTTTTGAAAAAATAGGTATATATCATGGAGCATATTATAGTAAGTGAATCTGACTACATAGACCATCTTGTAGCCATTGCATAACCAAAGCCACATATTAACATATTTTGATTTTATTTCAACAAATTCATAAAAATGACTCTAACCTTCATGGATATTAACAAGGAAGTGGTTGAATAATGAAACAACTTTATTTTTCCTACAACAAAGTCATATAATTCACATGATGGACATCTTTAGCAAAAGGAAGCCAATTTTGGTTATCCTAAATCAAATGTATATTAAAATAGAATATATATTGTTTTGAATAAACAATATCCTCTACAGTGTGTGTGTGTGTGTGTGTGTGTGTAGTAATAGTAGTAGTAGTAGTAGTAGTAGTAGTAGTAGACATTGAATAGATATTGTCATAAGTATATTGTGTTAAGCAATAATTATTGTAATTTCTTGCAGTAATTCATTTGTTACATTTTTTATTAATATGAGTGAGAAATTATAATTTTAATTTAGTGTTGTAAGAGTAAGGATTGAAGTTAGATTTGGAAGGAATAAGGGCCCCCTTTGGAAGGCTACAACAACAATCCAACCCATTTAATTAGCTAAGCAAGTTATTTGATTTTGTTAGGCATTGTGTGTTTTATTTCTAAATTGTGTGATTTACATTCTTGTTTAAGATTTTTTAAAGGAAGCTTCCCATGCATAAGAATTTATTTCACTATATTTTATTCATGTTTTATTTCAAGCATTTTATTTACTACACTTCAACATCTTAGATACAATTGGCATAATGTCAAATTAGAGATTGAGTGTGAACATACAGTGATGTCATTCTATCAAGTGTACGTCCTTGAGTTGACTTATAAATGAGGTAGAAGGTACAATTCCATGGTGACTCTCTTTATCCATTTTTGTCAAGATAAGTACATCCAATTGTGAATCATTTGCTAGTCATTATTTATTACATTTTCATCTGATATGGATTTGATTTATGTGTATATGTTGATCTTATGTTTCACTTATCACTTTAAAATGCTTCATGGATTAATTTCATTTCCAATTATCATTTCCATATTTTTTTTAGGATGATTCCTCTTTACATTTGTTGCATCATTTGTTTGAATCATATAGTTATTCACTTGATATGGTGTTAAATCCATGCCATTCACTATCCATTTTTAACTTATGATCAACTAGAGATCATATCTCTCTTTGTATCATTTCATACACATATCTATATGATCTTTACTCTTCCTTTACTTTTCACTCATACTATGTAAATATATGGTTAGTATTGATATTGCATTCTTGCTTATCGGAAAGCTTAATTATTTCACATATGATCAAAATCTCTAGGTACTTTGTATCCTATAACCAAATCCTAAATCTTATTTATGTTTATCACTTATATCACTAAAGTTTGTTATTTTGAATACGTATGGACGAGGTATATAAAAATACATAAAATATTTAAAACCCAAATCATTTAAAAAAAAGAAATTATAAAAATGTAAAAATAAACATTCAGAATTCAAAATCACAACAAAAGATGTGATTCTTATTTTATCACATCTCCTATTTCTAGTCGAAGCTCAAACTCCATAGGTTGCCCCATAATAAAGCTGAGGTCTGTTAGGGTGAAGTAAGCCAATAAACTAAGATAGGAGGTATCGAACCTCTATATAGTGCTACCTACTTTCTCACATAAGTACCCAATATTCATAATAGATCAAAGACATTGTAAGGGTCCTAAGCAATGGTAAGCATATTGTGGGAAGGTAGGCCCATTTTAATTTTAATGTATATATCACTTGTATGAGATGAGCTAAGTACTACACTTATTTTCCAAAAGTTTTATATCTAATATGAATAAATATCTTATTACTTTGTCATCTAATAAATTCTTAACACTTACCTATTTTCTTAGTATGTCTCATGACTATTAAGGATGATTATAATTGTTATGTCATGCTTTTTACACTTATTTTTTCATTATAATATTTCTAATATTCTTCCTTGATGAATATTTATTTTTAGATGATTATAAACCTTTGATTTTCCTTTTGAGAGTTACGATGTAAGACCTCAGATAGGACCAAGCCTTCCTCATAAAAATGCCCTTATTTTCCTTAAATATTTAACCTAATTATCATTAACCTCATTGGTTTACCCCTTTTGAGTTGTAGTATGAGACCTTGCATAGGACCAATCTTTCCTCACAAAGTATCCTCAAGCTACATACCATGTTTAGTCACAAAATAACTATACATTTTAAAATGAGTGATTAACATAAACCTTACATTTTTTGTTTGTCATTTGGCTTGGTATTTATTTAACATGCCTTTTCTTATTTTCATTTTTTACATGCTTCCTAACATGATCTAGTTTGTTTTAATTTTCATTTCATTATCTATTTATGTTTTACATGCTTCCCAACTTGATTTAGTGTGTTCTTATTTTCATTTTATTTTTGTCCTTTATTCATGTCTTACATGCTTCCCAATATGATATAATGTATTTTACATTACATTTTTACATTTTACATTTTTTTAATTTTTAACCATGAATTTGTTCACATTTTATAGAAAACAATCAAAATAAATCATACATTTTCGCATAGCATATATCAAATATTAACACATGTGCTAGAAATAAAATACATACATGATTCATTATATATATATATATATATATATATATATATATATATATATATATATATATATATATATATATATATATATATATATATGGCTATAATGTTTGTTTCAATAAGAAATGATATAAGTATAATATAGTCTCATGCCTATGGATATGGTACACCTTGTAAATATAGTGGTAAATGGGTTATACTACCTATAGATGCCTATGACTACCCTCTTCTAATAGTCCACCATAGAGACTTTTTTGTGTACATAGGTTGTTAATTTATCCCTATAAATTGGCCACCGATCCCTATACATGTGTTAACTCTTTGGATGTATCCAATTAAATGTCCCATTTATTAGATAATATATTCCATGCCTTTAGCTACAAATCACCCACTCTAGTGGTAATGTTAATTATGTTGCATCTCTACAACTTTCACGCTGCTTCATTGACCAATTGAAACTAACTCACATGATCAAGGGTAAAATTTACAAAATGATTGATCATCTACTTCGTATCATGTTGTGATAAGACATCATCTAATATATCACGTTGAGATTTTTATATTATCACTACCCATCTAGCATCCTCTGCAAAAATATCTATAAGATATAAAATAAATATACATTAGATATCATATATATCATCTATCTATCAAAATGTATATACCTATCTACAAAACATCAAACATAAACTACATAACATAACATAATTTACTCACCAAGAGTCTCTCCATATGCTCACCCACTGAGCATTTCATTTGAAGCATGGCTTTGTGAAGTGGAAAAATTGGGCTTGAGAATAGAATAAAGATGCATAAAACTACAAATTTGACACACAATCGACCAAATCAATACAACATGTGCTAATGGATCTCCCTCAGATCATGCCTCTCCCTCAATTTTTCTATATCTACCTATGGTTGATTCTATATTAGTTCTACCTCCACCTAGGCCATCATGGTGGTGGTCATGGTAGTATATACAAACCCTACTATGGTTCAATCATAACTACCTATAAATATCCCTTTGTTTCTTCCCCTTCTCCATAATAAAATGAGCATAATTATTCCCAAGGTCTTAGCTAATGCAACCATATCATAGGGACATCTACATGTGTTTCTTCACCTCTACTACTTCGGCACTACATCTCATGTTGTGCCAAAAATCTAGATACTACTATAGGTTCCATTAGATGTATCAACCCAAATTGATGTGGTAAAAATAAATAGGATGTGGATACACCCACAATGTATAATGACTTGTAATATACAAATGAACCTACCTCTAAAAATTATTTGAACATGAAGACCAAGTATCTGCAATACCCACATATGATTGCCAAATAATCTGTCCTTATGTAATTATTTGCAATGTTGGGGCATGTAGTATATCCTATAATACATGGTCATATATCCACCAAAATACATGATGTAAATTACCATATATAACATGTGGAATCACATAGCATGATACATCAAAAATCTCTCATATATCTAACTACTCACCAAAATTTAAAGGCCCATAGTCATTTACCCTCATGATAAAATATTATAAAAAAATAAAAAAACCCATGTGACCACTTTATTGTTACACATTCACACGTGTAAATGATGATGTCATCAATCTGCTTACTTAGAAAAGTCATCCAAGATGACTGGGATAACATAGACCTTCACAAGACTACTCAGACGGATTGATTTCACTTCCATAAGTATACCAAAAACCTATTACACCTCATAGGGCCCATCATATCATCTTTCATGCCATCTATTACCTGTACTACTATCATACACTAACAAAACATCTAATTAACCTCTTTGTCCATGCACCCATGCTTCTCATCATGCATTCATCTCTCTCCTAAGCATGAAAAACTACTCTAATGAATTTATGCTAACACCAATGCTCCTTTATGACTCTCTGAACATATTTATATCATAAATAACACTAATGCCTTCATTATCTCATGATCACTCCTTTGACATCAATGACAACCATATCCCAACAATTTTCTTCCCTTTCCCTCTAATAGAATTAGAGGCTTCAAGCATACCATCCCCTATTAAATTATTAGCAATCCTTTTTATATTTACAACATGGATTCACTAAATTATCTATGTTATTTTTTTAAATATAAAGAGGATTTTAAGAATGAAATATCATTCTCCTAAATTATTTGGGTGTAAGTTAGTTTTCCATGTCAGCTCACCTATTATTAAAATAAATTTCATACATATAAATATAGTTCACCACTCCATCAAAAATAAATATGAGTGTACTCACCATTATATGTAAACATAAATTTAACAATATACTCATAATGGTAAATTTCAGTAGCAGGAAAGGGATGAAAGAAGTGTCAAGAGATGGTGATGAATGCTATCATGTTGCCAAGAGAAACCAAAGCTATCGAACAATAGTAATATTATCAAATGATAATAATGCTACCAAATGATAGAAATGTTATCTCTCAATAGTAATGCTTCTCAATAGTGGTAACACTATTGAATGATAACAACATTGTCAAATGACATCAACATTATTGAATGAAAACAATGCAATAATTTAACAAAAAATCTCTTTCATTTGATAGCAATGTTGTCGAATGATTTTTTTTCTACTGAGTGATAGTATTGTTGTCATTCTGTAGAATTTATATGAAATAATAGCATTAATATTATTTGATAGAATTATTTTCAAACATCAAAATTATAGTTATTTGACAATATTACGATCAAATGATAAAATTGTTATCATTCAACAACATTGTTATTAGATAATACCATAACTATCATTCAATATCATTATTGTCATTTACCATCAAATATGTCTTTTGGTCACAAAGAGGCGTGATAAAATATGTCTTTCATTTGATATCATTACTATTGTTTGACAACATTAATTTCAAACATCAACATTATTGTTATTTGACAATATTACGATCAAATCACAACATTGTTATCATTTAAAAACATTGTTATTAGATGATATCATAACTATCATTTGATATCATTGTTGTCATTTACCATCAAATATGTATTTTGGTGACAAAGAAGTGAGATCCATAAAACAAAATGTGTAGTCTATTTACAGTTATTATGTATATTCACATGCCTATCTGGCTTTTATGTCTTATTATGATTCATCTATCAATTTTCATTCTCACCTAAACACTAGCAATTAATTTTCACCATACTTTTCAAATTCGTACTTAGAGAATTTTCAAATAAAATCAAGTTAATTTCTATATGGGATACTAAAATTTACCCTTAATTTACCTTTATTTTCTCAACATATCCTGATTGAATAAAGTAATATAATTGTCACATGCCACCTCTTCATTTTTGTCTGTATGTTGGTGCCATGCCTAAAAATGATATGATAGAAACACATAATAAATTGCTATTTTTTCTAGAATGTAGAATGCACATTATACAAAACTGCATTGCCTATTAGCTAGCCATATTTATGGCATGTGGAACACAAAGCATCTAAACAACTACATGCCTAAATGATATGGTCCAAGTTATGTGCAACTGGACACAGTGTCTTTACAACCATGCAACTTTCACATACTTTAATCAATATTCATGATCTCACACAACCCTATAACTCTCAAGGCAGTCCTAGTGAGCCCAAAACCCCTAAAGAACAAAATGAATGTGCAACTAAATGAAGGTGGGTTCGATCAACTACAAGCTTAAATCAGATGTCCTATCTCTCAATGGTTTTCAAGGAGATTTATGAGTGATTCTATCCAATCACATGGTTTGACTCATAATTATGATGTAAATAAAGTCAAAATTTTAGTTGACTTAAATTTGGGGTAAAGCGATAAAAAGAAAGATCATTTAATCCCCATTGGACCCTACTAGTGTCTAAACATATCTCGTTTAAGCCCCCTACGAATGGAGAAACCCATAACCACTATTGGATCAATTCAAACTTGACCATCAGATCGATTCAAAGGTAGGCAAACTATAAAAAACTCATTTCTAGGATTCTAGGAGTTCACACAAACCAATAAGGTCAAAATAACACCTTCACTCAAGAACAAGGTCAAATTTGAAAAAATTATAAAATTTGAAGTATTAAAATTATAGTTTTTATAAAATCACATAAAATGGAGGGGGTCCATTTTGGGGTCATCTCACCCCTTTGGCTTTAAACTACCTAAATTGGTTGTACCAAATTGTATATAAGTTTGTAAAAGTTTCTAGTTTGATCAAAAATAATAATACACATGTCAACTTTAAAAATAAAAAGTTTTGATTTAAATTTAATAAAAATAATAATTGTATTAAGTAATAAAAATATGCCAGTTATTTAAACTAATTGTCATATCCATGGAGTAGGAGACTACAAAGATGTGTTGCTATAAAACCTTGTTGTCAACCACTGCCTTCAATCACAAGTACCATTCAAGGTTATTATACCGTGAGGCTTCCATGTTTCTTTACCCTCAGTGACACCCTTAAGGGTCTTTCTACATAGTGGGTGGTTCTATGGGAGACAACCACTTAACTCAAGAAAAGATCCCTACAAATAGAGGCCAATGCCCTTTAGAAGGCCCTGTGTGAACACTAAATTGTCCTTCATAGAACTCATCTTCAAAAATTCATATCTAAATGATTATAAATAAATAAATTACCAAATAAGTGGCTACATATTTATTTAATTTTAAATTTTTATTAAAAATTATCTTGAGTCTTCCACTACACCATTTTGCTAAAACAAAGTGTGAATAAATTATAAGGAGGTACAAGGAGTTTTGATTGTGAAACTTTAAAAACTCATATTAATTTAATCATAAAAACTAAAATTAAATTGCAAATTGCATTAATTCCATGATTAATCTTATTTTAAATTATAATTACAATTAGAAAAAAAATGGAATGATTTGAAGTCCATAAAAATTATACAAATGTATCTAGCCCTTCATGGCCTAACAAAAATCAATGAAATTTGAAATTTTTGAAAAGAGATAATTATTATTTTCAGATTTATGATAAAAATACAAATAAATAATTGTGCAATTGGTATTTAGAGTTTGATTTTTAACATAATATAATAATTTCATTACTTTGATAGTCTAATACAATCAATAGGAAGGATACATAACAGATTGAGTATCATCATGCTATTTTCTAATGTTTGTTGCAATTTACTTCAATTATACACATATTTTTATTTGAATAAAATAACTCAAATATAGAATAAAATTTACACAAATCATTATAGCACTAAGTAATAATAATCTCTAAGTGAATTCTGCATATCACATGTAAAAAAAACTAAAGAAGTTCACCTCCCATCCTTTTGCAATAATTAGACAATTTCCCTAGGCATCCTTGAGCCTGAGACTCTCAACTCCAACCATCTTCACATCATTGGTTAAGGTTTACAAGTTGAAAAAATGAGGTTTGGATGATAATTGATGCTTGGCAAGGTTCCCTCATTTGCGACACATCTAGGAGGCTTATAGGTTCATTTACAGAAAAGAGGCTTCCATACTCTAGCACTAGCATACAAGGAAATCAAAACAACTTTTACAATACTATAAAGATCACAACACAACCACAATATATTTTGAATTAAAAAAGGCCATCGAAGTAGAAGAACATGTGAATGCCACCCTCTTGTTCTACCATCTCTTAGTCATGGGAGAGCATTAGTTTAATTGACCATGCCAAAGTAACACGTAGGAGGGCATATGAACCTAGTTCCACCAACCAATACCACTAACACTACTGCAAGAAAAAACATGTAGAAGGGCATAATAAATTGGGTCCACTAGCCATTACCATTATGAAAAAGAACACAAGACAAGTAAATTTAAAACCTATTTGAGCAGCCTAATGACATCAAATTTAAATAATAAATGGATTTTTAAAATATTCAAGAAAATTAGGAGGGATTGTACATATCTATGACCCAAGTGAACAATGAAAGCAACATGATGGTGATAAGCACAACTATGACAAGCAATGGTAAAAAGAGGGTAGGCCAAGTGGCCCTACACATCTTGAAAATGAGAAAAATCACAATGGATAAACTTCTCAAATTGAGGTAAATAACAAAGCATGAAAATGAAAGATTGCATTGAAGCCTACCTAAATTTTCCTTTGGGATCCATACAAAAGTCCTTCACAAATACAAGTTTAAGTCATCCTTCTCACTAAGGTTTCTTCCTTCTCTACTTAATTTCTTCTATCTTCTAACTTTTTTTTAGAGTTTCTAATTTTTAAAATAACAAAAATTGTCTGAAGAAAGATTTCCCTTCCTCAAACAGGCTAAGTACTCCAACTCTAAAACCCAATAGAAAGGTGACGTGCCCCTTCCCATCCCTTAACGTAAGCTCAACAAGACTCCCCTATCAACATAGATTTCCTGAAAATGTAGATCTACAAAAGTTAAAGATATGTAAAACAGTTCATTGGGGAGTTTTGTGTTGTAACCAGAATGTGCGGTGCCTCCTTCAAGTAACCTGCTATAAATAACAGTACGATATCTAAATTGATATTGGTGGCGAATGACATCTCCAACTCTACAAGTCAATAGAAAGATGACATGGCCATTCCTATCCCTTAACCTAAGATCAACAAGTCTCCCCTATCAACATAGCTTTCCTGAAAATGTAGATATACAAAAGTTGAAGATATGTAGAACAGTTCACTGGGGGGTTTTGTGTTGTAACCTTAAAGTAACTCACTGGGGGGTGCCTCCTTAAAGTAACTCACTATAAATAACATTACGATATCTAAATTAATATCGGTGGCAAATGACATCAACATTTGAAATGTATGGTTATAAATGAAAAACAGGATTTAGAATTTGTATGATTATAAATGAAAGTCAATAAAATCCATAAGTTGTATGATTATAAATGATCAGATTTGCAGATACACAGTATTATAAATGTTTGATGACCTAACAACTGACATAGACGGAACTTTGGAAAGTTGCAATATTGCTTGCACATTATGAATGAATGCCACAATACCAATTATTACCTACCCATTCTTATTCAAGATTTTAACTAGGCCGAATATATTTCTTAGTACTTCATGAATGGTGGAATAGTTTATTAGACCTGGTTAGCGTAGCATTTATAGCCTTCAATTCCGTCTAAAAATAATAATAATATCCTCTCATTTCGCACAGACAAGCACGTCGGTGGCCTATCTATTCAGGCTGGAAATCATGGCGTCTCCACTGTTTTTTGGGTTTTAGCCAGCAAATTACAGTCAAATTTTCAAACCAGCAGTAAACATTCATTTGCTATATTCTAAGATAAACGTAGATTTCACAAAAGCACTGTCCGTCAAAGCTATAGATTTTCATAATATATTAATATGTTAATATTTTCTCTTAGCAATATGGTGATATTCCTAAGATGTTGATTTCAGTAACACAATTTATCATATCGTAGATGTATATAAATTTTAAAGCGAATAAAACTTTCAGATTTTAAATTTTTATTTGTTCGTTTTTTATTTGTTTTTTATAAATTTTAATTTTAAATTTGAGTTATATTAAGTTAATAATTATTTTAATTTATATTTATTTAAATTTATTATAATAGTTTGTAATTTAATAAATAAAGATTATAATTTACAATATCATTAATCAAAATTCTTGTTCAACGGTCAATAGTAAATAAGCAAAACAAGAGAAATAGAAAAGATGCAATCTGGACACCTTTAATTTCTGGCTGGTTTAAATTGAATTTTATGGGGCTTGTAGAAGCAATCCATGGGTGTATGTGTAATTAAAGATTGTAGTGGCTTTTTAATTAGACCTTTATCTTTGAAGTTCGTTGATTGGATTAATAATGAAACAGAGGTCCAAGCACTAGCTGCAGGAATTCAATTGATGATTGATTGTGATATAACTACACTTGAAATCGAAGAAGATTCGCAAGTTGTAATTCAAACTCTGAAAAATCAAAGATCAAACTCATGGAAAATAACAAATATCTTGGAAATTGTTTGGCTGAAAATGCAAATTTTCTCTAATTAGTCGGCTTCACATTGCTTTAGAGAAAGTAACACAGTGGTAGACTCCCTAGCCAATGTGGCTATTGATAAACCTACGGAAATGAGATTGGAAAATGTTAGTTCAATTTGGACCGATTGTATCAATTTTAACCAAACTGGTTTCTAATTTTTCAATGTTTTTTTTTGGAAGTATTTATTTTTAATTTGATTAAAAATTAAAATCTTCCTAGTATAAGGTGGCAATAATTTTCATTGAGAGCTTGGTGGACTTGCATGCTTGAAGTTTTATTCATAATGATGGTAGAGGTATTCAATCCAATGGGATTTTCTTTTCCATAATTAGCAAGAATGGATCCGTGTGTTTCATAGAAATGGTATTGATATCCAAGATTGGTCCGACTTCCATAATGATTACATGGTGGTTCTTTTCCTTGGATCGAGTTTGATTGGTTGTCAGTTTTGCTTGTTGATTTTGAGGATGGAGAACTTCTGGAATGAGTCTGCTTATTGGCCCCTAGTGTTTGGTAAGGCTTAAACAACAAAAATGGGGTTTTGTGGTTCAGGAACTAGGACTCACCTTTTAAATGTTCTTTGTCTCCCTTCATCAAATGTTGTGAAAGTAATAGAACTTATTTTGGGCATGGATTCACTGGCAGCAAGCAATAGGGTTCGAGTCGATTCAGATTTGGCCTCACTTTTCTCTAACAATCTCTATTTTTTGGTTACAAATTCTAATCAGGTTCATATGATGGTTGAGTTCTTTGTGTTATCAGAGAATTGGTAGGACCTGTTCGCTCAATTAGCTTCTTTGTCTCTTAGCCCTTCTTCGATAATGCCTTTATTTGGTCGTGACTCTCTAGGTTTCATCCCTTTGGAAGACTTCCATGAATTGGAAGCTCAGTTCTTGGCTTTAGTGTACTTTGTTAAGGAAGTGGAAGATGCTTCTAACAACTCTCATGGAGCGGCTTGTAGTAGGGATATTTTTCTGTCTGATTTGGATGATGTTTTGAAGCCTGTCTCTGGTCTTGATGCTTGGTGGGCTTCCCGTAGAAATCACGTTTGATTCAAATGCATCAAGTGGCTTGCAAAAGGGGCGGCACTGGGATTTTTCAAAACCCCTCCTTGGTGGCATGGTAAGACTCTATTCTGAAAGGATGTTGTGGGTCCTTTGTGCAGGTTGGTCTATCCCCAGTTGGTGATATTAGTTGGAGCAATGTTAGAAAATGGGGTGCCCTCATCGGGCAGAGCACTCATGGATAAGTTGCACGCTGGTCCTTCTATAGGTTTTTTGACGTTAATATTTTATGTGATGGCAAATTGATTGATAATTTAATGCTAGAATGATAAGTGGCTTGTTTTATTCCTTTTGTAACTTCGTTCTACTATGTAGTTACTGGTAATATTGGTTATCGAAAGCTACTCTATTTAAATCCATATATTTGAAAGTTAGTCGTTATGTTTTGTTTATAAAATCAGTATGATTAATAAAAAAAAAAAAAATCCTGGTTTTTATTTGTCAAACATGTCTTAATATTTTCTAATGTTAAGTCATACCACCATTTTATATTATGTTATATATAGTGTAACGGCACAAAACCCTTTTAATTCTCCAGAAGTGATTAAAAATTATCATTAATTAAAATAAAAATACTTATAATCATCACAATTTAACTAAAAAAATTCGAACAAAAAAAATTAAAAAATTAAAAATATAAAAATATTATTAATTAATATAATTATGTAATAATTAACATTGTAAATGTCTCCCATCATAAATATTTTACTCATATGCAAAATTAGATTTAGCTTCAGCTTTTGTTCATATCTTAAATGACAAGAATATAATAAGATATTGTGTAGATTTTTTACTAGAGATTTGCATAGCTTTAGTCAAATTAAAAAAAAATCACTATGAATTATATGCATGTAAATTTGAAGAAAAGTTTACTATTAATTTCAATGGAGTTTTAAATTATAATTTGGTTTTTTATTTTTATTTTTATTTTAATAATATTTAAGATATTATTATTATTAAGAATATTTTTTATATAATTATTAAAGTATTGAATTTATTAAAATAAATTATAATATAATTCATGGAAATGATTGTTTACAATATTATTCACTGAAGTAAAAATAATTCTAATCATAACAATTAATCAACAAAAATTCAAATAAAAAATAAAAAAATATTAACAAAAAATTTAAAATTTCAAAAATATTAAAAAATATATAAATTGTTGGAAAGTATAATTATATAATAACTAACACTATTTGTATTCATATAAACTAGAACACTTGAATAAGATATTGTGGGTATGCTTTACTAGAGACTAACAAAAAGTGATTGCATACGATTTACCAAGAAAAGCCCACTATGGATTATATGTATGTAAATTTGAGGAAAATTTTACATTCAAATTAAGGTGTGGAGTTCTAAAGTTTGATTTGATTTATTTCTTTTTCACTTTGATGATACTTAGAGTTTATAATTATTATTACTATTGAGGGTATTATTTTAAAAATTTGTGTATTTTTTTCTTTTAACTTTATAAATATAAGTATATAGCATTTACAGCATTTGAGTATAATTAATTGAGTAGTTTTTTTGGATTTAAAAATTATAAAATTTTAGTATTCATTTCGATGTTAACATGGCATCTTAAGGTGATCTTTTGTCTAATAGTGAGGCATATTACTCCATCTTAAGTGAATAAAATGCAAATGATAAGCTTAGAAGTGCATGGGCTACTATGGATGTTGTTAAAGAATATAGGTTTGGTCAAAATACTTAAAGGTTACAATATAGAATATACGTGGAAGAAAAAAATATATTGTGTGTACAAGGCATCGAAGCATAATGGGAATGCGATTATTATAATATAATATTGATGTTGTGAATGCATTGAGCACAAAACACATATAAATAAATCTCACTATTATTTGTTCCTTTGTATAGCTATAGATCATATGCTCTATGCTTGCTTATAAATCCCGTGATAGTCATTTAATGTGTAACCCAAAAAAAACTTATAAGCTATAAATATGTAGACAAATCGGATTGATGGGAAAACTAACCTATAAAACCTTTTCCAACATTTTCTTGGATTATGCCAAAATTTGAACTTTGAAGTTTGGACCATAAGGTTGTTGGGCCCCTTTTTGTGCTAACTAGTGGACCCACACCAACTCAACATCTCAACGTGAGCCAATCATGTAGATGATTGCTCTTTTAATACTTTTGGCACCAACTAGGAGGATCTTCAAATATCATGCATCAATTGGTAGGCAGTTGCTTAGTACCTTGGTTTTAAGGGACATCTCCTTGGGTACTTGCACGTGGGGGTTACAGAGTGTAGTTGGTAGAGTAATGGAGCTAGAAGAATGACCACTCCCAACAATGAATCAGCACTTAGCATATGCCCATCTAATCTAACACAAATATACTCCCCTACCTATAAAAACAACCCTGAACTTGGAGAAAAGGGATGCGATTTATGATAGAGAAGCTCTATGAAATTGGATCCTGATATTATGCATGAACATATTGTGCTTATGTTTTAGCATGGATTCTTCATAAAACCAACATTGTATTGCCCAAGCTTGCCTATGAGCCGTTGAGATGTAGTAGTTTAAAGATGATCTTATACTATGTTTTTATGTTATGAACTTTGTATACTTGACTAGTTGATAAATTGAAGAATGGCATTAAAATGAATTGTTTGTTGATCTTGTTTAAATGGTTTTAGTAATGACTTATGAATGCAACTTAAGTTCTATAGTAATCATGGCATAAATTTCATTTTGAATGTATTACGATGTAAAGGTCTATTCTAGGTCTTTAATGAAATTGTTATGCCACATAGTAGCTTTGGTATAATTGTAAAATTGACTAAGTGTCAGAATCAACATGTACCTAAGCCCTAAGAAACATGCTTAGAGCACTAGATCAAAGAATGAGTCTCAGGGCATAAGTTGTTCCCTAGATTTGCTAAGCACTATAATGGAAATTAACTTACTATCTCTAGTGCTTGCATCCTTAAGAGCCATAAGAAACCCGATATGAATTTGTGCTAAAATACTTATTCCCTTGAAGGTTTTGTAATTAACTCAACACAGACTTGTGCCACCATGGCCGGAACCACTTTCCTCAAATAGGCTTGCACCTATTATTCTTACCTAGAGCGGTGTGTGCTAATAAACCTAACTAAGCTCACTCTGTAAATGATCAAGTCCCAAAGAGAGTAAATTGCACCATGTTTCAACTAGCCCAACATAGGGCTTGATCCTTTCTCTATTGCACTTCGAGTGAGTGCATGAGGCTTGTGCCTTGTGTAGTTTGATGCCAATGCAGTAGTGAATTTAAATGTTGTGCACCTAGGAATTTGCTATGCTTGCACCTAGTTATACCGAGTCCAAAACTGACTTGGATTGCTTGCTAAGCATGTGACAAGGCAATTGAGTTAACAACTAAAATTTTCTACAATAAAGGTGTTAACATCCATCAAAGGATAATCAAAACTATATGTAAGAAACGCAAAGATCCACAATTGACATTTGTTTTATTAGTTGACATCATTCTACTTACCTATCAATTTCAATAGTCTTATCATTGAAGGACCTTCACACCTCCCTTGATTTTACTTTCAAACAATATATAAAAAAGTGAGATATTACACATGTTCATATAGGAAAAAAGGAAGAGCAACGAAATATTGGTGTCTACATCTCTTCATTTCATTTATGCCTTACGCCACTCAACAAGCTTCACATTGTATCCATTCCCATATGTGTGGTCATACACACACCAAATTCATAATTTGGTCTTTCTCAATGTATTGATTACATCACTTAAAATATATTTAAGTTTACACTTCCTTAAAATTGAATTCCTTCAACCTTGTTTTCCATGCATCAATGCTTATTCATTTCCTCACATTTTTTATTGGCATGCCCATTGTACCTTTGAGTGTAACACATTGGGTGGCATTCATTGTCATTTAGTGTGATGTGTAATGAAATGAAGGCTAACTAGCAATTGTGTCTAGTGGTATAATGGATATGTCAATTAGAGGCGGCTTTGGATAGATATATTTTTGTTGTTTTCAAAATGTACTCTATAGCATCATATACCATTTTTTATTAAGAGGTAAAGAAAGAGGGGCACTTAATGTGTTGGTGTTACCATTTTCCTCACTATTGAAAACATGGAACATGTTGGATGTTATTCATTGTCATTTTATGTGATAGGCCCTTGTCAGAGTTGCTCTTATTAGAATGAAAGGTTAACTATAAATCCCCCCAATGGGGTAATGAGCATGTTGGTAGGAGGCCATAGAAAAAATTCTTGATTATTTTTCTCATATATCTAGCAACGTCATCTCATGTACATCAATCTTTTAACTATTTTGCAGCCTCTCCTTTAACATGTCTATTACACCATCAAAAACAACTACTAGTATTAACTCACTCCTACAAATTTTCAACACTCTTAAAATAAGTCTTCCTAAATAAAATAGAGACATCTCCTATAATTTTGATGACAACCTTTCACAATATTTTATATTCATATTCTTCCTAACTTTGTAATCCTAGATGCTACCTACATCTGATTCAAACTTCACGAAACCTTTTTTAAAACCAAAAACATCTAAAATCTTTTTAATGAACACAAACTTATTCTCTTCCTCTCAAATGCCATAAATACTTACTAAAATTAAATCAAGATTTATCTTCTATAATGAATCACACAAGTATACCGAAGCCAATATGATGTTTTTTTTTAACTCAAATATAAAGCTCCATTACTTTTAAAGATTATTTTTAATTTTAATTTATATAACGCAAGAAGTTATGAATTACAATGGACACCAAAGAAACATTGGTACAACATAAGCGGAGCCTAAGCAGAACCAAGTTCCAAAGCCTCGGGAGTGGAACTGTGCAGCGATTGTCTTCCTCCATTTAGTTTTTTCAGTTTGCAGTCATGGCACTGCACAGAACATTACTTGGATGGGATTTGTTTAACCGGAATATTCAAAATTTAAAATTTCCCCATTGGTTCAATCTTGGGTTGGCATTGTGGAACAAATAGGACAGGATTTATAAGGAGGACACTGGCATGGCAGACAAGAGACTCTGGATTTTTAAATAAGCAGACGTCACCCATGACGTACCCTGCAGATACAGATATAGATCATAGGTGATGTGACTTTTGCATTTTGCAGGGCAGACGGCGAAGAGCGACTTCGCCAAAAAGCTCGCAGGATTGAGTGAACACAGGCAGGGCCGCCACGAAAACGGCTGTGTCAATCTAAGGACGTTATGGGCTCGACGGGCTGAAATAAATTATCGTCGTGTTAACTGTCAACGTTTATAAATTATCTTTCATTTCCACGTACAATTAATCTTCACACATAATCTTTCATTTCGCCAAAACAATTTGGGTCTAAATAATGACAAGTAATTTTTTAGAGGGTGAAATGCACCCATGCAGGAAATTCAATGAGGATAGCAAGAAGCAGCTTTCCCAAGGGATTCTTGTTTAGCACAGGAACCTCTGCTATTCAAGTGGATTTTTTCAACCCTACTGTATACATGCTTAGGGTACATGTTACACAGTTACTTTTATGACACCTTGTGGACGGTATAGGTATAGAACCATTTGTAACACCGTTTCATTGGGATGTACCAAAAGCTTTAGAACACGAGTATGGAGGATTTGTAAGTGCCAAACTGGTGTAAAATGTACTCACAATTTATATTTTTTTATTTTTATTTATTATGTGTTTGTAACTTTATTTTTCAGATATTAATGCTTTTGTTTTTTAATTATTATTTTCATTTGACAGCAAAAACTTTGTTATGTATGCAGAAGAATATTTTAAAATATTTGAAGATTTTGTAAAGCATTGAATAACCATAAATGAACCGTTGACATTCTGAATTTATGATTATATTAAATGAACTTACACATTAGGGCTTTGTTCACCAATATTATAAAATTGTATAACAGGGAATTTTGGAATAGAACCTTATATTGTAACTCACAATCTACTCCTGGCCCATAGTGCTGCTGTTAAAATATACAAATCCAAACACTAGGTAAAACTATGTAACAATTAGGGGAGAGGAGTTATGATTTTATTGAATACTTGGGTAAAAGTTTGATAACTATTAAATATGTGTCATAATGTAGTATGATATTTGTTAGGTTAGAATAACAGTATTTAAATAGTTTATGTAGAATGTAGTGAATGTTACCATATGTAATTGTGTGAGTATATTTAGATCAGCGTTTCGAGTTACACTCTGTGAACCATTATCATAGTGGGAATGAGAATAGAATGATTGACAATTGTAGACTTAAGTCATATTGTCAATCATTCTATTCTCATTCTCATTTTGACGATGGTTCACATAGTGTGACCCGAAACATTGATCCAAAAACACTCACAATTACAACCAAAAATATTCACTATAATGTATTGGTCATTTTCTATTATTGATCACTTTATCTTATATATAAATTAAATATTTAAGTTGTATGCATCAAGAAAAAGGAAATAACATGTGAATAAATGAGATGCATAAAGGATCAATAAGCATAGTGCTTGTGACAATTTGGGTGGTACTCTTCTCAAATACAACCTAAAGTGATCACGAAGCTATTCAAAAAATCATTGATTTTAAAGTGGAATGATATATAAAATAATATTATTTATAATATTAATATTGCTACCCAAAATGTCATTGGTTTCAAATTAAAATGATATATAAAATATTATTATTTAATAACATTAATATATTACTTATTCAAAAAGTCATTAATTTCAAAAAAATGATATATCAAATATTGTTATTTATATCACTATCAAAAGAATTATTCATTTCAATATCACTGTCCAAGAAGTCATTAATTTTTAAATGAAATGATACATCAATTATTATTGATTATTACATTAATATTCAATCAATTTCTTAAAAAAAATATTAAATATTATAAATTATAGCATTAATATCGCTGCCGAAGGAGTCATTAATTTCAAAGTAAAATGGTATATCAAATATTTGTATTTATAACATAAAACCCATAAACAATATTTGAATAACCTGTCTTCACATGATATGATGTGCTAATCAATTACATTCCATTACAATATAATAGGTATATGGATCCATTGACAAGAGGGAACTACCCTTCTTCTATGAGAAGCTTAGTAGGAGCACGTTTACCATCCTTCACCCAACAACAGTCCAAAGATCTTGCAGGCTCATTCGACTTTATCGGCTATAATTACTAGCTCTCAAAATTCGCTGTAAACAATCCCACTCCAGTAAATCCTCTTCACACGAACTACGTTTCAGATGCCGGCGCTACTGCCGGATGTAAGTTTTTCTGGACAATATTGCAAATACAAACAAGCAGCTGGACTTTTCTGCCTAAGTCAACTATATTTACTATTTCGGAATTTACCTTGAAGAAGCAGTAAGTGTTTTTCCTCGGTCACAGATGACTATCATTTAGAAAAAATTCAGATGATGAATTTTTGTAGTACTGTTGGCACTTGGCAGGAAGGACTAGAAAAGTTCAGGTCTTACCCGGCTGGATTAGGGGAGTTGTTACACTACACTCGGATCCGATACAACAACCCTCAAATTTACATAACAGAGACTGGTATGGCCTTATTTATGTCGATGGAAGTATTGTAGAGCAATGCAACTATATTAAATCTGATTGATATTTGATATTTGAACAGGATATGGCGGCTATGACGATGGCACTAGTCCACTTCACGAAGCAATAAACGATTTCCCTGCAGTGAAGTATCATCACGAACATCTTTCTTACGTTCTCCTATTAATAAGGTAGTATTGCATATTTTTCTTCACGCACAATTTCCCGTCTCTCATTCAATGGGCAGCTTTGGATATTGATGATACACAACCTGTTCATGTGTTATGTTATGTAAGGGAGGGATCGGACATGCGAAGGTACCTGGCGTGGTCGCTTCTGGACAACTTTGAATGGACCTATGGCTACACGGGTCGACTTGGTTTGTACTATGTAAACGATAACAATGACTTAGAACATCTGATCATTGGTTCAGACACATTCGGAAGCACTGAATTTTGATGACTGGATAGTAGACAAGTATGTGGACAGTAGCATCGACATTAGCGTTCCTTTGTCGTCGATAGTGTCCAGGAAGATAAAAAAAATAAGTAATAATTTATAAATGAGAGTGAAGGATTTTTCTTAGGGTTTAATCTTTCTATAGTGTATAGGTGCTCTAGCTCATTAGAAAGATAAGGGTCAGACTATAAGATAAGCATTTAGGCATAGTGAGATGGTGAATGTGAGATCTATAAATGAGAGTGAAGGATTTTTGTTAGTGTTTAATATTTCTATAGTGCATAGGTGATCTAGGTCATCAGAAAGAAAAGAGTCAGAGTATAAGATAAGCATTTAGGCATAGTGAGATGGTGAATGTGAGTCTTTCAGCAATGAGAAGTTATAGAACTGAAGCTTAGAGCCTTGTTGATATTTTCCAAGTATACAAGATTGAGATGCTATAAGTATTCAATTTTAGTGTCTACATTTCCATGCTTTAACCTAATAATGTATAAGGATAAAATTACTAAAGAGCAAAATGTTTTGATGATTTTATTCATAAGAAAGAGGTGAATATATACATTGTATAATTTAGTTAACAGAACTATAATCTTGTAACTGCTTTCAACAACTATATAGAAATTACCTATTCGTTATACTAAACAATGTAATATTATTAATATATATGCTAACATTTCCCCCATTATTACATTATTTTTACAAATGTATCATTGAAATATATCGAATTTCACATTGCCAAGGGACATGGTGAGTATATCTACTACCTATGAATTTGTTGAGCAGTATTGGAGTTGAATGTGGTGATTCAAGACTTATTCTCGAATGTAGTATCACTAGACTTCAATGTGTTTTGCCCTCTCACGAAACACTGGATTCTTGACAAGCTTTAACACACCCTAATTTTTGCAAAAGAGAACTGGTGGATGATATTTAAGAATGTCTATTTTAGATAGAATGTGATGTAAATAAATTACCTCACACACAACTCCCCATGCAACACGGTATTCTACCTCTATGGATGAGATAGAATCTACATATTAATTCTTACTTATCCATGAAATTGGTCTAAATCCAAGATGAAAATATACCCTAAGGTTGACTTTTTGACATCAACAGATCTAGTATAGTGCAAGTCTATGTATCCCTACAAGAAGAAATTTTAGTTCTTATAATTTAGACCACAATTAACTGTACCTTGAATATATCTCAAAACATGCTTCACCATAACTTTATATTTGTCGATAGATCTATCTACCATGTATTTTGTCTTGAAAATCCACTTGTATCCAATGGATTTATTTTGTATAGGTAGATTGACAAGTTCCCACATCCCATTTTTGATGAGGGCATCGTATTCAGCGACCATGGCCTTCTCTCACTAAGGTTGACATAAAGCCTCTTGAATTGTCTTTGATTTGATGATGTCAACTAATTAACTCATTAGTGAGAGATTAACTTCCTATCTCACCAATCTTCTAGTTTAAACTCTTGATGAAGTATTTGGATTAGATTTGAAGTGTGAGTCCCTGATGTATCTCTCTACCCATTTTTGTTATCGATGTTACTACTGATTTGATGAAGAATTATTTTTTAGATTTTGAAGATCGATGAAAAACACTCCTTATAGCTCACCTTTTTTATGAAAAGATTCTTTATTTTCATCATGTAACTGTGGGTACAGTCTATGGAAAGTGGTTTATTCAGACTCCTTTTATGGTAATGAGTCATATGATGACTCATCAAAAACCACATATCGACTTTCATATATCTTATTTGTCTTAGGATCTATCAAATGATATGATTTTGAGGTAGTACTATACCCAAATAGAAAGCACTGTAGTGTCTTTGGTTTGATCTTCTTCCTCTTTTTAGCCGGGACATGTATATATGATGTACAACCAAATACTGTAAGATGAGATATTGAAGGTTTATGACCACTCCATACCTCTTCTGGTGTCTGGTCATGTTAGATATTTTTAGGTACCCTATTGAGAATATATACAACTATCTGAACTGCTTCTACCCAAAATGGTGCATCCTAATTCACAGTAGAAACCATACAAAAAAACATCTTTGTGATTGAAATATTTCATCACTCTACTATTCCATTCTATTGTGGTGCATAGGGAGCAATCAGGGGTTGTTTGTTGTCATGTTACTTCAAGAATGTCAAGAATTCCTTTGATGTGAATTCCTCTCCTTGATATGAGTAGAGGAGTCAAAGATGCCTCCCTAATTGGGTGACAACAAGGTGGTAGAAGACCTTAAAATGAGTTAAGGCTTCACTCTTTTGATTTATAAATAATACCCATGTATTTCAAGATAAATCATCAAAAAATAATTAAAAGTACTTGGATCCTTGGAAATAAGCACACAAGGGTTCATATAGATTGGTGTGTACCACATCAAAACATTCTTTGGCTTGTGAGGAACTCAATTCGAATGAAACCCTATGTTATTTTTTGACAAGGTATCCAGGACATACAAGAAAGGAATGAGATCACTGAGGAAGTCCACGAACCTGGCCTTAGAGCTGAGCTGGTATAAATAACCAATAGAAATGTGCCCATATTTATAATTCCACAATGTTGTAGATTCTCCCATATAGACAAAGAGAGAAACATCATCGGATGAAACTGCATCTAAGGTAAATAATCGATCATTCAAAAAATATCTAGGAATGACCTAACCATCCCATGAGAGGAGACATGATTTTGTGTCATTGTTGATCATGAATTATACCTTAACCTTATGATTCAAGAGTTGAGTTATAGACAAGATATTTTTTGTTAATTCAGGGACATAGATCCTTAGTGAGGGTATAGGTTTTTATCCTGAGAGGAATGGTGATAGTGTCAATTCCTTCTGTAACATACTCTTTGTCGTATACAATTTGAACTCAATCTTCATTAGGTTGAGTCATCAATGATTCAAATAGTTCCTTTCATATTTTCATATGTTTTCTAGTGCAAGAGTTGATCAACCAAGCTTTACTCATGTGTGATGAGGTTTGGGAGACAAAAACAATGTCATTATATGTGCCACTACATTCTTGTTTTTTTAGTACCTCCTCTTTAGATTCATCATTTTTTAGATGTTAAACTGCTACATGTCCATAATGTTTCCATCATTGAGGATGTCTATTTGATCTATGTGACTCATCTATACTAGATGTGCTCTCTTGAATAGATGAGCCTTATGTCAAGATATAATACTAGTAGCTATTAGTATCATGTGTATTGGTACAACAAATGTGACACCATATTTTTGAATTCTCAAAATTATGTTGTTTCTGATTCTGCTTTAGTGATCCTTTTGAGAATATTGAACCATGTTGTTTAGAGATCAGGGCTTTATCCTCAAATTCTTCTTGCATAGACTTGATGGCTTCCTCTTGTTAAAGTAGATTCACTAATTATTTGAAAGACAATACTTTGTTTTTTATGTTTAGTGTCATGATGAACATGTGAAATTGAGAGGGGAGAGCTTGTAATATTATCAAAACCAATAACTTATCTTTGATCATTTCTCCAATCATAATCAATTCAACTCATAGTTCTTCTAATTTGCCTAAGAACTCCTCAACTTTATCTCTTTAGTTCATACTGATAGTATGAATCTTTGAATGGAGATGGATTATCTTCATCTAATTATTTGCCTCATATATGGTGGGAAAAATATCCCAAAATTCTTTCAATGTTGATGCATCTTGAATATGAGGTTAAACCTTGTCAATGACACTAGATGTGATCAACATTAGGGATTTTATATCTAACTTGTTGTATCTAGTTCACTCATAGAATCTGGCTAGATAGCTAACCACACCAATGATGATTCCCCATAATTCTTCAAACTAAAGAATTGTTGCCATCTTCATCTTCTACATGGAAAAATTCAGCCCTTTTAGGAGTTGGGTGTCAGACAAGAGGATTTTGGGTGTAGACATATTTGTTTTTCTTTTCTACTTTATATATTTTTTTTTTACGAAGCTATCAAAGTAGTATTTATAGCTTTGAAAGTCTATATTATAAAGATGTACCTTAGAGGGTTCTTCTCTAGTCTTCTTCCTTTTTTTTGTGTGTTAACTAACTTTCAATGGACTTCTTGCATGTTAATTTTCTATGCAAGTGTTGTATGGTTGTAGGATTCTTGGTTGCTTGTTTATTAAATAGGGAATAAGTTCATCTTCTTCTTTATCTATAGCATTGGCCATCTCCTTCAACTTCTATTATATGGCAATGATCATGTAGCATGATTCAATGAAGGAGTGAATGCTTCTAGATGTATATCATATTTTATGCTTCCACACTCCCTCTACCACTTTTGCAATTGGATATGTTTCACAAGTTGCATCTTCCCAAGGAGTTGATTTCCATCATATCTCCTTTCAAGGGTTTGTTGGCAGGCTACAGGTGTCAATCCAAATGAAGACTTAAATTCACTGCATTGTCTTCTTCCTTGGCATCTATCATTCTGTTACTTATCTTATTGCTTGGTGTCTATCACTCTAGGTTCTAATGTATACTTTTTGAATCTTTGTTACTTTTGTTTCACTATCCAAGATTGGTTTTTGCTCTAATACCAAAATGAAGATCAAAATGATTTGTTGATTTTATTCATAAGAAATATGTGAATAATATATTGTATAATTTGGTTAACATAACCATAATCTTGTAACCACTTTCAATAGTTATATAAAGATTACCTATTCATTATACTAAAAAATGTAATACCATTAATAGCTACGCTAACAATTACTAGGTTAAAGGAAAGAGATGCATACCCAGATGCATATAACACATGTTGTATTTGCATGATCCCACTTTAATTGATTTTAAGGTTTCTAAATTATAACCAATAGCATGTTACAACATAAATAAGTGCATATAATATTGAGATTTAAATAAATTATAAGTGATTTTAAGTAAAGAGAGTAAGGGAAGGAGTACACATATAAGTTGATGTAACCATGTTACTTCTTGGCAATTTGGTTTATAGAGATTCTTTATTATTAAGCATTGGAGCTGAGATAGGTTCAGGGCTCAACCCTGCATCTGTGTAGAGGGATATTTTAGGGTAACCATGTTGCCAATCTTAGTATGAAGGTGAGTTATACACAACCATTGAGATCACTAAATCTCAATCGTACAACCCAAACATGTCCTTAATCTGGTAAGGTTGAGAAATCTAATCAACTCATCCTATAAATTTGGTGAGGTTGGATGATTTAATCAAATCTAACTTATAGATATAATGAGGTTGAGTGATTTAGTCAACTCAACTTATAAACAGAACCAACTGTAAAAATAGATATGGGTCAATAATAGTGCTTCTTAAATGTAATGATAGTATTTCTTGGGTAATAATAATCTATAAATGTAATTAATTGATTTTATAATTTATGGTGCAGTAAAATGACTTATGAACCTATAATATGCCTCAATTTGAAGTATCTATCAATATATAGCCTTTTCTCTATGACTACATGTATACTAAAATTACAATAAATATGAAAAACTCTAACCAAACCTATAAAAATAAGTGCCAATGTATAAAATTCTGACTTAGATATATATTTAAACCATGTAAATTATGAAACTCTAGAGATTCTGATAATACTGTAAACACGTAAGTCATGAATCTATGACATACCTTGATGGATATGCCCACCTTTTAAGGTAATGGGATGCAAAGTGGTAGCCACCTTACCTCAAAAGGATAAGATAATTATATAAATTCTATATAATAAGATCAAATTTTTTGCCATTGCAAAGTAGAGTATAAATTTTTCAGAAAATAAGGTCAAAATCTTTCACAATAATTTGAAAATGTGGTTCAATTTTTTGCCATTGCCAATAAGAGATCAAATTTAGCAGAAAAAAAAAAAAAAAAAGCTAAAAATATCTCCAGGTTTTTAGTAGCTTAGTATAGATAAGCTAAACATTTTTAAAAAATTATTTAAACACGTATAAGCTTACCGCTGTGGCAGGAAAAACACAGCTTTATATGTTATTTGCACTACTTTCTTCAAATATAGTATAGAATGTTTCCAAAGGAAGAATTTGGGGAGACAAAAACGAAAATACGGACCAGATTGATTTAATGTGGCTTGCGTTTGAATGAGAAGCATATAGCCGAGATAACCATTTTCTCATCTACAAGTCATAACCTGACCCAAGTATCCAACCGTCCAGGGGACACACTGTCCCATTTGTTTAAAACAGCCTACTCCTTAATTGCGTATATGTTTAGAATAAATCACAGTTCCATTTCTTACCAATATGTTTTTTTAATGCTGTGCATTTTCATTTTTTGTACTTCAGTCAATCCTTATGTGTAGTGGTAAGAAGAAAAAGCATTTTATTTTACCTGAAGTTTGAGAAAACATTTACTTGTCTGAGAAAACATCTGATTGCTATTGACTTCAATGTAGATTACGTATTTAAATGAGAATTGAGAAAGGCCTTAAACCATTTTACAAGCCCTGGATTTTTATTAGAAAAGCTGCAATTAATAAATCCATTTACTATATTAAAATAAATTCAATACTCGTAAACCCTTAATCACTTCCTCCTTTAGAAACTTTGAAATTTGCTGCTTTTCTGAGTATAAGCCAGCTAAAAGTAAACCATACAAGAACAAATTTGGAAGAAATTTCTAACACTAGCCTTGAGAAGAAAATATGTTCCTCTTGATGCATCAGAAAAGAAAGTGACAGTGTACCAGGCCAAAATAACTATTAAGTAATCATTATCTTCCCTTGATAAAAACTTTCAGAAATACGAATGGGAAAGGACCGAGAAATGATAAGTGCATCTTCATCGATGTCTTCATCATGAAAACAAGACAATAGCAAGAGCCATTTGTAAATCGTCAATGAACCACTATGAAGAATTATGTCACAACATATTGACCATCTTCTAACACTAATAAAAGTCAAGTGTTGCATTAATTAATATTACACCATGCAAATCCCTGTAGTCCAGCTACCCATAAAAAAACAAATCAAAATCCATCGTCTCCTACCACATTCAAAGAATACCACATATACTTATTCAGATGATTCATAGCCTAGATGTGAATAGAAATATTGATAACTTCATCTTGCTTCATTTACAGACTATATATACACATATTCAGAGAATTGCTTGACATGATGAGACCAGTACTATAAACTGCCATCAAATAATATACAATATACAGATGCTTCTAAGAACTACAGTTAAAAGGTAATCTTGACGAAATTAGATTGGGTTTGAAATATAAAATTACAAAACATATGGTGGTCTTTTATATAAACTTAATCCAATATATAATATAAAAGTCCAGCCAACTCCAATTAGAGTTCAAAGAAGAGTGTCTGCAAATGGCTTTAGGACAATAATTTATAAATTCATATGACAAGTACTTGCATAAATAAGTCTACGTCATTGAATATCCAATACTCTAATTTATTTCATCTACAAAATAGGATGCAATTAATACCCAAATAGCTCCCATTCAAAATCGATGAAAACATAAAAAATGACATTATGAAATCAACTTAGGGAATAACGCACATATGCATTTTATTTCCTATACTCTCTATAACCGATAGAAATGCTAATTTCGCCTCTGATTTTGAGGATTATGTAATTCCATTAAGAACCACCTGAAATGGGTTAGCATAAAAAAACAAAAATGCATGATACATTAAGCCTGAGCTGGTTCATTTCAAAGGACACATTTCACTACAAATTTTCTCTGATCTTCATCTAAAGACAGTAAGCTGACCATAAGCAAGAATTTCTTAGCTAAAATCTAGCCACAAGCAAAAATTTATTGGCTAAAATATAAGAAAAATGGGTTCATTTAAAAAAATTAGTTAACCACTTCCTTCAAAAAGAGTCTAGTTCATTTCATACCCTAAATCCCAAAAATTAAATGCTCTGGAAGTCCCAAAATGTTACGGTTCACAATGTGTTTTGACCAGGGAAATTTTAAATGGATGGAAGAAAATTTATGAGCTAATTTTCCAATTTAGAAAATTAAGTATTATAACCTACAATTTGAGGAAGCACATAGAATTGACAATGGCAAATCTAATAAAACTATATACATTTTATATGTTTTATTTTTAAATTGCTGATCAGCGTATCTCATTCTTGATTTTTTCCCTGGTGTTGACCCCATCTCTACAACAATGGAATTGTACCTAAAGGCTGATGATAGGCTGGATCTCTATTCATAATGACATTAGCCTACGAAGTTGGGGCGAATCTCAGATCTCAGGTTTCATTTTTAAAAGGGAAATTGGGCACAAATTTATTGGCAAATGCTTTCTTTACATAGTAACAAACAAATCTGCATGCATTACTATAAAACCCTAAATTGGTATTTTACAGTATACTTAACAACAATTAGTTTCATGGCCACCCTAATCATGAGGGAAATACAGAGAAAATATCAATAAGATTTTTCAAAGTGAAAAAGCAAAACTCTGGACAAAAACAAAAACCGAAAAAATAGCTGCCAAACCAGACGTCAATAAATAGAACTGACATTGATGTTTACCATAGACATTAATTTTATCGTACACTCAATTCCAATTGACAGAGAACAAGAAAAAGGAAAAAAATAGGTCATACCTTAAAAATATGATTCGAGAGAAATTTCTCAAAGTAGAAACCTAGATTTTATGAAGAAAATAATGGTATTTTAGAGAGAATATGCCAACTGGAACTGTAAATCCATATGGACACCTAAATTTTATTCTGCTACTTCTGTTCCTCTCCATGTGGAGTACAAAATTATTGAGAAGAAAAGTGGCTCATTTATGGCCTACAAAAATGTGTTCACCATCGGTAACAACAATAACCTAAATATTCTTTTCATACCAGTTCATCAAGATTTCTAGGATCTTAACTCTGCCAAAAACAATAGCCTAAATATTCTTTCCATGCCAGTTCTTCAAGATTTATAGGATCTTACGTCTGCCAAAATCATTAGATAGAAAATATTAATAAAGGAAAATACATTTAGAGGATAAACATATCACGAGCAAGAAAATGATATGTATACTTCTCTTTCAAGCTGATATAAAGACCCTGGGGGCGTTTGAAGATTGAACCATATTTTTGACAGGGTTCACCAATAGTTTGAGAGTAAGCTATGCGAAGAAAGTCTTCCACATTTTCCCACAAAACTTTGTAAAACAATCTTTCATTTCATTCATGTTATTATAAAATATAGGTCACCATGTAAAGTCGGCATTAATTCACATAGGCACAGCTAAGAGACCATGCTTTTAATGTTAGCAGACTTCAACTTCCACAGAAACATGCAATACATTATGAAATAGATGAATTTGGTTTATAAATGTTTAAAACATAATTCTTCCAGTGAAAAAATCTGAAAGGTAAAAAATAGTGGATATAGAGTGACTAAGAAAACCTTATGCCTCTTGCCTGTGTATCCCTCCATCATCATTGCAGCTCATGATATATAGGAGAATCTGGAGTTTTGACATCTATGGATTTATGTTGAAAAGTGATGCTGAAGTGTAGTTCACTCAGTTCTATTTTTAGACTATTAGTGTAAATTTAGTATGCATGAACAGTTTTTTGTGGAGCTAAATTTAGACAGTTAGTTAATTTTTAGTTAATATATTTTTTAGAAAAAATAAAGCCTTAGAAAGGCTAGAGTTAGTTTTAGTTGCTATTACATGCAAATTATTATTTAGATAAATTTAAAATATTTTATTCAATAATTAGAAAGGCATGTTCACATGCAATTCTATTAATACATTGTAATTGATCTTTATTTTCAAGAAGAAGGAGAATGAATCCAATTTTTTGAAGAAGAAGTAATTTTTTATTTTTGCAACTCTTATCTCTTCTGTATTATGAATATTGCATATATTTGGCTATGATTTAATTTTATTTAAAAATTCTACATTTGGTATCAAATCAAGTATTTTTCTTTTGCGTTAAAGATTTAGTAGTTGGAATTTTACCAAAAAATTTATCATGTCAAATTTTAACTCCTTGCCCATTCTAGAATTTGATGGAAATGACTATGATTATTAGTGTATCAAAATGATGAATTTTTTGATAGGAAAAGATTTGTGAGAGATTATTGAATCAGGTTTTGCAGAACCCACTGATTGGAATGCCCTCACAACAAATGATAAAATAGCTAAGAAAGAGGCTAAGAAGAAGAATGCTCAAGCCTTATTTCATATTCAAATAGCTCTAGATAAGAGCCTATTTCTATGAATCACAAGAGCAAAGACAATAGAAGATGCTTGGAAGACTCTAAAAGAAGCTTACCAAGGTAGTGATCAAGTCATAGTTGTCATGTTACAGACATTGAAGAGAGAATTCGAGAATTTAAAGCTGCAAGATGCTGAAAGTGTGAGTACCTATTGTGTTAGAGTAAAAGATGTGGTCAATAAGATGGCTACACTTGGTGAAATTGTGAACAATGAGGTTGTGATCAAAAAGGTGTTGAGGACTCTCACACCAAGGTGGAACCATGTTGCCATAATCATAGAAGAAAGCAAGAATTTGTCTACCCTTCAATTTGATCATCTAGTTGGATCTTTGATGTATCATGAAGAAAGATTGAGAGATTCATTTGGAGAAAGTGATGAGAAAGCTTTTTCCTCCAAATTACAAATCACAAAGAATGAAGATGCCAATAGTAGCATCAAAAGTAATCAAGGCCAAAGTAGAGGTCAAAATAAGAATTACTCAAGAGGAAATAGAGGTAGAGGTGGTTTCAGAGGAAGAGGTGGTTTCAGAGGAAGAGGTAGAGGCCAATTTGATAAAATAAATATCCAGTGTTATCATTGTAACATGAATGGCCACTTTAATTATGAGTGTAGATTTAAAAAAGGTAATAATGGTAAAAGCATTCATTATGCTCAAGAAGGTGATGAGAATCCTCCAGATAATTTATTTTTATCTTATGACAAAGCTAAAAATATTTCTAAATATGTTTCGTATTTAGATTCGAGATGTTCTAACCACATGTTAGGGAATGAATTTTTTTTTCTATAATGGATAAAATTTTTAAATCCAAGATCAAACTTGGTGATGACAAATCATTGGAGGTTGCTGCAAAAGGAGCTATGGAAGTCCATACAAAAGAAGGTATGAAGAGTGTTAAAGACATTTATTACACTCCAAATTTAAAGCATAATTTGTTGAGTGTTGAAAAATTATGTGAGAAGAATTATAAAGTTGTATTTGAAAATCAACAATGTATAATTTATGATAAGAATCAAGGAAATAGGGTGGTAACAGATGTGCCTATGACAAAGAATAGGATGTTTCCATTGAAGTTTGGTGAACATAACAAGAACCTTGTCAATATGGCATATGAGGATACAAGTTGGTTGTGGCATCTTAGGTATGGGCATTTACATTTTCATAGTTTGAAGATTCTAACATCTAAAGCATTAGTTTTTGGTTTACCTAGGTTGAAGAGCACAAGGAAGTTTGTGAAGGATGTGCTAAAGCAAAACATGCAAGAGAGAACTTTCCAAAAGGCAATGCATGGAGGGCCCATTATCCACTCCAGTTAGTTCATTTAGACATTTGTGGTCCTATGCAGACAAAGAGTTTGGGTAAGTCATCATATTTCATTACTTTTATTGATGATTACTCATGACAATGTTGGGTTTATTTTTTGAAAACCAAAGGTGAAGCTCTTAAGACATTCAAGATGTTTAGAGCCCTTGTAGAAAATGACAAAGGATGCAAAATCAAATGCTTAAGGACTAATCGTGGAGGAGAATTTTGTTCAAAACCCTTTCAAGGTTATTGTGATATGCATGGCATTAGATGACAACTCACCACTGCATACACACCTCAACAAAATGGTGTACCTGAAAAGAAGAATCATATAATGGTGGAGATGGCACAAAGCATGATACAAACAAAGGGATTAAGTAATTATTTTTGGGGAGATGCAGTTGCTACAATAGTATATTCTCAATCAGAGTCCCACTAGTGCACTTGATAGGATGACTCCATATGAATCTTGGTATGAGAAAAAGCCAAATGTTAATTATTTCAAAGTTTTTGGTTGCTTAGCCTATGTTCATGTTCCTGATCAAAAGAGGCAAAAGTTAGATCCCAAAAGTGGGTCATGTATTTTTTTTGGATATAGTAAGGAAAGTAAGGCTTATAGGTTATATAATCCTATCACTAATAAGCTTATTGTTTCAAGAGATGTGATTTTTTATGAAGGGGGAGTTTATGGTCATCAAAAAGGCCATATGGAGAAGTCAAAATCTATTTTAAATGAAGTTATTATGGATGATATTGATCATGGGCAGCCCACTAATATTTCTATTCCAAATTCTACAAATCCACTAAGTAACCCCTCATCTAGTTGTTCAATTCCAAGTGTAAGTCCAGATTCAAGTCCTAGTTCTGCAAGGATGGTAAGAATATTGTGTGACATTTATCAAAGGAGTTCAAATCAATCACATGAAGAAAATCCAAGAGGTGAGACACTAAATTTTTCTTTACTTACCAAGGTTGATTCTGAACCATCATGTTTTGAAGATGCATATACTAATGGGGTTTGTATGCGATTAATGCAAGGACAGCTGGATTCTATTCACATGAATGACACTTGGGAGCTTACAAAGCTTCCACATGACAAGAAGAAGATTGGCACCAAATGGGTCTACAAGACTAAGTGTAACAGTGATGGAAGTTTTGAAAGGCATAAAGCGAGATTAGTTGCTAAAAGATTCACATGAAAGTATGGCATTGATTATGAAGAGACAATTGCACTAGTAGCAAGACAAGAGACCATTAGAATGCTGACTTCATTAGCAGATAAAAAGAATTGGAGCATCCATCATATGGATATGAAAAGTGCCTTCTTGAATGGGTACTTAGAAGAAGAAGTATATGTGGAACAACCACAAGGTTTTGAAGTGCAAGGAAAATAAAATCATGTCTACAAGTTAAAGAATGCTTTGTATGGCCTCAAACAAGCACCAAGAGCATGGTATGCTAGGATTGATGGATATTTTCAAGAGAATAGATTTCAAAGAAGTAAGAGTGAACCTACCCTTTACTACAAACAAGAAGGTAATGATATTTGATTGTAAGTTTGTATGTTGATGACTTGTTGTATATGGGTAGCAATTCTATGATGAAGGATGAACTCAAAGTTTTATTGATGAATGAATTTGAGATGAAAGATTTAGGCCTTATGAAATATTTTTTAGGAATAAAGGTTTATCAAAGGGAGAATAAATTTTTCATTTTTCAAACAAAGTATGGTAAAGATATGTTGAAGAAACTTGATATGGTTGATTGTAAACTAGTCTCCACTCTAGTTGCTCATCGAGTTGTGTTGTGTAGAGATGATGGTGCTGAAAGAGTTGATGACATAGCCTATAGAAGTATTATTGGAAGCTTAATGTTTCTAACTCACACAAGACCTGATATTATTTATTCAATTTCACTTATTTCAAGGTACATGATAGAGCCATCAAAAATACATATGATGGCAGGAAAGAGAATGTTGAGGTATGTGAAAGGTACTCTAGATTTTCATATTCATTACTACACTTCTAAAAGGTTCAATCTTGTTGGTTTTAGTGATTCTGATTGGGGAGGTAGTTTGGATGACTAAAAGTCAACATCTAAGAGTTGTTTTTCTTTTGGTTCTAGTTTGATTACTTGGAGCTCAAAGAAGCAAAGTATAGTTGCCCTTTCTTCTACAAAAGTAGAGTATGTTTTAGTCACTTCAGCAGGGACACAACCATTATGGCTTAGAAAACTTCTTGAAGAAATTGGAGAGATTCAAGTTCAGCCCACAGTTATTTTTTGTGATAATATTAGTGCTATTAAATTGGCCAAGAATTCAGTCCATCAGAGCGGGACAAAACATTTCGATTTAAAGCATCATTTTATTTGAGATTTAGTGTAGATGAAGGTAGTAGAATTGAAATACATCAACACTAAAGAACAATTGGTAGATATCTTCACGAAAGCAGTTATAATAGATCATTTTTTGACACTCAGAGATCAAATTGTGAGCCCTCTTAACATCAAGGGGGAGTATGTTGAAAAGTGATGTTGAAGTGCAGTTCACTCAGTTCTATTTTTAGACTATTAGTGTAAATTTAGTTTGCATGAATATTTTTTTGTGGAGCTAAATTTAGACAGTTAGTTAATTTTTAATTAATAAATTTTTTAGAAAAAATAAAGCCTTAGAAAGGCTACAGTTAGTTTTAGTTGCTATTACATGCAAATTATTATTTAGATAAATTTAAAATATTTTATTCAATAATTAGAAAAGCATGTTCACATGAAATTTTATTAATACATTGTAATTGATCTTTATTTTCAAGAAGAAGGAGAATGATTCCAATTTTTTGAAGAAGTATTTTTTTATTTTTGCAACTCTTATCTCTTCTATATTATGAATATTGCATATATTTGGCTATGATATAGAGTGACTGAGAAAACCTTATGCCTCTCACCTATGTATCCCTCCATCATCATTACAGCTCACGATATCTAAGAGAAATTGGAGTTTTGACATATATGGATTTAATTCCACACTAAAGAATTGATAATTCATAAATGAATAGGAAACCATCTGGCATGGTGTGTTACAGGTGGTGGTGAGCTAAAAATTTCAGCAGCTACAGATGGCACCATCGCAATCATTAGCTAACAGTTCTAAATATTCACAATGCACATCTGTAAAGACCAGTCTTGATTTTCATGAAGGTAGAAATAACATTAATATTTATCAGCCAACCAAAGCATAACATATATATGAACAGTTAAAGATCTTACAGTCCATTTAAGTTTAAGGTTTACATAATTTTGAATAGACAAAATGATAAATTATGATTGGTTGACACAGAAGGAAATAATCGGTAGTTAATTGCAAGTGGATGCTATAGATCCCCTTCCAGACTAATAACATTTAGTGTTCCCAAGTTGGATTGCGATGAGTTTTAACACTGTAGTTCCAAATTTATGACATGTGTGGGATTGCGATGAGTTGTTGATGGTATAACCTGAAGTTGTTATATTTATGAGATTCCAATTTTACTTGTGTTCTGGATGGGTGTGGGTCTTAATTATCATATAAGAAAAAATTATAATTGTTGTATTATATTATTTATATTAATTTTGTACAATTTTTTATTTTTAAATTAATAAAATATTTTAAAAAGATATAAAAAATAAATTTTAATTAATTAAAATATTAGAAATATATGGAATAAGAATATTATAAAGTACTTAAAATATTATTTTAAATTTTTATTTATTTTAAATTTAATATATATATTATAAAAATAATTTGCAATACACATATAAGAATGGGTTTATAGGCTAATTAGTATGGATCTATGTGTTAATTGTTACAACAATTTTAATAATAAATAGGATTTAAGATTCAAAATTTTAAAGTTATTATTTTTTTAATTTATTTATTTTAATATACAAGTTTAATATCAATTTTATAATTTAGTTAATAAACATAAATTTTTAATTTTAAAATTAAAATTATTTAAATAGAAAAAATTTAAAATAGACTTTAAATTAAAATTATTTAAATTAAAGATAATTTAAAATGGATGTTTTAAAACAGATGTCTCTACAAATAAATTATTATTTTTGTGGTTTTATGTGGTACAATTATTACCATATATCGATAATTATAGTCTATCAACTATTGTTATCTATCATCACAAAAGTTCAATACTAAATAATATGTTTTTCATATGATATTACAGAGAGGAAAGAGGGAATAATTGACATTCTTATATGGTTCAAGTATTAGTAAGAAATTTTCTGCATCAATCATCCTTGTAAAAAGATGTTGCTTGCATCCATGATTTATATAAAAAAGTTAAATATCAATAATAATGATTCTACTTTTCTTATTAAGTATTTATGATATATTTAAACATAGTTAAAAAAGTATTTAATTAATTTTACCATTTTCAATAAGATAAATATATATATAAATGTGGAGAGAGGCATGGGAATAAAAATCTTTATCTTGATTGTGTACAATATTGTAGTAACAAATTTTCCTCACCACCTTTGTCTAAATTTTAAACACTTCAATATTTGGGTACTTTTACTATCTGATTTTTTACCCTAAATTTTTGGAGAACATAGTGAACCTATATTTAGTGGGTGGCCTCTATTTATTAAGACCTTAGGCAGAAAACAAATATGTTGAAAAATAGTAGATCACAAAAATTGAAATGAATTCAACTAATGTTGTAATATTGATGTAAAAAAAATATATAATAGATTCATAAAGTAATGATTTAATAATATCCTTTTTGAACTTTTTATGCAAAACTAGAATATATCTATTTTCTATTTATAAGAGACATTTAAATTTTAATGAATAAAACGTAAAAAGGAGGAAAGAGAGGGACATGGATTCACTCAACTTTTACAATGATAATAATTGTGAGAGAAGGGTGTTTTATTAAGCTCTACATTCACCAAAGCATTACCAATGAAGAAAGAGGCTAGAGGGTGAGAATCTTAAAGTGGTTAATTACATTCACCATTCCCCACCATCCCCTCCCTCCCACTAGCCCATTAAACCTCCGTTGTCTTGTGATTATTACCTAATATACATGAGGAAAAAAAGTCACCTAGATAATGACTACTCATAACATCATTTGGGTAATGACTAAAAGATATACCAATAAAAATCCCACAAAATATTATAGCTAATTAAAAGATCTTACGGAATCCTTTGACTTAACCTTGAAAATACATGATTAGGTGAGAGCCCCAAAGTGATGAATCACTTTCACCTTTCCACCTCCAATAAAATATGTTTACATATGTTGTTTGCTAAAATGGGTCCCTTGCCTTCAGATCATTACCAAAAATAAGGGAGGAAACAAAAAATTTATAGAGGTCATTTGGGTATGACTAAAGCACACACTAGTAAAAATATCATAAAAAATAATATCTAATTAAATTTCCTCATGGAAGCCTTTAACTTAACATTAAAAATATAAGATCAGGTTGCAATTGGGTTAATCCAAAAAAATTAATAATTGTGAGATAAGGGTGATTTATAAATTATTACATTCATCTAAATCTTTGCTATTGGAGAAACAAGGTAGATGGTAAGAAGACCAAAGTAGTGAATTACATTCAACATTCATTCTCCCTACTAACAAATACTTATAGTGGCTATGTGCTAAATTAGATATCCTTGCCTTGTGATTATTACCAAAAATATATGAGGAAAAAGTAATGTCATTTGGATAATGACTACTCATGGAGGTCATTTGTATAATGACTAAACACATATGAGTAAAAATCCCACAAATATTAATATCTTATTAAAATTGCTCATGGGACTCTTCAACACAATATTAAAAATACATGATTGGGTTGTAATTGGGTTAATCCTACATTAGAATTAATTGTGAGAGAAAGGGGAATCATTTGGAACTACACTCATCAACAACTTTGCCAGTGGGGAAAGAGGCTAGAGGGTGAGAAGCTCATTGTAGTGAATTACATTGATCATTCCTCCCCCTACTAAAAAATACTTATGGTGGTTGTGTGTTAAAGTGGGTTCCCTTGTCTTGTAATTATTATAAATAATACACTAGGAAAATAATGCCATTCACATAATGATTACTCACGGAGTAAAAATCATAAAACCAACTAATATCTAATGGAAGCCTTCAACTTAACATTAAAAATACATGATAGGGTTTATTTGGGTCAATCCCACATTTCAAATAATTAAGAGACAAAGGTGATTTATTAGCACTAAAATCACCAAAATATTTACCATTGGAGAAAAGAGCTAGAGAGAGAGAAACCCAAAGTGGTGAATTACATTCATCACTCCTCCTAATACTAAAAAATGCTTACAGTGGTTGTGTGTTACTTGCTTATGGAAGCCTTCAAATTAACATTAGAATGATGGTTTTGTTAGTATCTAAAAAAATAAAAACATGAGAGTTAATAAAAGTGAGGGTTAAATTATACATACATTAAATTAATTAGAGTTAATTGGATAAGACAACATAATGTCTTAAGTATCTAGCTATTTGAGTCTGCATTAAAGCAGTCACAAATTGAAACTCTTCTTGCTTGGGTGATACAAACTCATTCACATATGCTTTAACATTTTAGACCATCTTCACATCATCCTCTCAAAACTCCAATTCTACCTTAAATTAATGCATCATACTAATTTTGGAGTTCTATATTTTATTGATACTGGATAGAATTCTCCTTGATAAGTTTCATTCTTGCTTTATTGAATTTTTTTCATTGTGTTAAATTATTTTTATCTATATATTCATTTCTATTATTTCTCCATATCTAATATATTCAAGCTATTTATTACATTTATCAATATCATAAAGCATGCATAGTATGAGAAAACACTTTACCATTATTGGCACCATTTGAACTACAAGCCTTTTGATATATTTTTTAATCTATATTTTTATACCAGGTAAATAAATATCACATGCATGAGTTAAAAATAGGTAAATGGAATTCAAGTGCTATTGATCTATGTCCAAATCCCACACATGTCATATTTTATGTGAAGAAAGCTTACAAAATCCACTTGAAAGAGGCTACGATAAATAAATAACTTGTGCGCACATGCGCGTGCGTGTGTGTGTGTGTGTCCAAGTGATTAATTCATTTATTTCTAGTTTTTTGAAAGGGGGTTCAATGAACAAATCTAACTCTTGGCATCAACCTTATAATGTGATCTCCCTATCTCCCTAGAATTCCCTGGAGCTTTGTCTCCCTCTATGGAAAACCCCTATGGGGAGATAAGTCCTCTGACTCCCTTTGATCATGCCCCTACACAGCTAATAAATGTTGAAGAAAGTAGATTGAAGGTTCCATCGATGATTAAACATGGAGGGGTGCTCTAGGCGTACCCTAGGGTTTTTTTAGGATTAGGTTATGGGTTTATTAACAAGGTAAGTGTAGGGAATTAAGGGGCCAAAGGGGGCCATTAAGTGGATATGTTTTTCTTTAAAAAAATAAAACCTCAACTTGTATCGATTATTTGAGATATCTACACTCACAATTTGAAGATGTCACAAGAATATTCAAATTGTAGCATTTCGAGTCTAGTATCTAAACTACTACTTTTTTTTTTTAATGGTTAAGTATAAATAGGTCAAACATAAAATAATTGAAGAGGTGGTACTATATTTTATAAAAATCACACTAGATAATTGTCTGTATACCCCACCATTTTTGAACATCATTTGATTTTTATTTAAACCCCTTGTTATAAATTGAGGTAAGATCATCTATTTTACAACCTATATTTTTTTAAAATTAATCAATATTTTTTTTACTAATTTCACAATTCAGTATACCCTGAAATATGACTAAAAATGTATAGCTGACTATGCACCCCAATAACTACCTCAATGAATATCAAAAATTAAATTTTCATTTTTTATAATGTGTATAGAATTAGGTCTAGTTTTAAACCATGTGATTTTTTTGGTTTCAATCAATGAATAAAAGGATACATAAAAGAATAGTCACTTTATTACAAATAATAATATACTAAATATAGAGTGTGTCTTCTTACTCTTTTCTGATTCCAATGAATTTATTACATAATTTTTGTAAGAAATAATAAGAATCTAAATTATGAATTTAAATCAAGGATCATGCACATCAAATATCATGAGAAGGAGAGCATGAAGGAGGAGCAGGAGAAAGGAGGTCAGTGAGTGAAACGAAGGATCATGGTCTCATAGCAAGGGACAGACTCTCTACCAAGTTTCAATTGTACCAATTTAGGAGGAAAAACAATGGGTAATCATGACAAAAAATATCATTGAAACATTTTAGGGGTGGTTACAGAGGAAGATAGAGATTAGTGGGATGAAGAATCGAAGATGAACAAAATATGTGCTAATTGGAAAGGAAAATTGGTTAGGAAATAGGAGTAAAATTCAAATAATATTGAGGGTAATCTGAAGTCCTGAATTTTTAATGAAGTTGAATAATAGGATTTAGATAATGCTCCGAAGGAGACTAGAGAATATCATCCTTTGGAAAAATTTGTGGATAAAAATTTGGAATATTTGGGAGTTGGGGTGAAGATTGGTGAAGCTAGGGTTTTGGAATAGATACCAGATCCTTTTATTTACAAAATTAACCAATTGAGAGATTGTGTACTTATTTTTAAATACATGGGAAATGGTCTATCGTGGGAGCAGTTGAACTCTAAATAAAAGAGCATTGGGGTTCCATGGTGTTGGTTAGCTTTCTGCCTAAGGATTTTTTGTTATGATCTTTCAATCCAAAGAGGAGAAAGAAAATGTATTAAAAAATAAATCATGTTCTTTTAATGGTGTGGGTCTATGGATTCAAAATTGGATCCCTAATTTTGACCTTTTAAAAGATATGAAGGAAACTTATCTAGTGTGGATAAGACTATATGTTTTTCCATTAGAATATTAGAGTGAAGATTGTTTGGCTACTATGGGAGGATTGGTGGGCTTGGTAATAAAAGTGATGAATCCTCGCTCAAAGCTGGAAGAAAAGATTATGCTCATGTTAGGGTTGCACTTGATTTAGATCAAGATATTCTATAATTTTTTATTATTACGATAAAAAGGAAGAGTTTCGAATCAAATAATTGATGTGTAAAATATTCTTTTTAGATGTTACAAATGTCACTAACCAGACCATATACAAAATCTCTATAAAAAAAAGTAGGATCTCTCCTCAAACCAAATAAGTTCATATGGTATCCCAATGGAGATTGAAAAAGGTTCAAAAATGGAGAAATAAGGGTAAAAAGGGTTTGGAATAGAAAGGATTTAAAATTAAGGAGGATGAGGCTGCTTAGAAATCTCAATCTTAAAATATAGGTGAAATAGAAAAATTGCTTATTAAATTGCTGAAAATAGACGATACTTCTCCAAATTTAGTGCTTAAGAGCTATTAATTCATTGAAAAATAATATTAGTCTATTAGATAATTTGTTCTTTAAAAACAATTGAATTCTGAGACTAATAATAGTTTGAATCTTTCAGAGGAAGCATATAAGGAGGTGATTGGTTTAGATGAGGAGGGGTTAGGATATGATGACATTTGGAAGAACATTTAGAAGGGGATTTGAATTATAAGGAAATTATATTTGTTTCTAACACTCAAAGTAAATTTTCCCATAGGCGGGGAAGGAAAACCAAAAAAATCTCATTTTAATTAAAGTACTGGTAGGTAAACAAGGCACTTTAGAAGAATTTTTGGATGTTTCAAGGTGTGGTGTGGAATTCCCTCCTCTAGAATCATGAAAGTTATATATTATAATGTTAGGTGTTTGAATGCCCCTAACAATATTTCTTAATTAAGCATCTGATGAGTAAGTAGAAACTAAATTTTTAATGCTTCAAGAAACCAAGTTAAATAGGGAAGAATCAAAAGGTTTTTTTGACTTCACTTGGCCAATGTTGGCAAGGGGTTTTTATGGAAGCTATTGGATCATCTGGTGGCTTGGATATCCTCTAATATCATTATTCTTATAAAGTGGAGTTGATTGATTTGGGTCAAAATTGGCAAGTGGATAGAATCTCTAGTTTCTAATTAGATTTACAGTTCTTTTTGATAAATATTTGTTGTCCTCATGGTGCTTCATTGAAAAATATTATTTGGGTAGAAATTTATAAATTCTTAATTAATTTCCAGCCCAAATATATTATTTTATGGAGAGATTTCAATTCCATTTTTAATCTCAAAGGAAAACAAGGAGGCACAATAATTAAATCTCAGGTTAATCAAGATTTGGTCTAGTTTTCACATAGAATGAGCTGGAAGATGATGAACCCAATTTAGGTTGGTTTACTAGGAAAAATAGGTTTTTATGATTTGATAATATTGTAAAGAGACTATATGGATTTCTAATTTCTTCTTTATTTCACCAAAGCAGCAAGGAATTAGATTGTTGGTTATTGCCTTAGATTGGGTCAGTTCATTAGCCTATCTCATGGAAAATTGATTATGATTTCCCCCTTGAAAGATGCATGTTTAAATTTGAATTATTGTGGATCTAAGATCCTACTTTTTTTGAACTTATTAAGGAATGGTGGACTGTCTAGTACCTCCTAGATCCATAATATATCAGATAAGTAAGAGATTGAAATTCATGAAAGAAAAGATCAAGGTTTGGAATCAAGAATATTTTTTAGGAAAAAGCAAGGATTATATCAGATATGTATAAGATAAATTAATATTTTTTCAAATGGGTTATATATGTGGAATATTATAATCTCAAAAATCTTTGATTAGTTACTATGAAGAAATTCTTTGTAGAGAAGATTTTTTTTTTAAACAGAAATCTAGGGAGAATTGGCCTAGAAATGTTGACAAAAATTCAGATCTTTTCATCTTTTGGTAAAATCTAAAAGAAAGGTAACCAGGATTGTTCATATCCAATCCAATCAGGGTGGTCTTAGATTTTCTATAAGCTATTAAAAATGAATTTTCTCAATTCTTTCAAACATTATTAAATGGAGAAGAATTTTCAGATGGGAGTGCTCAAAATGATTTTTTTTCCCTCATCCCAACAATGATCACTCAAGGTATGAATGAAAATATGTTGGCACACCTTTCAATGGAAGAAGTAAAGAGGATGGCATTTTTTATGGATAAGGATAAAGCTCCTAGTTCAAATGGTTATTTTAGACTACTGGCTCTATGTAATATAGTTTATAAGATATTTCTAAAGCTATTGTTGTTAAAATGAAACATTTTCTTAAGAGATTAATTTCTAGTGAGTAAATATAATTTATGCTAGGAAGAAGTATTAAATAAGGGATTATTTTATCACATGATATTATTCATTCCTTATTACATAATCATCAAAAAGTCATGTTGGTAAAATTGGATATAAGTAAAGTTTATGATACAGTGATTTGGAGATTTTTGTTCAAGATTCTTCTCAAGTTTGGCTTTAGTAAAGATTAGTGTGAGTGGGTTTTCCACTATGTTTGAAGTCCTTAATCTTTTATTCTATTTAATGGATATCCATATTTATTATTATTTATATCAAGAGGCTTAAGGCAAGGGGATCCCTTATCCCTTTTCCTTTTCATTTTGATCGTAAAAGTAATGGGAAGAGAACTGTGAGAGGCTCAAACAAGGGGAAGGTTACAAGGTCTTAAAATTATGGATAATGTTTAAACTCTCACACACCATCAACTAGTAGATGATACCTTTATTTTTTGGAAGGTAGCGATCGACGAAGCATTGGAGTTTAAGATAATTTTGAAAAGTTATGAAGAAGCTTTTGTGCAAAGAGTAAATAAACGTAAGTTTGAAATTTATTTTATCAATTGTTTACCATTGGAAGAAATTGATTTAGATAGTATCTTAGGATTTAAGATTAGAAAAATCCTAAATAAATATTTGGGGGTTGCTCTTTTTAAAGGAACTAGTATGACTAGTTTATGAAAAGATCTGATAAAGAGGTTTAAAGCAGGCATGAGCACCTAAAAAGGAAAATGGTTATCCTTGGCTGGTAGGATAAAACTACTTAAATTTTTTCTTAGTGCTCTTTCAACCTATTTCTTTTTTGTGTTCCATCCCACATATCAAGTTAATAGTGTTATGAATAAGTTCATGATGGAGTTTCTTTGGCAAGGTTGTGGTGAAGATAAGAAAATTCTATTGATGAAATGAGAGAGACTATGTAAAAGGAAACTGAGAGTTGGAGTGTGTATAAAAGATATTCAAATTTAGAACCTAGGTTTGGGGGTAAAATTAGTCTAGAAAATGGTGTCTAGATCAGATAGATTATGGTATAGACTTCTTCGAGCTAAGTATCTAGATTTACAATCTAAAAGCATATGGTGTTAGTTGTTAACACTCCTAGAGGATTCCATGTGTTGAATCTCATGCTAAATTATAGATCAATCGTAATGTTGCATGTATCTTAGACTATTAATAATGGAAGGCAAAACTTTGGCAAGTTTCTTAGAATTGTCATTGTCCTTTGATAGATAATTTTGTTGGATCTCAAATCAAAGATTTTTTAGAAAATATTTGGGGAACTAAAGTGAAATATTTCTTGGATATTGGTTCTAATGAAAGGAGAGTAGTTTATAAATGGAAAATATTGGCTAATCTCCCAATGTCGTAGGAAGAGATTACATCTTTAGAGGATTGTCTTAGAAATAGGAAAATCTTTCTAAATAACAAGGAAGATCAACATTATTGGATTGGTGCTAAAACTATAATTTGTTCCATTAGACTAGGCTATTACATGGTTGAAGCAGAGGATGACTCTTAGGCTTGGGTGAAAATTCTCTACTAGAATAAGGAAGGGTTGCAAAAAGTAGGTACATTTTCATGGTTGGCAGCTCATAGTCGTGTGCTCACTCAAGATCATTTAAATAAGATAAACTTTGTTGGGAAATCAAGATGTTGTTTATGTGAGATGCATAAGGAAATGGTTAACCATCTGTTATTCAATTGTTCTTTTGAAAATTGGTTTTGGATTTGTCTCTACAACAATTTCAATTAGGCATGGGCTTGGCCACCTACTCTATATCAAGCCTTCTCCTTCTAGTTGGTGTGATATGTTAAGAATTTTATTTATAGTTTATGGTGGGTATCCCAACCATCCTAATATGGATGACTTGGATAGAAGCAAATTTTTGAAAATAAACCATGTCCATTGGATGCAATCTTAAGGGAAATAGAGTTGGCTATTTATGAAGTAGTATCTTCTCATATCTACAGGAAACAAGGTATGTTGAGAAAAATGGGACATGTAAATGTGTGCTAACTAGAAATATATTAATATTCCCCTACCATCCCCCACCTCCGCGTGCCGCCCCCCCCCCCCCCCCCCCCCCCCCCCACCCCACCAATCAAAGGGTCAATTATAGATAATAAAAATAAGAGGAATAAAAAGTATGCAAACTAATCTCCTCAACAATCAGGATGGTTTAAGCTGAACTTTGATGGAGCTTATAGAGGAAATATAAGATCCTCTAGGGCTAGTTGTGTGATTAAGGATTGCAGTGTTTCACTAATAGAAATAATGTCTTTAAAGATTTTAAATAGAACAAATAATGAGGTAGAGGATTAGGGATTGGAAATAGGTATTGAGTTAGCTTTAGAATGTGGGATCTCTTTTCTATAGATTGAAGAGGATTCATAGGTAGTCATCCAGGATTTAAGATGTCAGAGGGTTAGATCATGGAAAGTAGAGAATATCTTGGCAAAATCCAACCTAAAATAGATTAGTTTGAGGAATGGCAATGTTCTCATTGGATTCATGAAAATAATAAAGTGGTAGAATTTTTAGCTAATATGGATATTGATCAACCAATGATTGAATGAGTTGACAATGTTAGAGAAGGTTGGGGAGATTGCATTGTGCTAAATCAGATTGACTTGTAATTTTAAATTTAATAAAATAAGAAAGGTGTTAAAATTTAAATTTTAAAATTTAAAATGGTAAGGTTTGAAATTTTCTATGGGGTTTAATCATGTTTATAAGTGATGGTGGTTTCTTTTTTGGTGTATGAGGTGGTGGCAAGGTGTTGAATGTATCATAATTACTCTTATTGAAGGTAAACATGTGAAGTAATTGGTCATGATGAATTTTTGAATGTAGATTTTTAGGGAGATGGATTTCATTGAAATGGGTGTCAAAGGTGTATTTTGGGCCTAGGTCTATGGTTGCATTGTGTTGTCGAATATGGAGCCAGTTGCATGGAATTTGATGTTGTCTATTGATATTCGATGGAATGAGAGCTCAAGAGATTGGGATCTTAGGTAATATTTACAAAACATGTTTGTTTAATGTTTTTTGGATACATATAGTAGAAAGGCAAAGGCTATTGATAAAGCATTGGGGTTGGAGCTATTAGTGGTGAGCAAATGGGTGCATGATAATTAAGACCTAGCTTCATTATTTGCTAGTAACCTTTACATGGTAAAGATGGATAAAGAGAAGATCAAAATTTTGGTGTACTTATTCATCTGGCCAAAGCATATAGTGGGTCTCATGATATAAATTGAATTTCTTCCTTTGGGTCCTTTCCTAACTATTGCATTCTCAGGTAAATACGATTTAGGTTTCATTTTGTTGTCTTTTTTTTTGAGTTTTAGAAGCCATATTTTTATCTCTTATTAATTTTGCACATGAAGTAGATGAGGTGTGCTTATCTGAGCTGAGGAAAGATGAGACTAAAGGTATTATGATTCCTGAGATTAAATATCTTTTGTTTCTTATTCCATAAATTGGAATAATGGCATGGTCAGAGGCAAAACCTAGAACGAGTGCAAGATATAAAATGGCTAGCAAAAGGAGTTGTGAGGGGAATTTTCAAGGAACAGCCATGGTGTAAATGTAAATGTATGATTTTAAAGGAACAAGGGAGTAGTAAGAGGAGGCTGAATTTTATGTAGTTGAAGGAGGTAGCGGGCTCTTAGATAGGTTAAGAGATGGTGTTGGTCGATTCAGTTTTAGAAGTTAAAGTGTTAGAGGTGTCTGTTTCTAATTCTAATAAGAAAGCTAAGATGCTAGCTTCTAGTAAATTGATGATCAGTGATGGTAAGGTAGTATAACTAATCCTTCAAGATTAATTTCTAATGTTTTGGTTTATAAAGTTGTAATCAGATAGGAAGATGATCTATCTAACCATTTTTTTGGTTTTGTTATTTATTTTAAATACTGGCTATAATTGTTTTCAAAAACCTCTAATTCTTTTTAGTTTTGAAAGGTTAAATGCCTTAACAATGTTTACAGTTAAGCCATACCAATAGTGTTGTTTTGAAGTATATGTTTTGTGGAATAGGGACCCTGCAACTCTGACACTGATGTGTGTGTGTGTGTGTGTGTGTGTGTGTGTGTGTGTGTGTGTGTGTGTGTGTGTGTGTGTGTGTGTGTGTGTGTGTGTGTGTGTGTGTGTTTATATGTAGATGTGTGTGTGTGTGTGTGTGTGTGTGTGTGTGTGTGTGTGTGTGTGTGTGTGTGTGTGTGTGTGTGTGTGTGTGTGTGTGTGTGTGTGTGTGTGTGTGTGTGTGTGTGTGTGTGTGTGTGTGTGTGTGTGTGTGTGTTTATATATATGTATATGTACATGTATGTGTGTGTGTGTGTGTGTGTATGTGTGTGTGTGTGTGTGTGTGTGTGTGTGTGTGTGTGTGTGTGTGTGTGTGTGTGTGTGTGTGTGTGTGTAAAAAAAGATGAACATGAATAATCATAACATATAACACTACAAAAGACATACTTAGTCAATAAATATAAATAACTTTAAAGAAATAAAAATATTAAAAAAAATCTTTTATGTGAGTGTGATGATGGTTCTCATGAAGTGGCTCTTCAAATTCCTAAATTGAATGTTGTGATTTCAACTTTGTCTATTATTGAGTGGTTCAATACATCTAACAAGATTGAAAATATTAATGTTTTGAATATAACCAATAAAGATGATGATTTTGTAGGACTTTGAGGTGGTAATCCCATATATATTAATGCGAATCATGGTAGTTCATGTGTTATGGATGAGTGGGCTGTTGTTTAAAAGAAGAAAAAAGGGTGGTTTGCCTTAGATGCACTTTCTATGATTATTCGATCGGACCATAAAATAAGGAAAGAGAGGACTTGATGTTTGGGTCTCCTGGGGTTTACATATTCTTTAGTAGGAAAATGGTAGCAGTTTCTAGCACCAAGGGATGTAAAGGGTTACCTTGTGTTCAGTATTTATTGGGCTTTCAAGTATGTATGGGGGTTTTGGTGATTAGCTCTATTAGTTTTTTTTAAATCTTGGGATTTCTTGGGTTCTGCTTGGGGTTGCTTGTTTTTCCCTTGGTGGATCTAGGCTAATATAGTCAGGGTTTGGCAATATCATTCCTTTGTATATTTTCATCTGAAACAAAAATATTTTTTTTTAGATCAATCCTTATTGTTGGTGAGGGACCCTTAAACCCTCAATTATGTAAAAATAAACAAAATTTTAAATGCCTTACCAAACACTCAAGATGGATGTTTTGGTTTGGATTTACATTCATACGTAAATTGATTTGAGATCGAATCCCACAAATGGCATGTTTTATGCCAAGAAAGCTTAAAACATCGACTTAAAAGAGGTTACATTAAATAAAAATAGCCTTTTCTTAAGAAACGCTACAATAATGACATGTTCTACAACAAGCAAGCTGAAAATGTAAGTGCCTATTTTGTATTTGTGGTGTGAATTGATATTTAAAATTTTGATATGAATTTCCATTTAAAAGTAAAACTTTTTCTTGACAAATGGTACAATAAATTAAAAAAATGTAAGTTCCTTACCAAGCATGATGGTCTGAAGTTGATTTACATTTAGAAGTAAATAGATTTATGTTTAAATCCTACAAATAACATATTAAATAAAAAGTAAGCTTAAAACCTCCACTTAAAAGAGGTACAATAAATTTTTAAAATGTCTAAGTGCCTTACCAAACACCCTAGTTTGGTGTTTTGGTGATCCATGTTCAAATCATACAAATCTAAAACGAGTAAGTTTAAAACCTACATTTCAAAGAGGATGTATTAATAGTTGATCTTTGCTCAAAACCCACAAATTTAGAACAAGAAAAAATTAAAACTTCCACTTGAAATTTTTTATAATAAATCAAAACATTAAATACCTTAACAAACACCTCGGATTTAATATTTTGGTATGAATTTCCATTTACAAATAAATTTATCTAATATTAAAATCTCAAAAAGCCAAGAAATATCAAAATCTATTAAAAGAAATCAAGAAATCAAAAAAATTTACACGTTTTGGGTCAATCGAAAAATAGTTGGGTTCAATGAATATATATCTGTTTTTGCCCTACGCTCATATGCTTGACGATCTTGGTAGGCCACGAGAGGCATTTAATTGTTTAGTATGTTTTTCCTTTTGAATCATATTACTTGGATAGGATATTAGGGAAGTCTAATTAGTATTATATTTCTTGATTTTGTTAAATTCAAGACTTTTCCAAATGCTGATATCCAAATTCATATATCACTATAAGATATAATCTGAGCTCAGAGAAACCAGTACTTACAATCTACTGCGGGGGGAGCGGAACCAAAATATTGCCCCTGTTTCAGCCGTATTCGAAATCTACTGCGGAGGGAGTGGAGGATCGAGCTAACCGGGAAAGCAAAAAGCACTGAGGCGTCTGGAAGGTATTGATTTATGGATTTCGATCTGTGTAAATTTCATAGAGTGACATTAAACCGCTATAACAGCGGAAGCTAAGCTGTGCGGTTTCTTGGAAATCAGCAAACCCGTAATTGGTTGTGGAATTTGAGCAGGCTCTGTCTCACCTGCTTATAAGTCGGACGCATTGACGACCCTGAGCTCAATTGTGGGGCAATGGCTGCTTCCATGTTGAAACCTGACACTTCATCCATTTTCCCATTTAAGTCCTCCTGCATTATCTTTGTTAGTGTGACACGCGGCTGTGTCCTGAGGGCCACTGAAGGGGTATTATAGAGTTGAAGGAAAGAGTGCATTTCTTTAATCACACGGGTGTGTTGATGGTGTTTCTCATAAATTTGGAGCGCCACCACACCTTGGCTTGCCCGCATGTCGAAGAAAATGTCCACAAGCCATTTAAGAAGGGGTTAAGTTTTATGAATACAATTTTAAAGAAACCATTCCCAAATATTAAGGAGAAAAGGAGGAAGAGAGAGAAAGAGGGAAGAGACAAAAGGAGTTACAAAATGGTTAAAAGATAGAAAAATATGCAACCAAGAGTTTAATCTCGATCAATACTATAACTTTATAATTAAAAAATATCCTTGTACTAAATTTAGATATCTGTATAATATCCTATTTTGATATGTCTGTAATTATATATTAAACTAAAGCAAGTAAAAGGTTAATAACGCATTTATACAATCTTACAACAATTCTAATACATATGTAAAAATTACATAAAATATTCACAATAGATAAGGGCATATCAGTGTATACTATGATATATACTCTTGTACTTTGTAAGATGCACTCTTTATGAATATGCACTAATTATTATTTATATAATAACTTATTTATAATGTATTTGTAAACAAAATATATAATTTTGTAATAATTATCCTCAAAAAAATCAAAGTCTATTTTGAGCTCATATCTTTAAAAGATAACAAATTTTCACTTAAACCTCTTTACTTATTTATATAAGTTGTGAAATATAAATGATGATTCATCCAAAAATCCCTAATATAAGTTTATTCAAAACCATTCACTTAATCATATGGATTATAGAAATGATACCTCTCATCTGCAAACTTTTTATGAGAAGGGCACATTGGTAGTCATTTTACCATAAACATATATGTGTTCTTTACACTTTAATATCATACATATATGTATGCATTATGCGTGAATGTTTTGAGGTTATTTAAGTAATCCTAGACCAATTATTAAAAAAAAAAAAAATGTTAGAGCTTCTCCTAAGCTTCATCTTGTTGCATGGATAATTCTATCTCTTGAAATCATCTTATCTTTAGTTTTATGGGTTTTCTATAAAAAAATATTTAAAGAGACATTCTGTAGTTCAACACTTTTAGAGATCACTAGAGATTTTTCAGGCATTCCATTGCATTATGGGACATAATATCAAACATCGATTGTTTTCGTAAGGGTAAGTGCACAAATTTGATGGACCAATTCATGGACATTTTCACGAATTGGTCCAAAATGCATACAAGAAATTAAAATAATGCGTACACGTTATTTGAATTAAGTTTGGTAAATACCAAGCCTATAATGCAAATATTTATTAGTTAAAATTTACATTGTTATATTTATATTCCTTATCCTCCAAATTTATTTTAGTGAATATAGGAAATTAGGGTCACTCTACATTTTCTAGAATTGTTGTCACAACATCATGAGTTACGATTTGAAAAATCTATTTTTCAAAATCCATTCTAATTAGTAATTAGTTTTTTTCAATATTTCAATATTAAACTTTAAAATTTTAGGACATAAATTTTATAACTAGTGTCTAATTTTTGGGTTTTGTGGCCTTCTAAATTGTTTGTTGACATTTCTAAGTGTTCTAAGTTTGTCAAAATTAAATTTGGGCATATTTGTGAGCAATCATCCTAATTTTTTTTAATTCATGCCAAAGTGGTGTGCATATGGAAACGTAGGTCACAATGGTGACCTACCCACACCCAACCACCACTTTATGCCAATGTTACATACAATTAGTCCATTATAGGCTAAAAGTGACATAAAAATACCGTATCCACATATGACCAAGGTAAATGCAAATACTTTTAGGTACATTTTTTCATGATCACCCCATTTTTCTTTGAATTTAGAAAAAAATGTGATTTTATCAATATACTTGTCACATTATGACCCTTTCACATCCAACCATAATTTTTAACCCTAAATTAATGATGTGTGGGTATAGGGTTAAGATTATAGAATAACCTAAACATAAGGATGATAAACTATTATATAGTAAGCTAATTAATTAAAAACTTAGGTAAATAAATATTTTAAATTATGAAACTAAGATATGCTTAATATATTAAGTAACAAATTAGAAACATTTTTTATTGATTGCAACAAAGGGAATAAATGATACTTAGCTAGATTTATAATTTGTAGGCAAATCTAGGTTATACATAGGCATAAGTGTGTAGGATCAAGATTTTAAGATAGTATTTAGATTCTAAAAATATTATTTTTGAATCCACAAACACTACCATCACCTTTCGGACAATACCATTAGTGCAAGTGTCTATGTTACAATGCTATTATCTAGTATAGAATATGTGATGGGTCTTGATGAAAACAACTTCATTATTCTGGTTTTATGTCACCAATCTATTGATGTTTTCAGAGCTAGTATGTTTTTTTTTGTCTTCTTATTGATCAAAACCTTAACTCTTCATCCTTATTTAACCTTAGGTAATGCTTGCTAAAAAAAGGCTAGTGGGCTCACGATGTCAAGCTAACCTCAATGAGCCCTATGTAACTTAGCACTTCCTACATACCTAATTCTCCAAAGAGGGCCTTAGCCTTATGTATCTCTCCCCTATGTGTGGTAGTGTGTATGAACAATGGTGTAATATGTTATATGTAACATGCATGCAGTGATCTAGGTTGTAACTTATCAAATATCACTCATGGGTTATTCATTTAATTCTTTAGACCATTTTTATGGTTGCTCCTATGATTGGTAACGAAATATGGATGAATAGGTCAAAATAACTTAGTTGTGTTCTTGATTGAATGAGCCTTGGTAAGTATTTTGTTGTCATGTGTTAGATGAATAATGAGTAGACTTATACTTGGTTTCAAATAATTTTTAATTTAGATGAATTTTGATGACTGGATAGTAGGCAAGTATGTGGACAGTAGCATTGGAATTAGTGTCCCTTTGTGGTTGATAGTATCCAAGAAGATAAAAAAAATAGGTAATGATCTATAAATGAGAGTGAAGGATTTTTATTAGGGATTAATCTTTCTATAGTGTATAGGTGCCCTATGTTATCATAAAGATAAGGGTCAGACTATAAGATAAGCATTTAGGCATAGTGAGATGGTGAATGTGAGTCTTTCAGCAATGAGAAGTTATAGAACTGAAGCTTAGAGCCTTGATTGATATTTTCCAAGTATACAATACTAAGATGTTATAAGTATTCAATTTTATGGTCTACATTTTCATGATTTAATCTAGTAATGTATAAGGATGACATTACTAAAGAGAAAAATGCTTTTATGATTTTATTCATAAGAAAGAGGTGAATATATACACTATACAATTTTGTTAATAGAACTGTAATCTTGTAACCACTTTCAACAACTATATATAAATTACCTATTCATTATACTAAACAATGTAATATTATTAATAGATATGCTAACACTTCCTCCATTATTACATTATTTTTACAAATGCATCATTGAAATAGATCAAATTTCACCTTCTCAAGGGTCTTGGTGAGTATATCTACTACCTATGAATATGTTAGGTAGTACTGGAGATGAATCTGGTGGTTCAAGACTTATTCTCGAATGTATAGCACTAGACCTCAATGTGTTTGGCCTCTCATGAAATACTAGATTCTTCAAAATCTTTAACACAACCTAATTGTTGCAAAAGAGAACTGGTGACTGATCTTTAAGAATATCTATTTCAGATAGAATGCAATATAAATAAATTATCTCGCACATAGCTCCCTATGCAACATGATATTTTACCTCTATGGATGAGATATAAATTACATATTAATTCTTAATTATCCAGGAAATTGGTCCATATCCAATATGAAAAATATATCCTAAGGTTGATTTTTTGACATCAATAGATCCAATATAATCCAAGTCTGTGTATCCCTACAAGAAGAAATTATAGTTCTTGTAATTTAGAGCATAATCAACTATACCTTGAACATATCTCAAAACATGCTTCACCATAACTTTATATTTATAGATAGATCTATCTATCATGTATTTTGTCTTGAAAATCCACTTGTAGCCAATGAATTTCTTTGGTATAGAGAGATTGACAAGTTCCCACATCCCATTTTTGATGAGGGCATTGTATTCAACATCCATGGCTTTCTTTCACTAAGGTTGACATAAAGTCTCTCGAATTGTCTCTCATTTGACGATGTCAACTACTGAAATCATTAATGAGAGATTAAATTCCTATCTCACGTATCTTCTGGTCTGAACTCTTGATGAAATATTTGCATTAGATTTTAGGTGTGTGTCCCTGTTGGTGATCTCTACCCATTTTTTACATCTATGCTACTACTAATTTAATGAAGATTTATCTTTCAAATTTCCAAGATCAATGAACAACTCTCCTTGTAGCTCACCTTTTTTATGACAAGATTCTTTATTCTCAGCATTTAGCTATGGAAACAGTCGATGAAAGGTGGTTTATTCTAACTCATTTTGTGGTAATGAGTCATATGATGACTCATCACAAACCACATATCAACTTTCATATATATTCTTTGTCTTAAGACCCATGAAATGATAAGATTTTGAGGTAGTACTATACCTAAATGGAAAGCACTAGAGTGTCTTTGGTTCAATCTTCTTCCTCTTTCTAGCAAGGACATGTATATAATATGTACAACCAAATACTCTAAGATGAGAGATTGAAGGTTTATGACCACTCCATACCTCTTATGGTGTCTTGTCATGCAAGATATTTTTCAGTACCCTATTGAGAACATATATAACTATCTAAACTACTTATACCCAAAATGGTGCATCCCAATTCATAGTGGAAAGCATACAACAAAACATCTTCATGATTGAAAAATTTCATCACTCTACTATTTCATGTTGTTGTGGTGTATAGTGAGCAATTAGGTGTTGTTCAATGTCATATTACTTCAAGAATGTCAAGAATTCTTTTGATGTGAATTCCTCTCCTCAATGTGAGCAGAGGATTCAAGGAGGCCTCCCTGACTAGGTGACAACAATGTGGTAGAAGATAAAAAAATGAGTTAAGTATTCACTCTTTTTCTTTATAAATAACACCCATTTATTTCAGGATAAATCATTAACAAAGAATTAAAACTAGTTGAATCTTTGTAATAAACATGCAAGGATTTGTATATATTGGTGTGTACCACATCAAGACTTTCCTTGTATTATGAGGAATTCAATTCGAATGAAACCCTATGTTATTTTTTGACAAGGCATCTAGGGCATATAAGAATGAGATAGCTAAGGAAGTCCATGAACCTTGACCTTAGAGGTGAGCTAGTATAAATAACCAATATAAAGGTTCCCATATTGATAATGCCACAATGTTGTAGATTCTACCATAGAGATAGAGATGGAAACATAATCAGATGAAACTATATCTAAGGTAAATAATCGATCCTTCAAAAAATATCTATCAATGACCTGACCATCTCATGAGAGGAGACAAGATTTTGTGCCATTGTTGATCATGAATTCTACCTTAACCTTATGATTAAATATTTGACTTATAGACAAGAGATTTGTTGTTAATCTAGGGACATAGCTATTTAGTGAGAGTACATATTTTTATCTTGAGAGGAATGGTGATAGTGTCAATTCCTTTTGTAACATACTCTTTGCCATATACAATCTGAATTCAATCTCCTTTGGGTTGAGTCATCATGATTCAAATAGTTCCTTTCATACTGTCATATGTTTTCTATTGCAAGAGTTGATCAACTAATCTTTGCTCATGTATGATGAGGTTTGGGAGATAAAAATAATGTCATTATATGTGCCACTACATTATTATTTTGTTAGTACCTCCTCTTTATATTCATCATTTTGTTGATGTTGAACTGCTACATGTCTACATTATTTCCATCATTGAGGATGTTTCTTTGATCTATTTGACTCATCTATACTAGTTGTGCTCTCTTGACTAGATGAGCCTTATATTAAGGTATTATAGATATAGCTTTTAGTATTATGTGTATTGGTGCATCAAATGTGACACCATATTTTTGCCTTTTCATAATTATGTTATTGTTGAGTCTGCTTTGGTAATCCTTTTGAGAATATTGAACCACATTGCTTAGAGATCAGGACTTAATCCTCAATATTTTTTTACATAGACTGGATGGCTTCTTCTTGTTAAAGTATATCATATTCCTCATCATTTCAACTTTTACAATTAACCTATTTCTTGGTTTCTTGTCTAAAATTAAAGATTCACTATTCTCAAAGTAGATTCTATACCCTTTTTGCACCAATTGACCAATGCTTATCAAATTATGTTGCAATCGAAGAACATAGTATACATCGGGGATATGTTTCTTTTCACCTTGTTTTGTTCTTATGTTAATTGATAATTTCTTCATGATTGATACTTTGTGATCATTTCTCAACTTTAATTCTGATTTTACCAAATCATCTATTCTTACAAATAAATCCTTACTTCCACTCATATAATTACTATGCCCATTATCTAAGAACCCTACTTCTTTTGAACTCTTTTATTCAACATTACATGTTATCAACATTATGTTTTGTTCACTAGTGTTGAGTTGGTTTTCATTTGTAAAATTTGTCTTTTGTTTATTCATATCATATTACCTTTTCCTACATTCCAATACAAAATGCCCCAAATCCTTTACAATAATGGCATTGGATTTTGGATTCTTCATACATTTCTCCTTGATGATGGCTTTGAAAATGAATGTTGCCTCTTCCACTTGATGGTATGAAAGATGTATGTAATATTTATATTGGTCTGCTTTCAAATTGATGAGATTCTCTACCACCTCTTGAAGAAAAATGACCTTTGCCTCTGCTGTAATTTGATCTCCCCCTTCTTCTATCAATTGAAAGATGAGTTTTGAATGTCTTCTCCAATGAAGATGACCCTGAATGTTTTAACCTTTGGTCAAGTGACAATAATGACCTCATTAATTCATCAACTGATAACTGAGATATATCCTTGGATTATGCAATGGCAACTAAAATTGAATAAAATTTTAAAATAAAACTTCTGAGTATTTTCTCTACAATCTTCTGGTGTTCAATACTTTCACCATGAGTTCTAATTTTATTCACAATGCCCATTATATGTGTAAAATATGAATCTATATTCTCTTATTCCTTCATTTGAAGATTATTAAAATCTCTCCTAATTATTTGCAATTTAGTATTTTTTACTTTTTTTTTACCTTGGTATGATGTTTGCAAGCTTTCTCATGCTTGCTTTGACCTTGTAGTAGCTGCAACACATGGAAAGATTGAGACCTCCATGGCTTGCTGAATAAAAAACAATGTTTTGGCATCTTTTTTCTTATTTTCCTTCAATAAATCCTTCTCTGCTTGTGACAATGCTTGATATGTCTATTGATTTGTTGGCTCAGGGAACCCATTTTCAACCAAATCCCACATATCTTGTGAGTACAACAAGGTTTTCATTTTTATTCTTCAAAAATCATAATTTTTGTCATGAAAAATTAGTATTTGGGGTTGTGTTATACTTCCACTCACTCCTGCCATGGCTTCTTCAAAAATCATCTATTTTTGCTTTCAGCTTTGAGTTTATCCCCCTTTTTAAAATATCTATTTCAGCAATCTCTGCTCCTTAATTTTTGCTTTCTTGCCTAAGATTTAACAACTCTCTCTATTTTGCAAGTTGTTGGCTCTGATACTAGATGTAAGAAACTAACAATTGCTAGGAGCTCTGATAATAGTTGTTCGATGCAAACACATAGAGAAAATAAACAACAATTTAAACACAAACACAAAAATTCAAATACAGAATTCTTTACTTATAATTGATCTTCTATTTCCAAAACTAATACAGTTTTCAAAAAAAAATTTTGCCAACAGAGCTGCACTGCTCTATTCTCTTGTATACTTTTATCTTCTGGTTATAAAGTGAAAAGCAGGACTGCACTGCGTATGCGCATACACACACAAATAGAGAATGTAATGGTATATTATTTACAAAACAGAGTATGCAATGGCATAGCATAGAAGTCTCTCGAAACATGTAAAAGGAGAGAGAGAAAATGAATTAATTGAATTAGACGGACATAGTTGGAAGCATGTGAACAACCATACAAAAATAAAGAAGTTTTAATGAAACGCGTTGAGCTGTGTCAGTGACATGGCATGAAGATTAAATATTCAGTGGAGCTGAAAAGTACGTCTGCCAACAACCTACATTAGGGAGGACAAGCTAAAAATGAAGGGGAAGTTTGGCAATGTAAGAGAAAATATTGTCAGTCGTCAAGTTGGAGGCGGAGAAACATAATTTGTGCTGTTCCTCAAGAAGAAATAGAACAAAATTATGTTTATTGAAGCATGAGAAATGTGTCTGAGGGCTAGTCGGAGTATGGGGGATGAGGCAATAGGGGGTGTCCTCCAAGCATTGTTTATAATTTCCGGAGTTTTCGAGCGTTGTAATTTTCTGAATGAGGGCCCTAAACATTGATTACATTTATTATAACAGAACTCCAGTAATGTAGAGTAATTGAACTGAAATGTATGGTAACTGTTCACTGATATACATAAAGTAGAGATTACTTAGAAAATAGGGATTACTTGAAGTGGATTACATAAAGTAGATATTACTTAGAAAATACAAAAGGACACGCATTATAACAAGAGATCGGCCATTAATGCTCGTTACTTCTTTAGAATTTCTCTGTACCAATGAGCAGATGTCCTGGGATAGCGTTCTAAGTCACCAATCTTTTGGTCTACATAGTACAAACCAAATCGAACCGGCAAGCCAGACGACCATTCAAAATTTCGCACTACATTATATGAATTAAAAAAATTCTATTTGAAAAAACTCTATATTTTCTATCGTCAATTAAAGTCCTACGCACAATTCTTTCCCAAACCTTTTTAATTTATATCAAAAAGTTTTCCATTAAACAATAAACAGAATCCTGTCTAAATTTTTTTGTAAAGGAAAATATGCCGGACCTTATCGCTCGAATAACGTACGAAACATATTCCTGATGATACTTCACTCTCGGCAAATCGATTAATGCTGTGTGAAGTCGAGTAGTGCCATCGTCATAACCGGCATATCGTGTCCGTCAGATTATCATCAGATCTCTCTGTCTTGTTGCTTTACAATACAACGAAACAAATACTGACAATATACCTGTCTCTGTTATGTAAATAGGAGGCTTGTTGTATTTGATCTTAGTGTACTGTAGGGTTTCTCCTAATCCAGCCGGGTAAGACCTGAGTTCTTATACTTCTTGCTGCCCAATGCCAACAGTACAATATGAATTCACGTCCGAATTTCTCTAAATGCTACTCGACTATGTAATCTGGGGCCCAAAAAAAAACACTTACTGCTTCTGCAAGATAAATTCCTTCCATTTCCACTGTACAGTAGAAAATCTTTAATAAGTATTCGAAATAAGAAATGTTGTTGGCTTCGGAAAAGCGTGTGCAGCTGCTTGTTTCTATCTGCAATAATGCATAGTAAAACTTACTTGAGTAAGTACCGTGCATATCCGTACTGTAGCTCGTGTAAAGACGATTGACTGGAATGGGATTGTTTACAACGAACTGTAAGAGTTAGTAATTATAGCCAATAAAGTCAAATCAGCCTGCAACAGGGCGAAGGGTGGTAAACGTGCTACTACCAAGCTTCTCATAGAAGCAGGGTAGTGCCCTCTCGTTAATGGATCCATATACCTATTATATTGTAATGGAATGTAATTGATTAGCAGATCGTATGTCATAGGTTATTCAAATATTGTTTATGGGTTTCATTACGGTATCTACAGATTTTGTAGTTAATAATATAAATGTTATAAATAATAGACATTGTAGCATCTGATATACCATCCCATTGTGAAATCCATGAATCTTTGGGCAGCATCACGATCGCTGTGGAGATGCATTTAATAAGGGCACAGCCCAAGATACCACAAGTACCATACCAATTGATCCTTTCTGGCTCTCCTGTATCCACATAATAATATGATTTATTTATAAAATAAAGTAGAAAATGACCTAATAATTATCATAATACATGATCACAAAACATTTTAACAGTCGTCAAACTTTTGCCAATAATAATAATGTAAAACATTTAATTATATAATAAAATTTACAACTATTAAATATTTAAGTATTATATTAATAAATTCTCAGTTATTAAATATATATCTATTCTTCAATAATTAATTATTGTATTAAATTTTTTAATATATTTTTAAAATATTATTTTATATTTATTTAAAATCAAAAACAGATATATAATCTGATAGTGATAATGAATTCACTCATCTTAATTGGTTAAAGTGTATAGTTATTAACTTCTGTGTCCCCTAAAACTAAGTAGTTTGGCATTTACATGGCATTTGGATTTGTATATTTTGACAGTAGCATTATAGGCAAGGAGTATGTTGTGAGTTACAATATAAGGTTTTGTTGCAGAATCTTCTACCATGCAATTTCCCAATGTTAGTGAGTAATAGTCCCTGAATGAATTTTAAGAGTGTAAGCCAACATTGCTACAGTCAATAGTTCATTTATAGTTGCCCAATACTTTATACGATCTTCAAATTATTTAAAACATTTTTCTATAGTTGCCCAATACTTTATACGATCTTCAAATTATTTAAAACATTTTTCTACATATGCAGCAAAGTCCTCACTGTTAATAAAAAATAAAAACATTAATTTATTAGTGAAGACTAAACCACATAATAAATCACGAGAAAAAAAAATAAGCAGGGGTGCCTGCACCAAATAGGAACCCTTTGGGAAAGCTGCTTCTTCCTATTCTGGTTGAACTAACTTCTTGGACACATTTCACCAAGTAAAAAATACCATGTCATTATTTAAATTTAAACCTACATTCTGTCAATATTGACACAGTGAATCATGTGTGGAAATCAAACATTATTTATGAACAACTCCAAAAACAAAAATAAAAATAATAACAATAATACTAAACTGAAAAATAAACATGAATTGTATATTAAACTGAAACTGGAAGATAATTTTTAAACATTGACACATAACGAAGGAAACGACACAATCGTAAACTGAATGTTATTACGCTGAAAATTTTGATATTGTTTGGTGGAAACACAAGTCCCTCTGCAAAAGGCCCTGCAACGCAATCCTGCGAGCCTTTTGGCGAAGTCGCTCTTCACGGTGTGCCCTGCAAATGCTGCTCTGTACGACAGCCCCGCCGTTGTTGCCATTTCGAATGCAGAATGTTGACGATAGACACAGCGCCTCTTATTTATATTTGTATTTGCAGGGCTAGTCTGATTTATAGTAACTTTCCACACTAATGAATCGTACAATTACAGTTTCTTTTAAGGGAGCGCGCATGAAAGAAGAATACAGAAAGCATTTTTTTTTTTAATATATAGTTTTACTGTGGTGCCGGCCAATAATCTCACCAAATAATTTATTTTAATAAGATGCGTGTTTTAAAATACGTCAGGGGTATCTTTAAATATTTTGTAAGGCCTTCATTATTTGAGATTAGGTTTGACACGTTTATATATTTGTGAAGACTTTCTTTATTTGAGATAAGGTTTGCCACGTTTTGTATTTTTATTTTAATTATTAATAATTTTTATTTTATATTATTTTGGTTTTAGTGGGGTGGCCAAGAATCTACTATCTCTGTCTCAAAATAATTGAAATAAAGTTAAATCATTTTATTATATATACTTAGTCAAACACATGTAACAATATTAGAAGGATGAGGATGTAAACTATTTTTAAGAGAGAAAGTATCAGCAAGAGGATTTAGTCAATGAGGGATCAAGCATCATTTAGATATCATGTTCATCTTGTTTGTAATTGACAGTAAGAGGGACTAAAGTTTTCTATTCGATGGGAAGAGGATCTAACACAATAAAATTCATGGATGTTTATTGAGAAGGTTTAACAAAAGTTTTTTTTATGAATAAGTGAACTTTGAAGAAAATTGGTTGTGAGTGCAACTCCATTATAATTTGGGTGTCGAAGGCAAAGAACCTTGCAGTAGGATATCAGGTAGGAGCTTACTAGTGGTTGAGAAGGTTTTACAAGTGCTAAAATATGAGAGCCACTTTCTTTGTTTGAGCTTAGATTTGTAGACACAAGGGTGAACACATGAACTTTATCATTAATAAAAAAAATCACTAAGGTATAAGCTCTATGCTGATTTATTTATTTATTTTTAAAGACTTTCATAAATTAAAAAGACTAGTGGCTCTAGAAATAAAATATAAATAAAAACTAAATAACTTCAAGACTATGTAGAATTCTATGAAGATGTTATCACCAAGTGACTCGTATATGCACCATAAATAGCCTCTTCAACAATCAACTAATAAATAAAATGTCATAATGCCTAATGGGATGAATAAATAGACTACATTTTATGATCTATATTTAAAATATCTCCTCATCACACATTATTCTTAAAAATAACACATTGAAAAATTAGGTTCAACCTTTTTAGACACACTTCTTACCACATAATTACATGAACTTTTTGGTCATGTCGCTCATCACCATTTGCATTGGAAATGTCAAGTTTCAATTTTGAATGTGAAGCTATTGATAATAAATGTGAACTACTGGTATGGGTGGTAGTCACAACACCCACTATTTATATTGATATTTGCATGTAAATTCACACCCCTCTCATTTTAAAAAACTTGTCATGGTAATCACAATCTTCATGTGTTTGAAGGAAAATCTAAGACCATCCACAACTATCATTTATATACCATCCTTCCCATGGAATGTTGTTGATAGTATGCCATCCAAAAATAACACTCAAGGTGGTCCTCTTTTGCATCCATAGTTGTTGACAATACATTGTCTTTATATCTCATTTAGAGTGGTAGAAAGGAAACAAAATACAAAAAACAAATGTGATGGAAGAGGGGAGCGAACTAGTAGATCAACCAACATAAATATCAAGCAATAAATCCATTGATAGATATTTTTTTATGGAAGGGAAAAAAATGTTGAGAAAAGTGAGGGGAGGAAGAGACTAAATATTTGAGTCATAATGAAAAATGAGAACAATAAGATATAAATTATAATAAGAAAAGGGTTAATAAAAGGATCATGTTTTTAAGCAAACAAATATTTGAAGTAAATTTAACAATAATAAATGAGGGAATGAGAAAAAGTGAGGATAACTAGATTTGAAGGGAAACATGAGTGGTTATAATAATACATCAAAATTCAGGTGTCAAGGGACAAATAGAGAGATAAAATATATCAGTAGGACTTAATGCTGGTTTCTTGGAATTGTAAACATTATTTGTTTAAAATTAGTCTTTGTTTAAAACCCATAGTTGAAAAAACTACTAGGAGTTTCACCAACGGTGGAATTTACACTTGAAGGGATGTAACTTTTTATTTTTGGTAAAGTGGATTTTGTAAAGTGAAATAGAATAAATCGACAGTCTTAATTCATTCTAAAACCATGAAATATGACTCCACCTCACCTTTTTTTCATGAATCATTAAGAAAAAATTATTTAATATTTCTAGTGGAGGTGATGTTGGAAAATGAGGTTTATTCCTCCATATGTCCTAGTAATGTGTTTTTCAGAAAGAAGACATTTTGCTTCATAGAGAGCATGAGAAATGGCAAAGGGGTGGTGAATGGTATGACAATATAAAACATGAAAGTGATGAAAGCCTTCAAGGTGTGTTCGGAAATGATGGTGATGGGAAATGACAAGCTATTTTAAGTTATGGACTCAAATAAGCCTAGGAAGATACACATGTAGAGTTAAATGACATGTCACATTTGTCAATGAAATTTATAGCTTCCACTGACTTATTTAATTTACCCATTACATGATTGAAACAATTATTATATCAATAATAACATGCGTTAGAATATATCCAATGGCTCATCTGAAAACATAGAGAATGCACTACATGTAAATTTAGATGAGTTTAAAGCTAATCATATGAAAATTATGACTGTGTTAACTATATAGAACCAGATTAGATGAATTTAAAATAAATTAGATGAAATTTGGAAAAGTTTCCTCAATTAACTATGCCTCCTATATAATTTAATCAACTGACATAGGATGCCATATGCAAATAGATATGGATACATATAATTCCAAGATTTTTCCATTATCATTCTCCGTAACACTAAAAAAAACATTGTATTTTTCATTTTAGTGCTTATTAATCTTTATTCTATGAATGGAGGAAAGGAAATAATGCATCAAGGAGCATAAGTGCTTAAAATTTTGGGTAGTTTGTTGGCCTTGGGTTTGAATCCCTACCAGTTTATAAATGTTCTCTCTAAGTGTTATGGCACCCTAATGTCTCTCAAATTAGGAACCACTCCACATGTTATAGCTTCTTTTATGGGTGTTATAATTGTGATATTGAATACTTATGGTTCTAGTTTATGCACCAAACCATATAATGATGGAATGACAACAAATTTATTCTTGTAGAACATAAATGATATTAGCTAATCATCCCAAAAGACAATGTTACAAAATCTTTACATTTTCTATCTATAAAATGTAATTTTTTGCAAGAGTGGTTTGAATAAAAATAAGAAGATATGTCACTATTGTTTTCATCTGTATTTAAAAAATAAGGTAAAGGTACTTCTTCTATCTTGGGACATTTTATTAACATCTTCACCTTTGATGTTATTGGATATATGAGGTTTAAGATAATAATATTAATAGAGAACAATGTAAATGACATTATTAATTATTTAAAATACTAACATTTGAAAATTAAAACATCAAATCAAACAAATACATATATACAATACAACTAGTAAAAATATTATCACGTCTTGTTTTTCATGTGCTTGAGTATGAAGGCACCTACATATGATTATAATTATAAAGAGTAAAAAATGGTGAGAATATTGAATTATTTTTTTTATAATCAAGGCTATCAAGTTTTTCTTTATGTATCATGGACCAACTAATATTTTTTCCCCTTATTTGTATATTCGAGTAATGCAATTAAGGGGATTAATTGTCAATGAATGTTATGAAGTTATGAGAAATCATGGACATTATATGATGGTTAAAATAAAATCCCTAATTAAAATCATGTATCCCAATTAATTATGTACAACTCGATAGAGGTATTATGGGAGTTAGCCACTTGACTTATTGATTATGCTAATTTCACTAATATTCAACCCATAGATGTATAACCCTACAAGGGTCTTACACTGTCTATGTATTACTAAACCATGTGGAATACTAAAATAACTAACTCACACTTTTTGAAAACAAATGATAGGAACTATATTACAGAATTGAAACTATAATAAAGTAAATAACTTGAAATGAATGGCAATCTACATTGGAATCTTCCCACATAATATTGAAATTTTGCACACATAAGAGAAGGATACACACTCAATTATATATTGCATATATATATAATTAAATTATCAAAAATAAATAACATGTACCTTAATTAGATTACATGAAGTAAATAAATCACACAACTTAAAGGAAACTAATTTAATGAGGATCTTATTAAACCATCACATGAATGGACCTTGCCTTAGTTGGACTTGTGCTTTGATCCATTCTTTAATAAATATGAATTACTTGAAACCAAATCATTTTCATTAATAATTATGTAGAAATTTTATATAAAAATATTAGAAGATAATTTTTAATATATATAATTCCTCTGCTCTAACTTTCACTCCAATCCTTGACTACTTTACATTGTCCATCCCTTATTATTAAATAAGGACAACATCACTTTATTTAGATTTACTAATGTCTAGGTGGTTACAACCACAAATGTAAACTATTCATAAAATAAAACAAGTTACAACCTTCAACTTTATTTGATAGAGTTGAAACAATATATCCAAAATAGTCTTAATTCACCAATGTTGTGGTTAATTTTTCAATAATGTAGACAACTCAACATTTCATTAAACCTAAAGAAATGTGTGTTTTCTACTCCATTTGGATCCCTTTTAGGACATACCATTTGTGAAGAGGGGTTGATGGTAGACCCATTATAAATAGGAAACATTGTAAATCTACCACCTCATAAAAACTCAAAAATAGGTCACAATAATTGTAAGCTACAAAGGTTTCCACCACATATTCTTTAGGAATTATTTAATAATTAGTGAACCAATAGAGGATTTGATGAGGCTAATATATAACCAATCCGTATAATGGTCAAAATGATATTAAGAATCATTTGATAAACTAAAGAAAACAATCATATATGCACCAATATTAGTAGTCATTGATTAGAGATTTCAATTTCATGTCCATGCAAATGTATCATTTATAGCAATAGGATTGGTATTAGCATAGATTCAAGGTAAAATTGACCAACGTGATTATTTTTCACTTAGAAATTTAACAGAAGCTAGGATAAATTACTCCACAATGGATATATAAGCATTAGCCATAGTCTATATAGTATTAAAAGAATATAATTATTTACTAGCTACCACATTTATATTTTTCATTGATCATAAACCTCTTAAATACATTATCAATATACCAATCATATAAGGGAGGATATATTTATTGGTTAATGTTGTTTTAGGAATTTGAATTAAAAATCATAGTAAAACCTAGAAGAATAAAAATGGTCCTTATTATTTATCATGAATTACAATAGGGGAAGATGTAGGCTAAATCTATGATGAGTTCCTAGGAGCTCAACATTTATACATTGAGGTTATTCCTAAAGATATGGCACACATTGATCTATTTATTTCAAAGAATAATTTCTTGAGGAGTATAACAATCTAGACTATAAGATAATGATGATACAAGATTTCATATTTACATTGATTGAGGGAGCTTTATATAAAAATGGAAGGGATGAGGTTCTAGGAAGGGATTCCTTACCGAATGAAATTAAAAATATAATAAGAGAAGAATGTGATGACTTATTTAGTGGGCATAATTTAGGGGAAGGTATTAGTATAAAACTGATCATAATTGGCCTATGATGGCCAACAATGTTTAAGGATGCCCTTAAAAATGAAATAAAACTATGACATATGTGAAAGGGTAGGTAAACCTAATGTGTGAGATGAAATTCCACTTTGGCCAATACTTTCATTAGCTCCATTTTGAAAATTGGTAATTAAATTTACGTTTCTATCATACCAGATGCATAGAGAAGTAACATAAGCTTTATCATCACTTGTAAATAATATTTAACTATGGACCAAATGTATATCCATTAAAGAATTCATTTATAAAATTATCACCAAGTTCTTATATCATGATATTATTACATGATTCGAATGCCCATTTGGTATAATGTTTGATTAGGGAAAGGATTTTATCAATAATATCATTATGGAGTTACTAAAACTGATTTAACAATTTTTGGGAATAATGTATTTTTTTCCTATTTTAGTTAAGGGTCTGATTTATTAAGTCAGTAAATAATATTGTAATAAATATTTTCCTAATTTTTATATTTTATATCTTTTGTAGATTTCTAAAAATAGTAATAAATTAGGAGAAATATAGCTTTGCTTAAAATAGGCTGAAATTGTTGTTTCAGGGTCTAAAACTAGTTGTGCAAGACTGAGACAGTTAAAAAAATGAAAATATGGATTTTGTTTGGTGAAACGATAGGAGCACTAAAAATAGGGCACCTTGAGGTCTAGTTATATTGTCCTCTTCAAGATCTATTTCGCAAGCTACTCAAAGAGACCTAATCTTTTTGGGTTCTTTACATTGTTCCAGTGTGAGCCTGCCTATGAAATTTCAAGTGTTGAATGTTGATAGAGCTCTATATAGATATTATTTAATCTTCAAACCCTAACCATCTATTATGCTTGATAAAATGAGATTTTAATCACTTGATAATGGGGGTTAGTGTGTGTAATATTCCCTAAGCATGTGATCCACACCCCTTGTGTGGGTGCGCTACCTACATAATAATACTTCAAATAACGATCAAGCCATATGTAGTTCTCCCAATTGATTATTTTTGTGAAATAGTGTAATGCAAATGCAAAAATGCCAAATTGAGAGTGATTGAGGTGGCTAGGGATTGGTGTGAGAGATTGAATAAGTTTGTAGCTATATTGAGTGACTATGTACAGAGAATAACAAAATTTGCCTTAGTGTTTTATTTTTATTCTTAATTTCTTTGTAAGATTTATCATCTCCCCCTTCTAAATGAACTTTGAATGAGATTTTACAGCGAACTATTGGTCATGGGTTAAATGTATTTATGCTAGGCCAACATGATGAAGGACAAGAATTAGATGTAAATAGTTATTTGGGATCTAAATGTGATTGGATAGGAGTGTAAAAAATGAGAAACCCTAGGGTCCAACACTATAGTATAAATATGGTGCTCATGTATTATAGGCTCGAGACCTAAGGGAAAGAATTGGCTTGGGAAATGTAGCATCATTAAGTTGGAATTAGGTTTCAGAAGTCGATTAATGTCTCAAATGTAGAATTAGGATGCCCCATCAATGGGTAGAGTGAAGCAATCAAGGATTTGGGTGTCACTACACACACTCAAATAAGATTAAGTGAATCATGGTAATGTAGATAAATCAATAAACAATAGTATAGAATAGTAAAATGTAAGTCTAGCATGGCAGTAGAAGTGTAAAGCATGGATGATGCATACATTTGAATTTTTTTTAGTTTTTTTATTTTATTTGAATGCTTTTATATTTTGACATGTTTGAATGTTTTTGATATTTTTGAAAGCTATGTACAAGCAAGCAAAAGCAAACTATGTACAATCAAATGAAAAGAATCTATGTACAAGTAAGGATAAGAAGAGATGATACTAATTGATGAGTCTGATAAGATATTCCCTTTCATGATGTCCTTTATCAAGGAAAGGGATCGTGCATGATCATGATGCATGATGGAAGGGCTGAGACTATGACTCTAAAAGCTATGTATGTTAGAAATGTTATGAAATCTCTACAACGAAAACTAGCTGTGGGGCCCCATATAACTCTGAGAAGTGGATGCAACTATAGGGATCTTAGGGACCCATATGGTAGTATTAGAAGCTCTCTAAAATTTTGCTCTATGTGTGGAGGCATGGGACCTCAATGATACTACCATGGGTGTGAGTACTATATATAGAAACTGTTTAGAGTCCTAAAGCTATGGTTTCTCTAAAAGAGGCCTCTGTGAAAGTGTATGAACTCTCTGTGCTAGCAAGGAAGGCCTCAGTTGTGTCTAAATCTCAACTAGAAGAATAATTATAATGGGTAGAGGAGATAAAACTGGCGACTACAAGGTAGGAGATGGATTTGAAATAGGGAATGGTAACTCATATGGAACTCCACCAATTATAACAACTTGATTAGCATGAATGAATTTCATGTATCTGTGAACTATAGAAGGTATTTCAAAAAGTTTCTAAATATATGGTCAACCAAGAAATATATTGAAGACTCGTACATTGGTAAATATAGTAAATGGTGTGGCCACATGTGTTGGACCAACCTGTAGAGTAAGTACATTCTCACCCAATAAAATTTATATGTGCCTACTGAATCTATTGATAACTATGTCTATCAGGGTAATATCCTACTCTGAATATCCCAAATTCTAAAGAAATGTCATAGTGCACATGTTCACACTAAATCCATTGTCTATGAGAACACTATAAATGGGATCATGATCAATGTAGGATCTGATAGAGAGTACATAGTAATTTGAATCATCCTTTAGTATATTCTACTCTGAAAAGGATATTGAAGGTCCAACTGAAACTCTAGAATTATACACACCAATCATGTTGTTAAAAGGATGTGTCTCAACTAAAGGTGTCTAGTATGTAGCTAGTGGATGGTGTGCATGAAATGCGTGGTGAACACCTAATGTATCTCCTATCTCTTGTATAGAATGATGTGGGAAAGAATTTGAGAAAAATTTAAAGGCCTTATCTTGTGTTTTCTTTGCCTGAGGAGGCTCAACTAGAGTTTCAATATCAATAACATTGCCATCTATCAAGTCCTACATCTTGTGTTTTGAACTGATGCATCTATTTTTAATGTGGCTTGGTGCCCTTTGAAAATCACAAAATGAATTTTGATTATATCCTCATCAAATAGGCTTTGTTGGATCAACTTCCCAAATAGGAGGGAGAGATATTATATTACATTCCAATAACTAATGTAATACTCTAGATTGAGATACTACTAGAATGGTAAAATTTCACCGAGGAAGTGCTAGTAAAACTACTCATTGAGGGGGATCTAAAGTCACATTAATTGTAGGTTGATTTTAACTTTTACTATCATTGACATTTACTCTATATGGGACTTTACTAATACTCTTGTTTATTGTTTTTGATATGCTTGTGTACTTGAGTTTGCCCATTGAAATTAAGTTTACTTCCATTTACATTATCATATGACATAACCTAGTAAAGGAATAAAACCTTTTGAACATTATTATTTCATGTTAATTTGGTAGAATAATATGTTTGAAGATATCTTGTAATTCTTGATTAGCCATGGGGCTAGTCATTTTGGCTAAGATATTCTTATATCAAAGAACATAATCTATGAGATGCTCATTTGACCTCTTTTTATGTTGTGCAACTGGGGCATAAGAAGCCTTGTCACCTATGTTAATGATAAAATGAGCTAAGAACATGTTAGCTAAAGGATTGAATGTGTTGATTAACTGATTTAGTAGACTATAAAACCATTCTAGTGTATAATCCTTTAAATTCATTAGAAATAGCTTGGTTAATAACCAGTCATTTGCCACGTAGTCTAAGCATGCTACGTGAAAATATCCCAATTTTGTCTCTGTATCACCGTTTCCATCATATAAAGTGAGCTTAGGTTGAACAAAACCTAGTGGCAAGGGTGTAGAAGCAATATGACATGCCAATGGTGTGTGAAGTAGAGAAAAATAATCCAAGGCCTATGTTGTTCAAGAGGCACGTTGCTCAAGATGTATCACCTTTAATTGAAGATATTTTATCTCTTACAAAAGGGTAGGTACATCAAGAGACAATGATGTACTAGTCGTAACTGGTGGTGTCTCATAAGAAGGTTGGTCTACTATAAGGGTTTGTTGAGACATATGTGCCCTCATAGTGTTATTTACCACTGGTTTTTCTATGGTTTGATAAGATTAGTCAATGTTTTATTTTTGTTGTTCTTATAATATTTTAATCATATCATCTTTAATATCAAGATGTTTAGTTAAAATCTCTTGAAGTTCCCTCTTATCAGTTTCATCAAAATTGGTATATTGGGCCATTATTAAAGTAGGGGAAAAAATGAAAATGGATTGAATTTTTTGCAATAAGTTGTAATAAGTAAAATGCGATGGAAGGAAATTATTAGATAAAGGAAATTTAAATTCTTAAAATTAATAAATTGGTATATGCATGAAAATGATATGAAGCTTACAAACATGTAAGGTGATACCTTGAGAAACAAAGGGATCTAGTAAAATCAACTAGGGTTTGAAAGAAATAATTTTAAAAAAAATACTACGGTAAATTTTAAAAATTAATTGTGAAATTATGATTTAAATATGTAGGGATAATCATAAAAATACAAGAAATATTATCAAGAAAATTTCCCTAGGGTTTTTAGGGTTTTTATGTGCAAATGAAGTAAGTCAAGTTCACCTAATGATTTAACAATTTTTGGGAATAATGGAGTTTTATTCCTATTTTAGTTAAGGGTCTAGGTTATTAAATAAATAGTATTGTAATAATTATTTTCTTGATTTGCATATTTTATTTGTCTTTTGTACCTTTCTAAAAATAGTAATAAATTAGGAGAAATATAACTTAGCTTAAAACACGTTGAAATGGTTATTGTAAGGTCTGAAACTAGATATGCAATATTGGGATAGTGTTGCAAATCATAATCTTGCTTTCATTTGGTGAAAGTATAGGAACACCAAAAATAGGACACCCTAAGCTTTGATTTTATTTTCCTCTTCTGGCATTATTGTCCAAACTTCTCATAAAGGCCTAATATTTTTGGGTTCTTTTCATTGTTCTTGTGTGATCCTACCTGTGAAATTTTGAGTGTTGAATGTTGATGGAGATCTTTATAGAGATGATTTAATATTCAAACCCTAATCCTACATTATGCTTGATAAAATGGGATTTTAATCACTTAAAAATGGGGGATTAGTATGTGTAATATGCACTAAAAATGTGATCCACACCCCTTGTATGGGCACATTACCTACATACCAATACTCTAAAGATGGATCAAGCCATATGTAGTTCTCCCACTTGATGTGATTTATGCAATAGTGTGATGTAGATGAAAAAATGCCAAATTAAGAATGCTTGAGGTGGTTAGGGATTAGTGTAAGATTTTGAATATGTTTGTAGCTATATTAGGTGACTGTATGTAGAGAATAGGAAAATTTCCTTAGTGTTTTGTTTGTATTCTTTCTTGGTTTTTAATATTTGTCACCTCCCCCTTCTAAATGAAATTTGAATGAGCTTTTATAGGGAACTATATGTCATGGATTAAATGTATTCATGCTAGGCCAACATGATGAAGGATAGGAATCTGATGGAAATGACCATTTGGGATTTAAATGTGATTGGATAGGAGCACCAAAAATGGGACACCATAGGGTCCAGCACAATAGTCTAGGTACGTCACTCCTATCCTATAGGCTCAAGATCTAGCGGATATAATTGGTATGGGAAATAAAACCTTGCTATGTTGGAATCAGATTTTAAAAGTATATGGATGACCATTTACAAGAAAAAATGTGTCTACAAGGGTCACAATAGCATGCAAGAAAGACCTATGGATTGGATATCACAAGCCACACTCAAACTACCAATTTAGACATTTTTTTACTACAAAAAAATTAATTATTCCAACATAATATAAGTACTCTATACCATCTCTAGGTCAATGAAATTATAGAGGCATTTAATAAGGGTTTGGAAATGTTATTAACTAAGATATGAAACATAGATATTGTTGTTTGGGACACAATGATACATGCATTGTTTTGGGCTTACTGCACCCATATACAAATGGATAACTAATTATTAACAATTTCAATTCATATATGTATTGGAGGCCATGGTTCTTATACTATATATATTACCAAGATTAATAATAATGGTAACATATAGGTTTTATGAAAAACAATCATTAAAATAAATATTTATCAAATCAGAAAAACTCGATGATAAAATATTATTAACAGTGCGTAATCAAACTCAAGAGAAAGAGCACCAACTATCATGGAATTACATATAAATTGAAATAAATAATTAAAAATTCATAATAATGTATTGCTTTACAATAAAAAAAATATATAAAATTTAGGTAGACTAAAGATAAGAAGGATAAGTCCATACATTATTGAACAAAAATTGGATTTATGAGCAAAAAATTTAAAAACACTAGCTATAACATTGAGGAATGGGTTGTGAATGGATCCTACTTAAATCCTTACACTAAAACTACTAAGGTGAAAAGCTGTAATAAATAGGTGATTAGATATTAGGTAACATTGTCATATAGTTCTAGTTGGGTGAGTCAAGCATGGACACTCGTGTCCTATGCTAGATGTCTTAATTTTTTGGTTTTTCATTGTGTTACCCTTCCACAATTAGTGTAATAGAATATTTTTTTTGGTGATGAATGTGTGTGTGTGTGTATAAACAATTTTGGAAAACATTTAAAAAAAAAAAAAACTTTGGAAAAAAGACCAAAAACCCCAAGGAAAAATACATTTAGGTAAGGAGATAGGAGGATTTATATAGGACACACATTTTTTTTGTGTAAAGATAAGTGAAACAATAGTGATGAAAATGAGATTGGAGTAAAAAGTGTAGTTACATTTCTTTCCACACAAGTAATAAATTCAAGGATTAGTTTCAAACACAACTAAAATTAACACAAGTGGGTGTTTGGTGGGAACTAAAAAATAATAATCTAATAAGGATGAAAGTAAATGAACAAAGAATAAAAATTAAAATAGTTAAGACAATAAGGAATAAAGTTACATGAAAACAAAAAAATACAATTAATGTAGATAAAGACAACTATAATATTAATGCAATTAAACAAATAGATTAAGGAAACTAATAAATAATGGTCTACCTAATGGATTAAAAAAAAAACACTATGATAAAATCAATGTACTTATATTTCATGTCAAACACACAACCTATATTTCTTTGCTATAGTGGAACAAAATATGGTGTTCCAAGTTGTTAGTGCAAAACAAATTAAGGGGACAAAATATAAGAGACATTTCTTGAAATCATATTTCCATATACCCATGGTGAATTTTCAAGTGTTTTATCTTTAGTGACCCACTATGAAATCACCCACAAATATATCCATTTTAATTTAGTAGAGATAGATCATTGAGTTATGGAGCATGGAGCCAGAGTGAATGGAAATGGTGCAATAAAATATAAAAACATAATAATTTTAGTATATAGTAGAGTATAACATCATTTTAAAGATGCAAATAGATTTTTGTATCTGGTTCTACTAATTTGGACTCATGGTGGGTACCTCCATTTTTCTTTTTAGTAAGGAATATGAAGGCATCATGTATTTGGATTAACTATAATGCATTACAATGATGTACATCCATATAATGATTAGATTATTTAATGAGGTTAACACATCCCATAAATATGATAATAATAAATTATCTATCACAAAATTAGTGGTGTAACCAACATGCATAATTCCAAACAAATGTGCACTCTCCATCTAAGTAATTAGGAACCCTAGGGTTCAATATGGAACAAAAGTAATTACATGGAAGGTACATTTCATTAACTGTAAATATTCTTCAACTAAAATGAGTTTTCAAATTTCTTGGGACATATTCACCACTCATATTAAATATGCCTTACTACTTCATTGTGCAAGAAATACCAAGAAAATATCCACAAGATAAATCAAGGTACATATGAATATTGTCATGGATATCTATATTAATTATAGCTATGCATTTCATAGAAAACCATACCAATACATAAAATTTTAGTTCAATGGGACACTAAAATCCTATTAGGAGCACAAAGCAAGGCTATATTGTAAGCCATATAATCAATAGAGAAAGAATTAGGACATTTAATTGCATGGAAGAGAATTATTAGAAACAAGTTAGGTGGAAGATTTAGAATCTCCCCAAGTATACTTCATAAAAAAATCATGGAAATAAAGTTCATAGTTGATGTTGATAATATTTAATTTGAACTCTTTTTTAAAAATGAAGCACCAATTCCCCCACCACACCCCCATCCCCCCCCCCCCACCCCCCCCCCCCCCCCCCGCCACACCTTATGAGGTCATATATGACAAATGGTAATAATAAGATATAGAGGGTTATACTAAGATACCATAATATCACATTATTTAGTGAATTAGGGTCTATCTCCCAATCGACTATATAAGGTGCACTCATTATTTTATAAATACCCACTATGGTTTAAATATAGGATACAACACAAGTACAATCACTCCTAAGCCATTCTAAACACATCCCCACACTATGTAGGTCATCATAATTTCATATGGACACTCTCATATTAGATCCCTATATTCATAAACAAGAGGAAGAGACTTCCTATTTTGTATTCAAAGACTTCACTACTAGTAGGGTACTGAAATGAGAATAAAGACACTCACACATACTCTTTGAGGGAAAAGATATCTAAAAAAGGGGAGTCGACCTTTAAAGTGATATAAATAAAAATAAAATAGAATAAGATCAAGAATATTTTATCACATCATCCATGGAAGAATTAGAAACATTATTACAAATGAATGGATATAAGAGAAAAAATAATGCTTCATCATAGAGCATAAGAGAGAGTAAGAAAAATAGAAGGCACTTAACAAAAAGACAAAGGGGGAGAAACACTAGTTTCCTATTCTGAAATAAATTCATAAGAAGGAGTAGTAGAAACATCGATGGGGAAAGGAAACGATACCATATAGGTAGAGTCCTTGATATGGTTTCACTAATAAGGATGTGTACAAATAAATCAAGTATACTGAGATTAGAGATGATGTATGATTATGCAGATATGGAAGGACAACACAAGATAGTTAGATTTATTATATACTAGGAGGGTTGCATCCATAATTACATGAAACAATAAAAAAATAAATAAATAGAAAAGTATAAAATCTCATATGACTATGAAAAATTACCAAGAATATGTATTCAGGAAGGTAATAGAGGAAATAATTGTCTCCTAAGAGTCCATAAAAAGTAGTCATTTTCCTACTTTTTGTATTTTATTTACATTCAACTAAAATTGATCTTTTAAATACTATTTAACATTCATATTTTTATTTTTATAAAACCCGATTGATATGCTTGATTTTTTTTAGTAATTATGCTTTTAGTTTTTTACCTTTTTAGACTTAAAAATCTTGCCTGGATGACCTAGTCAACAAAAAATTATCAATACAACTAAATCTACCTAGTATAACTTGTTATATCTTCTAGGTTCATTATTAAAAACTTATCATTTCCATTTTTCCAATTTTAATCAATTTATAATTCCTATTTTTTCAATTTTAATCATTTTATTCAAATTTTTCCTTACTACTTAGTTGTCAGTTATATCAAACTGTAAACACACACTAAACTAGATTGACCAACTCGATCTAGTTCTATTTTTGTGGTTTGTGCCATCAAACTAAATCTACCAACTAAATTCCATTTGTATAGGTCTGATTTTTGAATAGATTGTATCAACCAACTCTATGTTGTTTTGTATTTCTTGTTTAACTATATCAACTTGAAAAATCTTCTTTTGTATGTTTTATTTTCTAGTATAAGCAATGACAATTAACTTCTATTTTTAATAGTAGTTATAATCAATTATACTTTTAAAATAAAGATTTCACTACATGTTTATTTACATTTATAAAATGTAACTTAGTTTTCAACATAATTTTCACCTTTATTTTATCTTGTTTGGTTTTCCCTAGAAACTACATACCGATAATTTGAAAAATACTTAGTTACTATTATGAATGGTTACTTGATACTCTATTTATGATCCTTTTATATTTTTTAAAGATGTCCTGGTGTTAGGGGATTTCTCTAATACTCCCAAGCCATAATATATAGCTAAACATGATCTTTAGTTTCCACATACCTCATGATATTTCAAAAATGCCTAGGACTCCCATTTTTATTGAACCTTAGGAATCCACCCTTCCATTTGATTATGTGTTGCATTGGCTAGTGATTAGTGATGAGAACCTAATTTCATCTTACCCTTTAAATTTATTTTAATGGGGTATGGGAACAACATCCATACTTAGTGCTCTAAAACATTGGGTTGTCATTGTCCAATGGATAATCCAATATCTTTAGAGGCTTATATTGTCAAACATAACCTTTAGTACAAAATTATTATCTTATTTTTTAATAATAAATTATCATTATTAGTTTAAAAAAATATTATTCTTCTTCTTATTTTCTATTCTTTGTTGTATTTTAGACTATATTATCCAATCTTGACAAGTTATGTGATGTGTGTTTTAACTAGATCGACCAACTTGATCTAGTTACTTCTATTTGATAGACTAAATTGACCAAAATGATCTATATTATACTTTGTGATTTTTTTAAATTATTTTATAAAACTAAATAAATCATCTTGATATAATATATTATATGTTATCCTATTTTTCAAACTCGATCGACTAGCTCGATCTAATCAGTTTCTAAATTGTTCATTTATTTTGTTTGCCCAACTAGATCGACCATCTCAATATAAATAATTTTCATAATTTTCTATTATTTTATTTTATAAACTCAATCAAACATATCAACATAGTATATTTCTAAACTATTCATTTATTATATTTTCCCAACTAGATCAACCAAATCGATCTAGTCAATTTACAGACTATTTTATTAGCTTGTTTGGCCAACTAGATTGACCAACGCATTCTAGTCTATTTATAGATTATTTTTTTTAATCTTTTTTTACTAATTATATCAACCCAATATATCTAGTAGGTTTCAATACTAGTTTTTATCTGATCAATCCAACTAGGTTAACAAACTTGATATAGTTTATTGTCAATATGTAAACTTTCTCATCTCTAGTAAGTGTATGAATAAGTTTATTTTTAATCATGAAACACCAGTTTGATGAGGATGTAAATAAAAATGGAACTAAAATTAGGTTTCTTATTAATTCTCATAAATCCTCTAAGATGCATATACCTTATCATGTAGTGGATAATACTGATCTTAACAACATCCATATTACTACTATAACCATTAATTATATGACTCCTCTCCATTCCTTTTCTCTTAATCCTATATTCATACCTATGGTAGAGGATGAAATAAATCTTTAATATATAATTGAAATGATCATTTTAATCCATTAAAACCCTTAACATCAGGGTAAGGATCCCATAGTCATCTATAAACTCATGATAGAACCTCACATTAAAGAACCCCCTTTACCTTCACCTAGCTTTACTATAGGATTTGGGTCAAGTCATCATCCTCATTATTCTATCAAACCCTTCTCTCTCATTATTTTCTATGCTATCATGTTATCCTCTTCTATGCCTTCATCTTCTTGCCAATCATTTCCACAAATATGTTAGGTAAAACCTTTACTAGGCCTACTCAAAATGATCACATTAATAATCAAATTCATACAAATAATAGTGCATCTCACACTATAAATTATTCTCATACCACTAATGCATCCCATGTTGCTTCCACTAGTTAAAATACCATGAACACTAATCAACTTTTATTACAAGCTTTAAATGAAATGGCTAATTTTTAAACTAATAGAGTCGATCAAATGATGCAAATGTAGAACCAATTAATTAATTTATAAAATAATCCTCAACCTAATCAATGGGGGATGCAAAATCTTAATTCCCACCCACCCTATCCCCCCTTAGCAATGCACATGGTAATCATATTCCTCAACTACCACTTCTTAACAAGGTCATTGAACATTTACAAAATGAACATTTAGTTCCTCAAATTACAAACATTGACATAGGTGGCATAGTTATCACTATCACTTAAAATAGATTCATTGATCCAACCTTGTACTTGAAAGATTTCATAAACTTATATAAAGATTGGGTTAAACTCAATACCTTTGTTTCCACTAAAATATTAGCCAAAAAATTATCTGGTGATGCTTTACATTAGTATAATCAAATCAAAACCCATTCTATTTTTATATTGGAAGACTTAATCAATACATTAATTCAATCATATCAGACTAATGATCTTCTTAATAATATACTATCTCACCTTATCAATTGTAAACAAATAAAATCTGAAATAGCCCAAGTGTTCATTAAATAATGGAAATCCTTATCTAATAAAGCTAAGAATAACATGTCAGAGGAAAATATCTTCCATTTATTTACTAACGTTATCCACCATAAATTACAATACCTTATGAGGATTCTTTCACCAAAATATTTATAAGAAGCTGCCAATCAATCTAAGCATCAAGATTTTCTTATACAACAATTTGAACCTTTGCACCCTCTGAAAAGAACTCAAATTCTTAAGAAAACTAAAATCATACATGAAACCAATGATGGTGTTACACATACCAATGATTCCATACACAAAATTCAATCCCTTACTCCTAGTGGTCCTACGGAGCCTATTTTTTCATCATCAATTTCCAATAATCCTCATCCTAATTATAAATTTTCTCAAGTAAATAAGGTAGATATCGATAAACTACTTTCCTTAAAAGATATTCAAAAATGTCTTACTCAGACTTCACCATGATATCTTGATCCTAATTTCCCTACTAAACATTTGTATGAACCAAATAATTTTTTTTGGTATGATGCAAGTTGGGGCCATTCTCATGAAACTTATTTTAAACTAAATACCTTTGTTATATAATATATTTTTGGACCTAATTTTGATCATTAATTGTTCATATGTACACATTGAAAATATTATGAAGTGGTAACCAAAGCTCATAAAACCCAAACTAAACATGAATCCATTAATCAAGATAATTCTCACCTATCTATTTACAAGGATCCCCTTCCTAATCATTAAACTAATACTATCCAATCTCCCACTACTAATAATTTGTAAAATTTTGTGGTTTCCACTGCTAACATTCATGATGAAAATGTTGTTATCCAAATTCAAGCTACAAAAATTTCCCAACTTTCCATATTGTTCAATATTATTACCCATTTCATCTTATAAAATTAGGGCATATGGAAACATTTTAAATCAATTCAACAACACAAATTATAATCTCAAATTTTTAATCAAATGATACAGCTAGATACTAACTCACTTTCTATCAATATAACTTCTATTCCTCCATAACCATGATACCTCACATAGAAATTAAAAATTCATGTATTGATGATACCTCTTCATTTCATTCATAAGACATAACCAATGATTCAACCATGCTATCTAAATCAACACAATTAGAAACACTTTATCTATCCATATAGGCTAAGTACCAATAAAATATACCTCACCAACATCAATTTAAATCCACTTCTACTACACCCTCAAAGTATTTACTTCAACATTATGCACCTTTATCTAATAAAATTCTAACTATATATGATCAATAGTATCATATAACTAAACTCTCACATCTCCCATCTCAAATCCTTTTCGTAGAACCTATGAGAACTACTCCTCATCATCGTAATTATCTAGTGAAAAAATTATTTGAAATGAACATTCATCCCCTTGCCTATGGGGAAAGAAGCCACTTTTTCTATGTATGAAGATAGAATTCTTTAGTAGTGTGATGACATGTCTATCCACATTAATGAAAAGTTAGATGCTTATCTTGCACTAAAATTTTATATCACTTCAATTGTCCCTAATGAAATATTGTTTGATGTGAATGATTATCCATTGTTCATTGGTGTCCAAATATGAGATATCAAATTCAAATCTACATTGATTAATGAAGGTTAAGTAACTTGAATGGCTTCCATTGATTTCATTAAAACACTTGGGTATTCAAAATGTTATCTTATAATGTAATCAAAGTATATGTCAAGGGTATGATAGATAGAAAATTCCTCCTTTACTTTGTGTTTGGATTCCTATCATAGTTTCCCTTGTCATGATGCACATCAAAGTCATGATATTTAATTTCTCATTATCATATAACATAATACATGGGATGCATTTGACACACCACATGAGATTCATAGCCTCGTCATCATGCCAATGTGTTAAATTTCCTTATAATTATGTTATCTAAAATATTTAATATGACACTAAACTTTGGAATTTTTAATGATTTCAATAATGGGGTGATTAAAAAATACCTACCCTTGAACCTTTACCTAGCATTCATATTCATGAGTCACAATAATTTAATTATCTTATTAACTGTACTAGAGGTTATAAAGGTCACCTATAATTAATAGGCAATATAATGCCTAGTTTATTAGACTCAGATGATGAAGAACTTGATGAGATTAGTTTTGAAAATTAAAACTTCTAATATCTCTTTGCATATAATTACTCAATTACCTCCTTCTCTATGACCTCGATCTTGTCAAAAACTATTAGATGAAATTAATGTCACTCTAACCAAGACTAAACACTTCATCCATCATGCTTCATCAATCAATAAAATCCTCGATGTATATACTATTGATTTTTTCACTTTTGATTATGATGATGGTTATTATTTAGATTATATTTTTTAGTTGGACTTACTCAAGATAAAAATGTAGAGATAATTAGGTATCATTCTTATTTATAGCATTCTTTTTTTTGACCTTCTACTATACCTAATATTAGTTCTTATTCACTTGATGTTCACATCTCTAAGATGGAGCACATACACACTACTTATCATCTAGTCACTATTGATCCCCTTTAGAGTATGCTTATTGATCATGCTATGATGGGACCATATCGATTTACTAGATTCTCAAATCCTTATAGAATTATTCCTCAAGAGATGTTAGTTACACTATACTAACCTGATTCAAGTCCATCACTTGACATGGCTCAATTGCTGATGGCATACTATCTCTACCAATATTTAATTATAGACATAGGAAATCCACACAACACCATTTTGAATGTTGAAACACCTCTAGACCACCTTAGGAGCCCCTTGGGACCAATTTAGCCTTTCCACCCCTAATGAGCCTAACAGTGGTTAGTTTGACCAACTGACTTAACCTAGATTTTTACCCACTTTTTAACTTTACCCTTGACTACTAATGGTTGAGATGACTGCCAAATGTCACCTTGACCATCGATGATTAGGGTGAACTTCCTTATCCAACCGCATGCAAATGACCCACCTTGATTTTCTAAATATAACTTGTCTCAATCTATGTGCAATCCATTACATGAGTGAGTTATAATTAGATACCCTAATTGAACCTTCACTTACACATTTGATTATACTTATAAGAAGAGAGGAGAAGGGAAGTGAAATCCATCTATAATTATTAACAAGAGCTTGTGCATCTAGAGTTCCTTTTTTGTAGGTCAATCATCATTAGCAATCTAGCGATCCAACCATCATGTTAGAGAGACAACTTGTAATTGCCACTCTACCAAAGCATCAAGTACCATTAATGTAATAGAATCACATCAAATTCCACCAATGATTCAACCACCTTAAGCACCAACCCTATCAACCTTATACAAGATAAGTATTTATTTCCCAGTGCTCAATTACTTTATTTGCCTTTCATACTCAACCCAGTACCAACCCATCTCTTAGAATAAAACTTTGTGATCACATCAATATAACCATTTACCATCCCAAACCTACACATAATAACCATTGATAGTTGTCTCATTTGTTGATGGTCTATCCAACCACCGATGATCACCTTAACCACTGATGGTCACCTTAACCAATGATAGTCACATCAACTGTCGATGATCTCTATGGTAGTAAATTCTAACAAGCTATTTTCACATACCTATCTCCAACAAAATTTATTTCTCTATGTCCCTACCTATTCATAGACCTCTACCTAATTTTATAAAATAAACCCAAGCCATTTAACACTAGTATTAACCTAAATATTTCTATATTAGTTATTTCTAGTCTCTTTCTTTAGAAAGATTTTCTTGTGTTCCATTTTAATACATTTTGATTATTGATGCAAGTAATTTTCATGTTGTTTTATAAAATTATTTTTTTAAAACATGTGGATTTATATCCCCTAAAGAATCTCTTACTTCCAAGATCTAACTAGCACTAGGCAATCCACTTAGTTATCTATCTAACCAACCATTTGCTTTAGTGATGTCTTATTTTTAGGTCATCCTCCCAATCAAAAGAGTTATTCACAATCATCTAATTAAATGCACTCAAAATCAAATACTTTTTCCAACCATACCCATATTTAGTTTATTTTTCTTCCTTTTTGAAATATAAGTTGAAATTCATTGAAACATTTTGGCATGCCCAGTGGGAACTTGAGTCTTTACTTTGGGTTTATTTTCTGTGCATCTATATTCTCTTCTCTCTATCTATACTCATTAATGAAACTAAAATTTATTTTGGGTTTAAAATCAATTGCGTCCATTTCTTTCTTCTAATTTTATCTCACTTTAAATTAAAGCACAATAATTTTAGTGTAGCATCACTTCTATTACACACGCTAAAATGAATCATCTCCATTAATAAAATATCAAAAAAACTTGAGATAAGGCCCAAATAGGATTTCATCACCTAGCGGTCACCTTACCATTTCTCAAAAATCCTACTTGGAGGTCATTACCAAGGGGAGAACCAACTTAGCTCCTTGGTTGAGTATAAACTCTAAAAATTAGTGTATATTGGTTAAGCACCTGACACCCTTATCATTATGATATGTGAAGTGAGGGGGCTGGCCCCAATACCAAACCATGTATTGATTCCCAATATAGATCCTTTTGAGCACCTAAACAACCCAAAACTAACCATACATTGTTGTTATAGTAGCTGATCTACAAGCCAACTTCTATCACACATTCTCATAACTTAAGGCATAAGTCAAAAGTGAGATTTAAATTAACCATAAGATTTTAACGTACTCTACCATGTGTTGTATTTCCTTGATCATTTTATTGTTTTCTCTCTATTTGAGTTGTAATATTCTTTGTGTTTTCATCGCATCCTACTTACATGATTCTTACTCATCAATAATGAAGAGACCTATAAAGTTAGAACCCATCTATATATTATCTAGTCTCCTCTACCTCTTAATCTATGTAGTATATATTTGATGCTTCTAGTGTGCTTCAAATAGTTTCCCAAGGTGACCTAGACTTTTCTGCCTTCTTGGATAATAACCTGGTAACCTTGCAGCATTATCTTATAAAAGTAGCTCACCATACACCCATTTTGATACTACCTATCGATCCATCCTATGGCATGTCATTGGGATTTTTAGGAATTTTTTTTGTTTCCACTATCACCACCCAACCATTAGCTATTCAAGCATCTACCTCACCTAGAAACCCATCTGATACAATAATGTAAAACTAACCAGATCAACCTTCTATCACCTAAACACCTTCTATATCAACTAAACATTCTTATAACAAAGCTACCGCCTAACCTTTACCTACCCATACTCTAATTACTATTGGAGTACCCACTAACACTATCACGTCCATTCCTCTGGCTACCCCCACTCCACTTCAAAATTTAGTAACACCAATACCTTTTACCTTACCCCCTATTGCTACCGGGGTTACCACTTATCCATTACCTCAAACTCAACCACCTACACCCACTTAGTAGTATATACCCTCTACCCAACCACCAATGACCACATATTTGTATGTGGATTCAACCCAACCACCTGTGATCACTTACCCATATGTGGAAACTTCTTAATCTGCAACAAATTATCAATGTCACTCAACCCCAACCATAATATGAACCTTACAACCCTTTAAGTACACAACCCCAAATAGATCTAATGAAAATGCTCATGAATAAGATGAATACCTTAGAGCCATCCATCTCTATAGCTCACAACATTTTATCTTATGACTAGATCTATAATGAGCCCATCTACCCATCTGTGCCTATCAAACCATATCCTCCTCAATGGGAACTTCCCAAGCTCTCAAAATTTTAGAGTAAGGAGGATCCCTAACAACACTTTAGGGAATTTAGGAACTCATGTTATTTGATTTCCTATGATAATTCCCTCCTTATCCATACTTTCACCATGTCCTTGTTAGGACTGACATTGGATTGGTATAGTTCCATAACCAAACATTCCCTCTTCTCCTTCACCCAGTTGGTTCAAACCTTCTTAGATCACTTTTTGATAAACATCTCCAAGAAAGTCTCCATCACTAACCTATACTCTATCCAACAATTTGATCATGAATCTATTGCCAATTTTGTATCTCATTGGAGGATCCTAACCAATCAACTCTCTTTTTATTTTCCCCAACCTAAACTGATAGAACATTTTGTTTGAGCATGTGCCAAGTACATCTCCTCTACATTGCATGTTTAGAGATTCATAAATTTTGACAAAGTTTTTACCATGGTGCATAAGTGAAAAAATAGATCCATTGATGAAGGAAAGCTAAAACTAAAAAATAAGAACTCTACATATAAAATCAATGAGGATTCTTCTTCTAAAGTGAACAACCAAACCAACACTAGGACCAAAAATAAGGGAACCACAAATTTGTTGACCTTAAATATACCTCTCCACTATTATTCAACCAACCAAATTCATCTAATTCCTCTAATAAAAACATAAGAAACTAAAACCAGAATAACCAGAAGAAATTCACCCTACTTGGGGAATCTTACGATTTGATCTTGGAGAAGTTATTAAAGGCTACCATCATACAACATCCTCCCATCAAACCACCTCAGTAATTTGATTCTTCTTGCCCTGAACCTAGCTAGTACAATGATAATGATCTATGTTCTTTCTACCAATTAAGTGGACATGATGTTAGTAGGTGTAATACCTTCAAGAGTATTATCCAATCTCTCACTAACAAGGGGGAACTTATGTTGGATAACCCCAATGTACTTCAAAACTAATCTCTTAACATTTTTACGCAACATTATCCAAATCATACTCCTAATAAAAATTAAAGACACATGGTTGAGTGTTCTCATGATGTGCATCCCATCAACATGGTTCTTGACATGCTCATTGATGAGGAACTTACCACCCCATCTACCTATTATTCACCCCCTCCACTTATTAAGTTAGTGGAGATACCTTCCCTTCCTTTATATACTCAAATTGAGGAACCACCCCTTTCTCCTCCTCCAATTATTGAGGTAGTGGAGTCACCAATCCCTCTTTTAACGGATACACCCAAACAAATAACCATCACCATTTGACGTTCTCCCTCAATCATCATGCAGATTACTACCCCTTTGGAGATCATTCTTGAAGAATAATCCCCCATGTCTATACCTCCCATAGAGGAGTCACCCATCTAAACCTCATATCCTTTGATTGAGGAAAAGGATGAGGTTACCATTCCTCCTTCTCAACCTATGTGCCTATCATTTGAGTCCACCTCCTAAGGAATCAAACCAGTCTATAGACCCTTCTCAAGAGTACTTTAGAGGTTAGAGTTTATCTCCAAACCTAACATGGATCAATCCACATTTTGGGAACAATTGGGACTGCCTTACATTTACAAATAGGAACCTATGACCACACCTTTGGTAGACCAACCCACCACTTCCATTATCTGCACTCCTACCTTACCAACCCAACACTTCCTTAACCATCCAATGCACCCAAATCTCAAACAACTAAATCACCTTCTCTAGCTAAACTAACCAAACCAACCAAAAACCTTGGCACCTTCCCTACATAGAGCCTTACTCACCCATCTGTAAAAGTAGAACTAACTTCACTTAACCCACAAACCAAACTTAAAACCAAATCAACCGAGGAGGTAGCATGACCAAAAGGTTGCAAAGCCAAAATCATACCTACCTCTACCTTTCCTTTTATCTTGGGGCCTCATGCCTCTAATTTGAATATAAACCCAACTATCTCAACCCAAACACCACCACCTCTTTTGGTTACACCTTCACAGTTTCTTTCCGACACACTTATCTTCACCACACTAGCAATAACTAAGCTACCTAAATTGAAACCTCCTACCTCCACTTTGTTAACCTCTACCTTACTAAAACCAAAACCACAAACCAAATGCACCACCCTACCCAAACCTTTAATTACCAAACATGGTCCCAAAAGGAATTACACCTTACGAACCAAGACCAAAGCCCTTAAAACTTATCTACCTTCAGTAGAGTCTTACTCTACCATTTTCCTAAGGTTATTTCATGCTTCTTGCTCGACCTTCCTCATGTTAGACCATTTGACCCTCTTCATTCAAAACCTACGTGGTATAATGACCACCACATGTGCTCCTATCATAAGACATGAGGGCATGACATGTCCAATGAACCCTATATCCATCGAACCAATAACTCCTACCCAACACCTACCTTATCCTTCACTCTCACCTCAGAGTGATGAAGAACCAAACCAATCCCCTACACCAAATCTTCCATCTATCCATACCGACCATGTGATCACCTAATCACATGCTTAGTAGAAGGACAAGGGAAAGGCCAAAGTATCCATTCCATGGACATACCCACCATCCACATCCCAACCAAACCAAAATCAAACATCTTCACCTTCAACCAAACCAATGATATCTATCTTGGATACCTCCCAATCCAACCCCTCTAAATCCATCAAGAGAGTGGTGCTCAAACAACTCTATTAGACCCTATAAAAAATGAGCTTATATGAGTTGATTATTACTTCACATCAACATCACCAAGCAATAACTGAAGCATTGTAATTAGTGGAGGTCCAACCTAAATACCATCAACCTCTAGTAGCCTTTATTATGCCCCTCCAAATTTCCAAACTTGTCACCTTGAAGGATTTAGAATACCTTCTATCCATCCTAATGACCCAGATCCCCCTCTCTTTATTACTACTTACATCAACCAAAGTCACATCAAATGGGTCATGATTGATGGGAAAGCTAGTATTAATAGCATTTCCTCCCATCCCTATAACTAACTAAACTTGATGGATAATGTCTTGTTTGAATCCTCAGCCATCCTCTAATACTTCAATGACACCATAGCCACTATATTGGGGATTTTTGTCCTTAATATCCATTTATGACCCTATATGCTCCTCAAAGTCTTCTATGTAGTGGAAAGTGAATTCCAATACAATGTTTTTCTAGGATGACCTTAGATCTAATCTATGGTTTGTGTCCCCTCTACCCTTCTTCATTGCATTAGGTTTGATCATGAAGGCCAGGTCATCACTATCCAAGATAACCCAAGTCCGTTCTCAACATGCAACATGACCTATCCCCACAATAATGTCCTCCTACCTCCATCTAGCACACCCTTAGTAACTAAAGAATAACCTTACACCACAAAATTGGATACCATATCCTCTTCCACCAATGGGGCATCTACTAGGTCATCCATCCCTTTAGACCTAATCCTCACCACCAACCCTGTGAAATCAATAGTCTACCAAATTTCACTTGGAAATTGTCACCTCCTCACCCTTGACTCTTTCCCTACTCCCCAATAATATGGGAACTTTGACCATCATTCAAGATATGACCTCAATGTTCGAACCAATTTTCCTTTTAGACCTCCCCACTATAAAACTTATTCATATATGGGTGACTAGACAAACCCCTCAGTGCTTCCACCACATGTCTTTCACCCTAACCATTAATTATTAGCTTCTCCTACTTGGATGTACCAAGCTTCACCAAGGCATACCTCAATTAGTGTGCTTGAAAATGATTTAGCCTTGGATGATATGAGCATGACCCATATGATTTGATTTCCATTGATACTAGAAAGCCTCATGAGAAACATGGCCTTGATTTCATCCTACCTAACAAGAAGAAATTCAAACTACCTACCATCACCAATATAGACACCCCTTCCTCACCAACCTCTCTTTTGCCTATGGGAGGATGATGACATCATCCCACCTAACTATTTTTTTATCAACATGATCATCCTCTGACACCTAACTTATCAAGAGGAAGGGGAAACCTTGACCATCCCTTTAACCCATCCTGAGATGATAGGAGATGATTCCCCTACCATTAATATTGGTTAGTGCTAGGATGAGGATTCCATTCTCACTTACCTTGGTCAATAATCCACAAATCCCCTCCTCTCGAGACTTAATTCATGTTGATCAAATCCATCATGTATATCAACTTCAGTACTCTAGACAACCCCCACATTGTAAAATTCAACCAATCATTAAATTCCAAGGAACTTCAAGATTTCCCCTCCTTCCCCTAAGATCACAACATATATTTTGCTTGGTCTTATAATGACATGCTTGGAATTTACCCCACTATTGCTACCCATAACATAGTCACTATCTGTGATGCTAAGCCCATCAAGAAGAAACTTTGATGCATGCATCCTAGCATAGCCCTTCTCATCAAATAAGAGATTCAACATCTTCTATCTATCAATTTCATTCAACCCATTGACTACCCCTAGTGGGTCTCAAATGTCATGCATATCACTAAGCCAAAAACGGACTACACATTTGTGTAGAATTTCATGACCTCAACCTTGATTTTCCCAAGGATGACTTCCCATAATGAGCATTGACTATCTAGTTGATCTTACAATATGTCACAATATGTTATCTCTTATGGATGGATTCTTGACTTACAATCAGATCCTAATTACCATAAAAAATTAGCACAAGACTGCCTTTACCACCCCATGGGGAACCTTCTACTATAGATTCATGCCTTTTGGATTAAATAATGATGCTGTAACCTACAAACATGCCATGATTTACATCTTCCATGACCTTATCCATAATATTGTAGAATACTATGTGGATAACCTTCTCAAAAAATCTGAACTCCGAAAGGATCATTTAGCCATTCTTAAGAGCATTTTGGAATGACTTATCCATTACCATGTCTACCTAAACCATAAGAAATGCATCTTTGGGGTCCTATCAAGAAAAATCCTTTATTTTATTGTCTCCTTCTAAATAATATAAGTTGACCCAACCAAGATAAAATTAATCCTCAACATGTTTCCTCGAATCAACCTTAAGCAACTCCATAGTTTGTAGAGGAGGATCTAATCCATTTGTCACTTTATCTCCTAACTTTAAGACTGATGTCAATCTTTCTACCACTTTATGAAGAAGGATGTCTATTTTAAGTGGAATAAAGAATATCAAAAGGCCTTTGACTCACTAAAAAAGTACCCTTTATCTCCACCTATCCTCACCCCTCCTAAGGACAACCAACCTTTCTACTTGTATATCTCTACCACTAACCACTCCTTAGGGGAAATGCTTACTCATCAAGATGAACAACATAAAGAGAAAGTCATCTACTACATAAAATCTATGCTTATAGAGTATGAGACTTAGTATACCCATACTAATAATGTTTACTTAGTTTTATTCTTTGTGACTACCAAGCTTCACCATTACCTTCTTAACCACAAGACCTATGTCATAACCAATACTGACCCACCCAAGTACAAGCACTCCAAGCCATACCAAAACCAACATATGGCCAAGTGGCTCATGCTCTTAGCCAAGTTTGGCCTTGAGTTCCTTCAAAAAAATTTAATTAAAGGGCAAGTAATTTTTGACCAATTATTTAAAGCACCTTTAGTAGATAAACAACCTCCTCCTCTTGAGTTTCCCAATGAATCCATCATGACCCTCTCTCAGGTAAAATTCACCTATAAATTCACCATGTTCTTTGATGAATCAAAATGAAAATGTGGTGAGGGATCTAGCATCATCTTAATTCCCTTTGATGTTGAACATATTCCTTTGTCCTTTAAGTTTTATTTTGACTATACCAAAAATATGGTTGGGTATAAAGCCCTAGTCATAGGACTTCAAATTGTGTTATCCCTATAATTTAAAATGATCAACATATTTAATGACTCCAAACATTTGGTCAGTCAAATCAATAACTCTTACTAGTGTAAGAATGATGTTTTGCTATATTACAAATAACTAGATGATGAACTCTTAGCATTGTTTGAACACTACCACATCTAGTTAACCCCATGATCTACTAATAAGTTTGTAAATACCATGACTTCCCTCACCTCGCAGATCCCATTAGCTCCTTCTAACTCTAAGTTATCTATTGTTATCCATAGACTTACCCAACCTTCCTATGTCAAACCAAATTCTCCCACCATTTTCAATATGAAAGAGACCTAACCTAACCCTTGGTATTAATAAGCCTTTGACTATCTCAACCTTGCCATCATTCCTTCTGGGCTCTCTATAATTATTCAAAGAGTATTTATCTAGATTACCTCACATTATACAATTATGGGAGAAATTGTTTACAATCATAGCTTTGATGGTCTCCTCTTTCATTGTCTATGTAGTCATGAAGCCTCGCATGCCATCAAAGAAATGCATGATGGTATCTATGGGAGACATTTTAGTTTCATTTCTATAAATAAGTGTATCCTTCACCTTAGCTACTTCTAGCCTACCCTTAACCAAGACTATTATGATTATGTGAAAAGGTATGTTAAGTGTCAACAACATGTCATTTTGCATCATGTACCTAGTTATAGTCTTCATGTTTCCACCAATTGTTGGCCCTTTTCAAAATTGGGTCTAAACCTTATTGGTGAAATTAACCTCCATTCTTCATAGCGACACCAAGCTACCATCATTGTGATTGAATATTTTACCAAATGGGTAGAGTCTATTCTTCTAATATTAACCAAAACAAAGAAGATTGTCAACTTTATCAACCATCACATCATCTATCATTTTGGTGTTTCTCACAAGATTATCATTGATAATGGTAAATCCTTAAAAAAAGCAATCCAAGGTCTTTGTGATACTTTTGGCATTAAATTAAGTTTCTCCTCACCCTATCACCCTCAAGTTAATGGATAGGTGAAAGACTCTAAAAAAAATCTTAATAACATGATGACAAAAATGTTCACTACATTTGGTCATGATTGGCATTTACACATCCCATTCACCTTATGGGCATATCACACTAGCATTATAACCCATATGGGTGCTACCCCTTTCTCTCTTGTGTTTGGACTAGAGGCTGTCTTAAATCTCTAAGTCTAAACTCCTTCTCTTCCCATATCTTTTCAATATCTCATTTTTAAAGATAATTATCATCATCATCATCATCATCATCATTTAACTCAACTTGAACTACTTGATGAGCATCACTTAGTATCCCTTACCCATCTCCATGTCTATCAAGAACGTTTCAAGCATGCATTTAAAAAACACCTTAGAGTGCAATAATTTAACATCAGAGACCTTATATTAAAGGAAAATCAACATGTCACCAATATAGAGAAAAACAAGTTCATAAATTTTGATTTCAATTAGATTAGAACCTATATCATAACCCATAACTATGGTTCAAGAGTTTATCTATTATCCTCTCTTGAGGGAAACCCATAACTTGAGCCCCTCAATGCTTCACATCTATGTCTGTTATTTTGTTAAGGGGGATCAAGATCACAATTTTGTTTAACTTAAGCTCATCCCTTGATTTCATAACCACATTTGTCTCCCTATTTTAGGGACAATTGATTAAAACTAGATCATGTGATTATTTGTCACAGTCATGGCCTTATATTGAATAATGGGTATCATAGTTCTACACATGGCATGATTCTCATAGTACTTTCCTTCCCTTTTATGAGATGGATTCCCGTGATTGTTGTCACATAAACCACTTTCCACCCAAATAACCTTTTTTGCTTTTAATTTTGCATTCATAAAGGTAAACCCTTAGGCTAGCCTAAGTAAGTCAATATCAAGTAAAATCAAATAAAACAATAAAAAATAAATTTCAAACCAATAGTAATCATGGGTCATTTCTAGCATTCGTATACTGCTCCCTTAAAGGATAGCTATTAAAAATTTATTTCAAATTTCCAAATATAAGGTGAAATACTCCCTTGAAGGACAAATATCAAAAATCAACAAATAAAACACACAAACTTATACCCCTCCCTCAAAATATGGCTGAGTAAGGTATCTGTCAAAAGTATAGCAATTTCTTGTAAGCCTCCCACATCGATCAACTTCCCATATAGAGAAATAAAGTAAAAGACCCATTATCAAAATCACAATAAAATTAAACTAATTTTGAGAGTTGCAATCAATTATCGCTTGACAAAATAAGTTGAAAGCCTTAATAGGTTTTCATAAGTAGAATTCCTACATTGATCAATCTATACTATGTATGACAAAAAAATTTATACCAACTCATCAAAAACCTATAGAAGAGACATTCTAGTCTCACAAGCAGGTCTGATTTTCATCCATCTCCCATTTATACACTACAAGTAATGGATTTTGAGCTTACTTAACATTATATGGTCAAGACACCTCTTTTTACCAACTAATAAACTCTATTTTTTAGCATTTGAAGGGATTATTTTCATTAAGCCAATCCAATTTTTGTTTTATCTTAGTCCTTATCAAAGAAGCATCATGCCCTCTTACTATCCTATCATGACTAGTTGACATTTTCACTATGGTGTTTATCTCTTGATTATATTATTTGTTCTCCCATATAGTGTTTTTATTAAAATTACCTCAAGTTCTTCACCCTAAGTAGGATAAAAATAAACCATAATCATCCATTGCATATGCACATGTGTCATAAGCAAACACATAACCATAATCATAACCATAACAAGCATAATAACACCATAACATCCATGAGAAATAAAACAACCGACCATTTTTCCACCACATGTTTAAATATATATAATGAAGCATAGACTCATCCAAGTTTAACATGTCATAATCATAACCATTAATAAAAACCATCTCATACCTAGCTAGCTAAGACTACATCAGGTTCTCATAGCCATAACATTATCATAATCCATAATCAATATAAACATTACATCATAAGCATTAAACACCAAATCATAAACCATGAGCATCAACAATAAACAAAGATCATATATATAACTCATGATTCAAATAACATCATAATGTGTGTGTGTGTGTGTGTGTGTCTATATATATATATATATAAGCTATGTCTTATCGATTCCCTAAGGGCACAACTATCTCCTAAAGAACCACTAGATCCTAGTGCCTGCCCTTCTACAATACCTGTCTATTCCTTAAATGCACCTATCTATCTAACTACAAATGTAACCCACTAGCCCAATGTTACCACAATGGAACCACCTACCAAACTATCTCTTTACTCACCCCATCAGGGCTCCTCTAGGTATTGAGTGAATATTATCACCTCATAGTACCATAACTCTTGTAAAGTGACTATGTACTTATGCATATCAATCATCCCTACTAGACCTAGTTTTGGTGTTGTTCCTCTGGTCTATCTCAAATCATCTCACTCCTAGGTGACCCAGACTATTATAGCTCTAGCTTGGTCCCTTTCACCCATCACAATGGCTAATTAACCTTTTAATTTAACAACCTAGCCCTATAATGTAGCCACCTACCCCTATAAAGTTATGACTTATGCCTATGTAACAACTAGCACCACTCTTACCTATCTATCAAGGCCAACCCCTATACTTATACCCTCTATCCCCCTCTCCCAAATGGGTTCACATCCATTATCCTCCTACCATCATCACCATCACCAAAATATGTAGTTGCATATAGATCTTGGTACCATGTCATGTACCCATCTACAAAGCTAGAATCATCTATTTGTGGATTAGCTGGCACCTCCTTACGATCTAGAAAAGTTGGTACTAGAAGTGGCTTAGGTAATATAATCTTTGAGTCCTCACACTTGTGTTTGGGTAATGTACTTGGAATACCCTAAACCAAGACAAACTATCTATATACCCTATTAAAAGGGATAAGATCTATCTCCCCATCCTACCTATTGAGTATCTATCTATAGCTTTATAAAGATAAGGTTTGCCTTCTATAGCCAGGCCCTATTGACAAGTGAACATAAGGTCTTTAGGTAATGTCTCCAATCACTAGTGTAGTTAGTGCACCCCTAAACCATTCTAGATCATGTGCACCTCCCCTATACTTGAAATAGTGAAGTCACCTCTCCACTGCATGAATCTAACTAGGAAATATATCTATATGTATCCCATCCATGATGTCACCATTAACCTTAATACCCAGATGTGCTTATAAGTCTAGTAGTGTAGAGCAAGACCAACATTGATGTCGTATCTCTTATGGGCCTTAAATATCCATAACTCCCTATATATTTACACCAAGATTATAGGTACCCAATTGAATATAGTCTACCCTAGTAGAAACTCAACCAACACCCCCAATAACAAGTATGGGAACCTTCATTACTCGAGTCAGGAAGTGAAAAACATGAGATGACCATCATAAGCATAGTCATGAGTCTCCTCTTGCTTAGTGCCCTCTCATACATTGTGCTATAACTAAACCCCTCAACATGCCATCTAACCTGATCATGGTCATCTCTATATAATAGCTCAATTTGATCCTTTGATTCCTCTCACTCTATGTGATAGATTGGATCACCTTGAAGAGGCAACCATGTGATCCTATGCACATCCTATAGAAACACTATCATCTCATTAGTTGGTAGTAATAATTTGTTTATATCTAAATCCCATCTCTTGATGAGAGCTATGATCATGGATGCATCTTAAGCCACATGTTCATAATTCCTCATCGATCCAAGCCCAACCTCCTCTTATATGCGTCCAATCAATTGGGGTCATCCCCTGGTAGATCTTCATGAAGATAAGTGGCACTCAATCTTGAATATGTATCTTCTCCCAAGCCTATAATAATTCATTCAAAAACATAGCTTAGTCACCTACACAATTATTTCCTACCAACTAAACCTTTTACTACACCTACCCTAACTTACCCTTAAAATTTACATAACAACCTATTTTTGTACCCATCCTACTCGTCTACTAAAAACCCACCAAATTTACCCTATAAACCTACAAGGTCAACATACACCCAAAAACTCCCATCTAATTTTCATTAGCATTTTAAACACTTTAAAAAACAACCATTTTTTCATTAGGTGACCATTAACAATCATGGTGACCATTGATAGTTAGACATCCATTTCCCTATGGATGTTGGCCATCAATGGTTAGGCCTAACCATTGAGGGTCATTATGGGTGTTCTGTGAGTGAAACCACAAACCCTAAATAGACACCACCCTACAAACATAAACTACCCAACCCATCATTTTACCTCAATTTTGTCCCTTTCCTACCCCTACCTAGACATACCCCTTCCCAATTTGGGAATTACCTAATATTTGAACCAAAAACCCCAAACCCTACCTAGGGTACACCCATTCAAACCACCACCTACAAACCCCAATGCAATTTCCAAATCAAGCTAAACTAGTAAATTAAGGACAACCCCTACCTCATTCCATGACCACTATCAAGGAATAAGCCATAGATCCACCTATCCTCATTTTTGTTCACGTGCTCCCTGCATCCTCACTAGTCCCTACTGTCCTATCAATCATGCCATCTTAATAGGTCTACCTTAGCAATCACCATCAACAATACTTTCACCTAAATTTTCAAATTTTAGAGCTTTTTAGACAAAAGTGAAATGAGTGAAAATAGCATTCACTTTTGACCCATAGCCTTTTAGGGTTTTCACCCTAACTATCGATAGTTAGGGTGATCATTGACTATAACCCTTGATTATCATGATCATTGATGATTAGGAGGCTCACCTTTTTACTATCACCTATAAGCAGACCTTTTTTTAGTATAACTAAATCATCAACCCACCTGTGAATATTACCTTGTCCACCCAACTCGCCCACCTTGTCATCTCACCATTGGTCTATTTTACCCTAACTAGCAAATGTTTTGTGATGAATTTTTCTTAGTTCTTTTGACTATAGTGATACTATTACCATGTTGACCACTTTTTACACTTGCACCACCTCATGCATACCTGACCCACTTGTGTCTTGTCAAGATCATTTTCTACCTCAAAAACCCATGATACTAGACCAATTTGTGTTTTCACCAGGAGCACTTCTTACCTTGGATACCCACCAAATCATAGACATCATTTAGGAGACTTACATTTATGAGTATACCCAGCTATCATGCCTAAATATGATCATGTGGTCCACTTGTCACTTATCCTTCTATCATCAACCTTTATTTTTAACAGGTATGGCAACCTAGTCAATGCATGATATTGACTATCTCACCTTTTTATCACACTTTGTGCACATGTTTATGCTTTAGTGCCCACCCTATCACCCACCTTCATGACTTCCACCTTTGTCTTCACCTTTTCTACCTTATCAAACTTGCAGCCAATTTTTTTTACCTCATTGAATCCCAATTTGAGGGTGAACACCTCCTCCCATACTTTGGGAGACTATGTCCTTCACCAATAATCCATTTTTGTATTGTAGCTTGTTGATTCAAAGAAAATTAACAAAAAGGGGCAAAATGTAGACACCAAAAATACACACACCATGATTTCAAATTTTGAAACATCCCTAGATCACCTTAGGATCCCCTTGGGACTAATTTAGCCTTTTAACCCCTAATTGAGCCTAACCATGGTCAATTTGACCAACTAACTTAACCTAGATTTTTACCCACTTTTTACCTTCACCCTTAACCATCAATGATCAAGGTGATTGCTAATAATCACCTTGACCATCGATGATCAAGGTTCACCTCCTTAACCAAACACATTCAAACCACCCACATTACTTTTCTAAATATAAATTAACTTAATCTTCATGTGATCCATTGCATGAGTGAGTTATAATTAGACACCCCAGTTGAACCTTCACTTCAACCTCTTACCTATGCATATAAAAGAGAGGATTAGGGAGGTGAAATTAATTATTATCAAGAGATTGTTCATTTAGATTTCCTTTTTCATAGGTCAATTGTCATCAAAAATACAGTGATCCAACTATAACATTAGAGAGCCAACTTACCATCACCATTCTACCAAATTGTCAAGTACTGTCACTCTGCTAGAATCACAATAGACCACACCAATGAGTCAACCACCTCAAACACCCACCTGATCAACCTTTTACAAGATAATTATTTATTTCTTAGTGTTTAATTAATTTATTTGACTTTTGTACTCATCCCAACACCAACCCATCCCTTTGAATATAGCTTTATGATCCCATCAATCTGACCATTTACCAACCCAAACCTACACACTATAACATTGATAGTTGCCTCAATCACTGATGGTCTATCCAACCACCGACAATCACCTTAATCATCAATGGTCACCTTAACCACTGATGGTCACATTAGCCATTGATGGTCACTATGGTAGAAAATTATAGCAAGATATTTCCACCTACCTATCTGTAACCAAATCTAATTCTCTATGTTTCTTCCTGTTCATGGACCCCTACCTAATTTTATGAAATAGACCCAAGCCATTTAACATTAGTATTAACTTGTTTATTGCTATTAGTCATTTTTAGTCTATTTAATTAACAAGCATTTCTTGTGTTCAATTTTAGTAGATTTTGATTATTGATGAAAGTACATTTTATTTAATTTTATAAATTTAATTATTTAAAATGTGTGGATTGATAGCCCCTAGGAAGCTCTTGTTTCTGGAATCTAGATAGCACTAGGAAATATACTTAGCTATCTATCTAACTAACCATTTGCTTTAGTTATATCTCATTTATAGGTCATCTTACCAATCTAAATATGAGTTCTTCACAATCATATGATTCAATGCATGCACAATTAAATAAGTTTTTTTATCGTACCCGTATTTAGTTTCTTTTTCTTCCTTTTCAAACTATAAGCTGAAATTCACTGAAATAAAAATATATCTTTTATAATAATATTAAATTATAATTTTTTAGTACTTTTCAAAAAAATAATTTTAATTCTATAAGAATACATGCAATATGAAAATTTTAAAATTCACAGTATATTCCTATTTTAGATATTTGGATACATAGGAAATATACATGGAGATAATTGAAGGGGACCTTGATTACTTAGTATAATTATATAAAATCAAACCCTACCATGACTTGTCCATAATTAGATATTTTTGAAAATAATACTCACTAAAATTTCAAATTATATAGCATTCCTTTCTAATTGTAACTTTTGTTTACTATGTTAAAGATTCAATAGACTATTACAACTTGATTTAGTCCAATATTAGGCCCTTATAGATTAGATTAGAGTTATATGATGAAGGATAAGGCCCAATTGAAGGTGACTACTAATATTTCTAGCTATGTTTTGCAAATAAGGGTTGAATTAGTATGATATTTTCCCTATTGTTCTTATCGTTGCTTTGCAATTTCTTGTATTTTCTTATTTTTGGTAGTCAGTGGTTGCACTTTTATCATTGAAATTTTATATCTTTTTTAAATTTTTGGTAGCTAATTGCCTCACCTTTATTTTTAGACTTCTATTTATATTTTATAAAAAAAATTTACATGTGTGCACAAATGTAACACCCGTATGGAGATATCTTGTTGCTTTGGAGGGGTTTCATCCTTTGATCCAACTACAATGAAGGTTTTTATCCTATGTGTAGAAGTTGAATGAATTTATAATTAAGTCATGAATTTTAAAAAGTTGAATAATAAATAATTATTATTAATTTCCCCTATTATCCTTATATAAGATTCATTTTTCAATTCACCCTAACCCTAAATTAATTAGAATTAATTTTTAATCTAGTATTCATATTTTTAAAATTATGAATATTAATTACTTTTTGGTCATGTATCCAATATTTATTTACCTTCAATGATTTTAATTTCACTTTTTTTTGCTCGAAGGTTTGGTAATGTTTCCTGAAGGGGAAGAAGTAATGGTAACTTTGAAAGACCTTCAACAATTTGAATTTCACTTTTCTTTGATTAAATGGTTGGTAAATTTTCCTAAATTGGAAGAAGTAATGATAACTATGGAAGACCTTGAATAATTTGAATTTCACTTTTCTCTATTCAAAGTGTTGGTAAAACTTCCTGAAGGGGCGAAAGTAATGGTAACTAGGAGATACCTTCACTAATTTCAATTTCAATCTAAGAAATAAAACCATAACCCCTTTCTAGACTTGGACAGGAGAAAAAGGAGTAGAAGAAGTAAAAGTAGGTTTCTTCCAATAAGGCACGGGTTGGAAGTAAAACAAGGGCAAGGAGTAAATGAATATGTCTTAGATCTAGGCAAACTGGGTTTGTCCATGCCATCAGTGACATGCCCTATAAATTTAAGTGGAAAGTTGGGTGGGAGAGATTTAGAGGGAAGACCTTCAACATTTTAAATCTCATTTTGAGAAAGAAAATCAAAAGACTATTTTAGATAAGAAAAGGAATGGAAGGATTGGAAGGAGAATAAGCATGCTTCTTCAATTAGAACATGGATGATAAAGAAAGCAAGGGTAAGGAAGAGATGAAGATGTCCTAGTTCCAAGTGTACTATGGGTAATCCATACCACCACTGACATCCAATATAATTTTGAATGGAAATTTGGGTGGGAAAAATTCAATATGAAATGCCTTCACCATTTCGAATTTTGATTTGAGTGAGAAAACCAAAACACCTATTTTGACATATATGGGAGTGGAAGGAGAGGAAGGAGAATTATTCCAATATGACATAGGTGAGAAGGAAAATAAGGGAAATGAAGAGATAAATATGACTCAAATTTGGGTAGGATGGGAGTTATCAATGCCATCATTGACATCCCCCATAAGACTTAATGACAAGCTGGGTGGGAAAGATTTAATTCTATAGACTAGCAGAAGGAAGTTTTTAGGTGTAATCTAGAAAATAAAATCATAACTAAAGTTTCTCATAGTACCTATTGGGTTTTTTCAAGATCCTATGATCAAGAAAGGAGTGACTCTACCTAGGGTTTCTATGAGGAGATCCCATTCCCATAAAATTATCAAGAGTGAAAGGAGTGGAAGACCTTCAATAGTGTAAAGTTGAGCTGAAAAACTTAGAACAATGGGTTTTATTCTATGGGTTGGATGATAGATAATCCCACCCCAATATTTTATTTTGGGGTAAGGTGGGTATTAGAGGAACCCACTTCCTTGGTTCATTGAGTGGCATGGATATTAAAGGAGTCCATGCCTTAACCCCATCTAATGGCTTCGATAATGGAAAAATCCATTTATCTCACTTGAGAACTATAAGTAATTTTATTTTATCTTAAAGTGCTAAATTTTATGGAAAGATGACTTCTAGGTTTAGGACCCTTCTTTACTATATCCTCGTTTTTCTATTTAACAGATGATAATATAGGATTCCACCATTGGTTTCTTCAAGTTATAGGATTCCATGTAATCATCATAATATTTAATGGAATTAGATTTGATATGGATGAAGCCTCCTTAGGGGTTCTAGTTTTATTTAGACATGTTTTCACTCCTAAAGTATGTAGGGAATGCAGATAAAGGGTGAAAATATGTTAAATTTTAAATCTATGAAAGACCCTACTCAATTCAAGTTAGTCTGGCTTGGGATAGATATAGGATTCCCAACCAAATCCTATCCTACTAGAGTGGATGATAGAGGGATACACCTTCTTGGTTTCAGTAGGAGAAAATGCCTAACTTTTGTGTCTCAATTTCTTGGAAATTATGGGGAAGACCTAGGTGGTAGAAGATCTTCTACTGCTGGTAGATTCTTGTCCTATAGAGTAAGCCTTGAGGAAGTCTTAATGAAGGATAGTCATCTCTTGGAGTTTCATTATTTTGTAACATCCTTAACTGTATTAAGGTTTGTAGGAACCTTTAAAAACCTTGTGTAATTGTTACAGGAGCCTCAAAACCTCCTTGTTATGCTTTGTAAAGGTTACATGATCCTCAAAACCCTCCCATTTTTCCAAGGTTATAGGAAACTTCATTGTGTTTTAGGTTATGGGATATTTTAAAAACCTCATGTTATGGTTGTGGGATGCTTAAAACCCACTTTTGATTTTTTAGGTTTTAGGATCCTAAAAACCCTCATGTTTTTCCAAGGTTGTGGAAACCTTAAAACCACTTATCATGTTTATTAAAGTTTTAGGGAGCCTCCAAACCCTCATTGTTATACTTGGTTGTTGGAGGGATCATTTTAATCCTCTATGTTATGCTTGGTTCCATTTTTGTTATATTTCTAATTTGTAAAACCCTCTACCTAGATGTGGGTTTAGTCATCAGAACCCTCACTTGTTCGATTCATAGCTCTAGATTGAAAAGTGTTTATCTCATCAAATAAAAAACATTTACTTTTATCCCCATTCAATAATAATATATAAAGTGTCCTTTTCCAAAGTTATAATTTAAAAATACCTTTTTGGACAAATTAATAAATATTATTATATTATTAATTATTTTGAAAAGGGGACATGATAGTCTACCCTTCTTAAAATTATTTATCCTTAAACAATATCTGAACCACCCTACATACAGTAGGATCTCAAATTAATTTTGTTATTTATACCATTAATTCTAGTGATGTAGATGGATTTTGTTTCATTAATTTGCTAAAACTAGGAATTGGAAGCCCTAAACCCACTAATGCTTCCCCAACAAAATCTATGAGAGAATCGATGATAGCAAAATCATGTATGAGTTGTGATCTAGAGAGAGTATTATCAATGGTGACACCCTCCATTTGTTTATTTTAACAACTATAGGGGATCCATTGAACATACCACAAATAATAACCTCTTTCCCATCATATTCAAATTTTATCTCCATATTCTATAAATTTCATGTAAATTCCCCAAGGGAATTTAACCACTACACCTGTAAAACTTGTTTCTCCTATGCTCACAACATAGAATTTATCGTATACCCTATGATTATCAAGTGTAATATCCAACTACTGAATCCTTATGTGTAAAATAATTATAGAACCACCAGCTAAAATCACATTAAAGATGTAGAAAATTTATTATTTCATCCCTTTTTGGGCTACCAAACCCTCATCAATGAAGTTGTGGGTTGTCTCACTATCCATAAAAATTGTGATTCTATGTCCTTGCATAACTCCACATATTTTAAAAGGGTAATACCAGGGTGTGATATAAATTACATCATAATTTCTTGATGAAATAACGGTGTCAAGGGTTCCTCTTGAACTATATTAATCTTCTCTTATTTTAGGTTTTCGTACTTATTTTAACTCCTCAACAGACATCACCTCAATGTACTGTGCCTATCCTTTTGGAAGACATTTATGACCTGGTTCCCATGGATCCTTGCATGTGAAGAATTATTTTTTCCTTTTGAGTTCATTTTTACTTCTATCTCAATAAGTGTATTTTATGGTATCTATTTTTGGAGAGAAATACCTTGTTGAAATGGCTTCTTTTGTTGTGAAAAATTTGATGACATTGGCTTCCCATAAAATGTTATTTTTTGTTATTCATAGGTAATTTTTTTACCTTTAGGTGCTAATGTATCCAAATATAAATAATTTTTATGGAGTATTTAATATAAATAGGTTTTAAATATTTCACCAGAACCTTGAGAGCTTTAGCTAAACCCTCAACAAACAAAACAAGTCTCCTTTTAATCACATCCAGTACCATAACTGAAAGCTTCTAAAAATCAACAATAAAGTCCTCTATTGAATTGATTTTTTTGAATTGAGATAACTCTAAAATATGGATTTATGGATCAAATCTATCAAATATATATATTAACATGGTACTAAAATCCATGTATGAGTAGATGTGATTGTGCCCCTATGTGATAAATCCATGCTACCACCACTCATTTGCTACACCTTCTAGATGAAGGGTGCTAAAATTTATGGCTTCATCTTCCATCACTGGCCTTAATGATAAAAATTTATCCAATTTTTGCATCCATGAACTTGTTATGAACTTACAAGAGCCATCATATGCAAGAAGTGTCAACTTTTCTAATTCCTGTTATAGGTCCCTCTTATTTATTTGTGCCCTAGTTTTAGTTCTTTGACCACCTTTGTTCTTCTTAAAATTTATAAAATAAGTGAGAGAGATGGCCTCCCTAATTTAACCTAGTAGGAACCTATATTATTCATAGATGTAACAATTTAATCTACCATAAAGGGCTCAATTTCTACCTTTGGGAGTGCTACTTCCTCCCTACGAAGGAAAGCTAGTTGGAAAGGTCTAGTAAAGGAATTAATGGATGCTCTTTAAGAATGTTAGTTTTTGTTCACCCTTGAATAAATTACTTCACCATTTTGATCTCTTTGTACATTTTCATTCTACATGGTGTGGACTAATTGAGCCATCATATATGCTAAACACTCTTATTCTTACAAAAGCCTATCATAGTAAATTTTATCTGTATATATATTACCTAGAGCTTCCTTTCCTTTTCTTACAACAAATTATAGATCTCATTTCCATAACCCTTCCTCTAACTATTCTAGACCATTTTTCCTTTCCCTCTAGTAACATATGACTTTGCTATCACTATCTTTCATGAAGTTAACACTAAAAAATATTTATTCCCATAAGATCGTAGGAAAATTAAATTTGGTACCACTGAAATATACCATTTTATAATAATATAGAATTTTGTTTTTTTTTATTAATTTTTTAAAAATTCAACTTAATTTTATAAAAATACATACAATATAAAATTCATAGTATATTTTTATTTTAGATATATGGATACATAGGAAATATACATGGAAATAATTGAGGACCTTAATTACTTAGTATAATTATATCAGAGTAAAACCTAACATAACTAGTCCATAATTAGAGAATTTAGGAATTAACACTCACTAATTTTTCAAATTACAGACCTTTCATTACTAATTACAACCTCTATTTACTATGTTTGAGATTTAACAACCTACTTCGACTTGATCTAATCCAAGATTTGGGCTTTGTAGATCAAATAAGCATTGTATGGTGAAGAACAAGGCCCAACTGAAGGTGACTGCTGATATTCCTAGATAGGTTGTGAAAATAAGGGTCGAACTACCATGATCTTGTCCTTTTCTTATTATCATTGAATTTCCTTTTAATTTCTTATTGTTATTTATTTTTGATAGCCAGTGGTTTCACTTTTATCATTGAAATTTTTTTATCTTTTTTTATTTTTGGCAAGTAATGGCTACACCTTTATCCTTGGAATTTTATTTATTTTTTTCTAAAAATAATTTACTTGTTTAAATAATTTTAACACCTATATGGATCTACCTCATTGGTTTGGAGGGGTTTCTTCCTCTAATCTGGATACAATGAAGGTGTTATTCCTTTATGTAAAAGTTGAGTGAATTTGGAATTCAATCATGAATTGTCAAAAGTTGAATAGTTAATAATAATTAATCATAATCCATTTTGTCCTTATATAATATTCACTCTTAAATTCACCCTAACCCTAAATTAATTAGATTTTTTTAAATATCCATGTTTTTTAACTCATGAATATTAAATACTTTTTGGCCACGTATTCAATATTTACTTTTGGCCCCATTTAATAATAATAAATTAAGTGTCCTTTTCAAAATTTATAACTTAAATTAACTTTTTATACAAATTAATAAATTATTATTAGATTATTAATTATTTAAAAAATGGGACATGACACAATATTGACCCTCTACTAACATGATGGGCAGATGATCCATGTTGTGAATTCTACAAGGTCACTAGTCATTGGGCCAATGATTGTCTTACACATAAAAAATTCATAGCATAAAAAAATCCTACTATTTATAATCCTAATATAGGTATCCAACCTTAAAATACCACTACTCTTAGATGTACATATGGTTTTCATTACACAAGCACACATTTTTCTACACATTGTCAATAGCTTTGATATTACATTTAAGCCCTTTTTCTAGGGAAGGTATAGCATACTAAAAATAATCTCCCTCATCCTAAGAGACTTACAGAATACATCCCCAAATATGGAAAAGATGATTTTATTTGACATCATTTTACCACACATCATACAAATAGATGTTGAGTGATAAAGTATCTCATTCATGATTTTCCATTGCCTACATACCCAATGAATCAACTATATACTCCAAGTCATTTATGGAAAAAGGGTCAACCTTATTCAAAAATTACATCTCCTCATAGATATGAGGATATTAGTCATAGTTTTAAATCAATTCCTCACATTGAGTACCTTGTGTAGGAGTTTCCCCATGACCATTATTATTCTTCTAGCATACCCACTTTCTCTATAGAGATAATGCATCAAAAAGTCTTTTCATGACTATATGCAAACATTGACGAGACTTTGATTAAATTTAAATTATAATTATACTAGGATGTATAAAATGTTATGGATGATATTTTACACAAAATTTATTAGTAATTTTTAACATGTCACAGTGTTTTATCACATCATTTATTACATTTTCATATGATTTGGGTTTGATTTATGACTACATGTTGTTCTTATGTTTCACTTATCACTTAAAAATTCTTCATGGATTAATTTAATTTCCACTTATCCTTTCCCTTTTTTTAGGATGATTACTCTTTACATTTGTTACATTATTTGTTTGAATCATATAGTTATTGATGTGATATGGTTTTAAACACATACCATTCGTTATCCTATTTTCAACTTATGATAAACTAGCAATCATATTTTTATTTGTATCATTTCATTTATATATCTATATTATCTTCACTCTTCCCTTATTTTTACCTCGTGCTAAGTACCCATATTTTTAGTCTTGAGATCGCATACTAGCTTA